>CM072556.1:11664993-12206047 GCA_036898215.1 Platycarya strobilacea | reverse complement strand
GCCCTGCTGGAGCCTAATGGAATGGGGCTCGGTCCACCAGACAGTACGGATTCGCAAGTTATATCCGAGTTTGTCAACTTTTTACAGATTTTATATGATATTACTAAGCGGATATCTGGATCCGCATATGCGACGGCAAACATGTGGTTCAGCGAGATCTCAATGGTACACCACCACTTGAAAGAAGTTGTGCTGACCTGAGCGGACTATTATCTGGTATGGCATTACAGATGCAGTCGAAATATGATAAATATTGGGGGCAAGTTGAGAAAATAAATCGATTGTTGGTCATAGCATCGATCCTTGACCCTCGATTGAAGTGGCAGTGATAGAATGGTAGGCAAATGAAGTTCTCGGTGTAGTGAAAGCAGCTGCATTTATCGCAGCACTTAAGGTTGATTTGAATGACTTATACAGCCACTATGGTATTAATAGCCAGCCTTGATCCTCAGCAACCGCAGGTAGCTCACATTTGAGCTCAAGGTTAGGACCTCCTTCAGATGCCCGTACCCGTCAGGCTAATGCAGACAGTGTCAGTCAATCCCGAGACTTCAATGTTATGACGTCGTTTCACGCAAGGTTGGCAAGAAATCTACTACAGTGTACGAATGAGGTTGATCGATATTTATTGGCAGAGGTCGAGGAGCCTACTGATGAATTTCAAATCCTCTCCCTTATTGCTAGAGATGTATTAGCCATTCTTATCACTACAGTTGCATCTGAGTCAGCATTTAGCACCGGAGGTCGAGTGTTAGATGCTTATCGGAGTTCATTGGCATCGTCAACTGTGGAGGCCCTTATTTGCATGCAGAATTGGATTAGTGATATTCCTTCTGGACTAGAGAGCATTGGTATCGATGCTATTAGTTATAGATTTGAGTCAGGAAAAATTAAATTAATTTATTTACTTGTTTTTTTATGATTAAAGTAACAAAGTGTATATAATTATTTCAATAACTATTTTTTATGATTTTGTAAATCTATCTAACTTATATTGTCTATAATTTTACAGATCTACATATTAATCTTAACATAATTGTCGATGACTAATGATTCGATGAATCACACTACGATGGAGCGTTGCATATATTTTTTCTCTACTTTACATCGAATGATTTTGTAGTTTGTATTATTATTTGTATTATTCAATTTGTCCTATTTTTTTGTATTAGCCTTAGTATTGTAAATTATAATAATAGAATTTGTATTATTTGTTTATCAAATATCAACTATTAAATGGTAGATTATTTAACACTAATTCACTAATTTATTATTTATATGTAAAACAGATAAAATACATCAAAAAATTGACTCCTTTGAACCAAGTAGAATCAGAAATGGGCAAAAAAAATTGCACATTTCAGCCGAGTCGGTTTGGAAATCGGAGTTCCGACTTCCAATCGGAACTCCGACCGAAACTCCGATCGAAACTCCGACCGAACTTCGATCGGAGTCGGACTCCGATTCCGATTCGGAGTCGGAGTCAGAAGTTATTTTCGACTCCGACTACAGTCGCAGTCAGAGTCGGAAATTTCAAACTCCGACTCCATCAGAGTCGGAGCCGACCCCTAGGATCAAGGAAAATAATTTCCATGTTAGCTATAGATAGCTACTCACTAGTACCATTATTTATCACATCGTAAATAGTTTAGTGTTGAATCTTTTTGAAAATTTCTTTGCCTTGTTTTATCTGGTTGTAGGAAGGGGAAGTAGCATACATGCTTATAAATTTCTACATGCACTTGTAAGAGTTATAGTTTTATGTCTTCTGGTTTATTATGTGTAAAGACTATCTACTTGTTGTAAAAGTACTCTTTGGTTAGGTACCAATTAAAACTTTTCTATTTGTCATAGTTTAAGTAGAAGTTGTCTCACTAATATATATTTGGACTCTAGTTTGTCTCTCTTAATGAAAAGTATTATATATATGAACTCTAGTTTGTTGTCAAAATTCTTTAATACACACCAATTTCAGAATGCATATACATTTTTTATCTAAGAAGTTCATCTTAGACTAGTTGTTTCATAACTTTCTTTTTTGTATGGACCAGAGGTGTTTTAATGACATTGAGTTTGTGAAATTGATAGCACATTTTATTTATCAAAAAAAAAAAAAAAATGGTTGAACAGTTTGTACATGTTTATTTGAGACTGTTATATAATATTTTGCTAAATTTAAATCTTCTCTTTCATATTCATGCGTTTAGGCTAATTACATGTCATTCTCTTTCTATTATATATTGGGCTCATTCTCAGTTCATCGATTCTGTTGTTAATTTTTTTTTTGTCTATTTGAGGCAACATGTTGTGGCTGCAAATACTTTTTTTTTTTTTACCATAGTAGATTATTTTTGGTGAACTATTTGTAGAGAAAAGGAATTATCGACCAAATTGCTTATCACAAAAATTTTAGTCACAGTACAACTTTTCAATAAAAGTATTTTTACTATAACTTGTCGTTGTTAAACTCTTTTTTGATGATGTCTCTTTGCGAAAATATAATATACTGCAGTAATTACTATTTGTACTAGAAAAGAAATATTGGCAGAATTTCTTAATACAAAAAATATTTTGTGGCAACATATTAGCATAGCAATTAAGTTTTAATACGATGTCAAATGACATGATAGAGGTATTTTTGAAAAATTGTTTTCCTATTAGCAACGGCTGAAGTTGCCGTAATAAGTAGACATATTGTAACAAATTGAAGTTTTGTCGAATTAAGTCTTAAATTGGCATTTTTTTTATCTGCAAATGTGTGGCCATAAAATTTTGTTAGAATTGGTTATTTACGGTAATTTTGTATGTTTATTGCGGCAAAAGTCATCACGGCAAATCTCATATTATTGTAGTGAGAGATGTTTAGGGCAAAATCGAGAGTGGAGGAAACGAAAGATGATTAATTTTGCAAATTCTATGTATAACATCAAAGAGGTGTATCATCAATACCCAAGTCTGGGGCTTGGAATGAAGCAGACCCGAAATCAGGAGAATGACTCATTCTCATATTCAACAAATTAAAAGACGAAAATTCTAGAAAGAGAAAGGAGAGGAAGGATATGCTACTGTGAGTGGGGGTGGCCGCGTGCTTATGCTTGAGTTGAGGCTGTGCCACTGCCATTCATGGCGGTGCTGGGTTGCTGTGCACAGGGGAGGCAAGAGAGCTTGAGAGGAAGATGTTGAGAAAATGAGAAAGAGAGAGAGAGAGAGAGAGAGAGAGAGAGAGAGAGAGAGAGAGAGAGAGAGAGAGAGAGAGAGAGAGAGAGAGAGAGAGAAAGAGAAAGAGAATGAGAGAGAGAGAGAGAGGGAGAGATCCTTAGGCCAAGAAGACTGAGAGGAATGAGGGTTTTTTACTGCTAGTGAGACGCAATAGCGTCAAAAAGATCTTGCATTGTGCGGATTTAAGCTGAGAGAGAAGGGAGAGGCTACGCATTTGGGAGGGGGGGATTGTCAGTTGGAGGGAAGAGAAAAGAGAGAGAGAGAGAGAGAGAGAGAGAGAGAGGAGAAAAAGTGAGGGAAAAAGGGTTTAATCTTAGCCCTTAAAATATTTTTTGAACTTAAAACTATTTGCGATAGTTTATTATCGCTGCAAAATCTAATATCTTTTTGTCATAAAAAGTATTACATTCTGGATTGAAAGGTTTTATGGCGACCTTATTCATGAAATGTTTGTTTTACTGACAATTTTTTCTTCGTGGAACGTATTTCGTGGCAAAATATTACTATTTATTTGCGATAACTTAAGGTCGTCACAAAAGAGTGTTTTTCCCATGATTTTAAAATCATGGAATGTAAATCAATGTTTTGAATACCGTACCGGTACCGGTACCGGTCAAGTCACTGAAACGAAATATTTCGATATCGGTACCGTTTCGTGTACCGTTTCGGAATAATTTATAAATAAATAAATTATATATATAAATACAATTATAAATTATATTTCAAAATAATTGTCAATATATAAATAAATTATATAGATAAATATATATGTAATTAATTTAGTCTAAATTGAAATTAAAACATAGTAAAAAATTAAAAAAAATAAAAAAAAAACCTTGAAGGCCGAAATCCCATATCGGATGTTTTTCGGCCGATTTCGGCCGTACCGGCCGGTACGGCCGAAAAATCGGCCAAAACGAAATATTAATTTTTTTGTACCGGCCGACCAGCCGGTACGGAAAATTCCGGCCGGTACGGCACGATATTTAAAACTATGATGTAAATCATGGCAAAAGAGCATATTTTTTTCCCTCAAATGAGACTCATAACAATAGGTGAGTATTTCCCATTAGCTTGTGTCATGGAAAAAGAGCTGTTTTGTTGTAGGGAGCCTAAGCAGCCTATCAATAATTAATTCCAAGAAAGCTGATTTTTAACAATAGCCAACTTTTAATGAAGAGAGTAGTTAGTGTGGCAACATTGAGAAATCACACTAGCAATCGTGAGTGCATATATGTCGCACAATTGCTTTAAAAACTAAATAAATATAGGACTCACCTACAAATAATTAGTTTTTAATAGTGGACCCCATTTTATTTTTCAAAATGACTGTACGATACTTGCGTACTCCATAATTGTATGTAGCAATGCTCGTCAATAATATGGTTCAAAAATTATGTTTTGCGATTTTTAAGTGGCTACATAGGGTAGATGTGAGAGAAAAATAAATAGACATGTAATCAAGAGCAATTGTTATTTAATACATCCTTACTAATAGTTTCAAAAACTAATTAAGCATAAACAAATGAAATAAGGGTTCCTAAAAAAAAACAAAATAAGGTAGGTTTTGGAGCTGCCCATTCTACTGCAAAGTACCATCATTCAAACTTTCAAACACTTTGATTCGTATCAATAGTTCAAAAGTTTGAAGAAAAACTTTTCTCTCATCCAAAAAATCGCCTCCTAGAACCCCAAGAGAAAAACATTTCATGGGTGTTGGGAGCTTGGCTCCTCCCCCACTTGCCACCCTCCCCTCTCCCTCTTTTAGTCGGCCATTTGGGTTGTTTCATTAATTTTTCTAGTCAAGCATGGGAGGTGGTGTTTGACATTTTTCAGTGGCCGAAGACCATCACGCGTTCCACTACGGGGTTCCTAGGGCGGCGATATACTAGATTGTCGAAGATTTTGCTAGAATGAGTAACATGTGATCCACACACACGGGTCTTCGTATGCCACCACACAAACGCTCTTCTACTGCCACGCCCGGCGTTTCTAGGATCAAAGACTTTGGTAACTTTAGGGTTGATGGTCTGGCACACTCCTAGTGTGGCCGTGCTTTTTATGAGTCACTACAACAATGTTTTTTCCTTTTTCTATGTTTTTCTCGTTTTCGTTTTTTTATTTTTTGTTTTATTGTTTCCATTTCAATGTTTTGTTGTTTTGTTATTTGTGTTAGTGAATGGTACAAGAAGTTGACTATTTCTTTTGGTTGTTATGCTAATTCTTTAAAGAAATGGGGGGATCTTCTCTCTCATCTTTTGGAAGATGCGAGTGTTAGTCTTTTTTTTTTGGAGGATAGAAATTAGTTATCTCTATTTACAAAGTATCATATTTTCAGATAAATAAGAATTAAAATTTTTGAAAGTATTATCATTTGAGATTTTATAGAAGTTAAGATAATATCTATCACAAAAAAATATATATGCAGAAGTGCTTTAAATATATGAATAGTTTAACTTATAATCTAAATTTATTTTATATTTATCAGTCGTGACTATAACTTCAATTGAATGAAACGTTGTCTTTTCTATTAAAATAAAAAATAAAAAACTCCCAAACACTCGGCAATTTAAATTGTATACATTTTGCGGGTAGATTGGCTATCCGCCTTCAGTTTCACGAGTCAAGCCCAAGTTAATTATCAGTTCCAGGTGGCATGTACCCTAGGTAATTAGAATAATTCTAAGGAGTAGCCATCGTATAGGCGAATCCATTGCACACATGACGTGTGGACCGGATTCACTAAAACATTGAACCGGTTTCACGTCTCCAGCCCGTTTCACGTTTCTCCTCTCTCTGCCCTCAATCATTCCCTCCCTCCCTTCTTCCCCTGGAGACCAAACCCTCCCAAAATGAAATCGCCCTCCCTCCTTTCGTCTTCTTCGACAGCCATCCCCACCACGACCTCAGCCCTTTTGAGGGGATCACTCCCAACGCGACATCCCTCAGTCCCCAAGCCCTCGGTCCGTTCAAACCACGGTCGTGAAGCCATCAATCCATCGATGCAAAGCCCTCAGTCCGCCGAGGAGAAGCTGCCCTTAGCCCACCGATGCAAAGCCCGCAGATATGCGGTAGGGTAATCTATTATTCTAGGATTTTCTGTCACATACACTTATTTGTTTTTTTTTTCTATTTACTCCATCTATAGATTGTAGATTATAAGTTTTTTAAATTTAAAATTTTTTCTGTTTACTCCATTTCTTTTTTCTCTCTGTATTTACATGCAAACTAATGGTAATTCAGATAAACTTATAATCTACGCATGTATATAGTTCGTGCGTGTGTTTGATTGTTAAAGTTATTTTTTCTATAGATTGTAGATTTTAAGTTTTTTTTAATAATTTGAAAGGGTGATAATTTAATTACCCATTACAAATTACTCCATATTTTTTTCCTCTTTGTATTTGCTAAAAGCTTATTGCCATGGCCATTCACACTGGTTGTTGTGAAATTTAAAAAATTTTTATAAGTAAAAAGATTTGTTGTGAAATTTAACATTCTTAATAGATATATTTATAATATCGTAAATCTTTAACTTTTTATTTCAAGAAATCGAGATGAATGGGCAACCATATCTACTGCTTGAGTTGAAATCACCAAATCATGCAGAGATTGTGGTGTTCTGTTTCAATTTCTTTCCATTAATGACCAAATAAAATGGCATGTAGAACAGATTCGGGAGATTTTATAGCTATGGATATTCCAAACTACTCTTAAATCTTAACACAAAATGCTCCCCACCCCCCGGAGTCCCATTTAATTGAAATACAAGCAACTAAGATTGATGTGAATGTAGATGAATGCCATGTATTGTTGTTCAATCATGCAGGTTCCGGATTTGAATTATTGACTATATGAGGGTGCTATATGTTTTACATCTTCCAGATTGTTGAGATTGGTTACAAATTTTGCAGTCTGTATCATGATTACTTAGTTAATTCAAGCAGTTAATAGCCATAGGATTTGGTCATGCTTGAAATTTCATATCAATCAATCATAACTTTTTCTCTTTCACATAATTTGCTCAACCTTGTTGGATATTCCATTACTTCTTGGATATGATTTCAGTTATTTATGTTTGGTGAAATTAAAAGGCTGAAAAGTTTAACACCAGTTTTACGTCAAGCAGGTTAACGAACCTGAAAACAAGCTCGAGAATTGTAAAAATCAGAGTCTTACACTGTTAGCCTTCAAAATGAGGTTGTGAAAAACTCAGTTGTGGTAGTTTTTATATCAACTAGCTCATCGGAAGTTGAAATTAACGATGTTTTTTTTTTTTACTGTTTAATCAGGTGAATGAGCTGGAACAAAAACTAAATTAGCAGTAACAAAATTCAGAGTCTTGCTTACTTCATCAAAAAGTTTTTTTTATTATTTCTTTTTACTGTTGGCTAATTTCACTTTTCAGTGTTTTATAAAAGGCCAACTTTATGTTAAAAAATGTACACATTCTAATGAAATGTTCATAATTTTACAAACAAGCATATCATATGGCTGAGTTACTTTTGCACTCTGTTTACCCTGTTATATGTAATATTCATCCATCATGTCATTGTTATTGCTACTTTCTCTTTTCTTTTCTTTTTATTGAGAGAAATCTCTCTAATGGCTAATGTTTTCTTTTCCTTTAGGGAAATTGTAAGTTGTGAGATGTAACTAAAAAGGGGAACTGGAAATGACTCCTTGACATGTTATTGCAGATTAAGGTAAAGAGCTTGAAGATAAGTTTAAGATGCAACAACAACAATCTCAGGGTATTCATGATTGCACTGGAAAATGACTCCTTGACATGTTATTGTAGATTAACAACAGTTGATGAAGAAATGGGTGGAAATTGAATGCAAGTATTGACTTCTTGGGACTCAGGCCTTCTGAAGTTGCTGCAGCAGTGGCTATTTCTGTTTCAAGGCAAATTCAAGCAGTGAACATTGATAATTTGAGAGAGAGAGAGAGAGAGAGAGAGAGAGAGAGAGGTCATTATAATTATATGTAAATTGTACATTGCTAAATAAACCTGTGTAATGAAAACAGGTTGTGCACTTCAATCGACTTTGTAAACTTCCTTAACCAAGCAACACAAGTTTATGTAGATTTTTCGTTTCTTTGTTTTTTGAGATGCTTATTCTATATATGTTCGGATTGTTTTTGTTTTTGTTTTTGCTATGATTGTGCAAATGAGCCAAAGAACAAAAACAGAGAACCCATCAAATTGCAAAATAAAACTGTTATGCTCTATTTTTGTTCTTTTTTTTTTAATCTTAGATTCCAACATTGAGTTGTTGACAACTAGCAGCATTGTTGTTGAAATTCTTGCATGAACGCATAATTTGGAGCTAAACCAAAATGGTAGAAATTCATATAAAGTTGTTTATACATCACTGTCTGGACTCTGGATTTTACGTACATATCAATATATACACAAGGTATACATGGTGGGTGCTACCAACGCCCCCTATCTACATAGTACACCACAACAAATCCACATACTACAACATAGCATTTCAACAAGGAGCATAAACTAATACCAAAGCATCTCCACAACAGAACAAGTGTTTGTACACAAAGCACCTAGTCTACAATCTACACAAACAACACTGAGTGCATCTCCACGACTGGATACAAATCTACACACGACAAAAACTGCTTGGGGTCACCCGTTGCGCCACAATCAAATCGACGTCTCCACAACTGACAAGTTGTACTAACAGCCCCTTCACAACAAAAAATACACAAAAGAAGCAGATTTTGGCACAGATTGCACCATAAGTTGCACCATCTCCACAACTACACATAAAACAAGCAAATAAAAAGTTAATAATGATACCAAATAGGTAAGTAATTGTGCACAAAACCAGCTGGGATTCTTAGCACAAAACCAGATGGGATTCTTGACACAAAACCAGTGAAATTGTATCAAGGTATGCATGTGCTTACATTGTGCACTAACTATGAGGTATGCTACAGATTTCTGCAGCTAGATGTTTCATTATTATTTTCTTAGTTCCTCTACAATGATGTATTCTCTAATGTGAGTTTTTGTCTAAGAATAATAGCATGAAATAAGTTAACCCGCTCATTATTTTTCACTGTATCTTGCAACGAAGCATCTTTGAGGCCTTTCTACACATGAATTATTTGTTCCCTGATGGCTCTAAAAAATTTCTTGTGTCTTGAAACTACATCTTCTCACCTTTGAGACTTGTCTATCACAGATGACAAGTTGACTGCTCTTTCAAAATCTTCCACCTGATTAGAGATAATAACCAGTATAAGATTAAAAAAACTTAAGAAGACTAACAAAATAGATAAATAGCTAAGGTCGAGGTCAACATTAATACCTGCCATTTTGCTATTTCAAGGGTTGTTGCAAGATCATGCCTTTGATAATTAATTAACAGAAGTAGCTTTGGGTGTGGGTGCTCACCTTGAAGACTTTGCTAGTACAGCAAAAGATAGAATATTGATTGCATCCTAAATTCCAAACCAAGGGAAAAAGATCCACCATATAATATATATCAAAACAAAAACATAAATTGAGATTCTAGAACAATGAACCTACCATATGCATCTATAAGTTAAGGAACCTTTAAAACTTCGTAAACACTACTGACCCAAATAAAAATCTAAAAAACTAATCAATTTAATGCAAAAAATGGAGACCAAAATGAAAGAAACATCAATGACCTATATTGTAATAGATAAGATGATCAAAGCAATAAGTGTTTAGACTATAAGCCCTATATATATCACTTCTAATTAATCTCGAAATTTAGTCCCATTTCCAATAGATTGTTACAGACTTATGGAGAAAATATGATTTCTCATCATTAACTGGCAAAGCTATGGAGAGAAGCTTCTTCCCTAACTAGCTGCCAACATTTTTCAGCTATAAGAAGTAAAAACAAGTAAACTTTCTATACCTCTACTGGAACATGATGCATAGAACAGGACAACCAAGTGAAGAAATGTAAATATACACATTAAAAATCACAGAAGCAATTAATTATCCAAACGATAATTATTGAAGCAATTCAAATCATTCTTCAAATAATTCCTTGAATTGTTTATCTTTACGAATGGTCCTAACTTATTTTGATCCATATGAATGTCACTTTGTAGGTCAGATTATCTCTAATTGGTAATTATTTTGATCCATATGAATGTCATTTTGGAAAATATAAAATATAATTTTTTGCAGTCAATGTCCAATTAGGTTTACCTGAAAGAGGGGAAAAATGGTCAATATACTAGGTACTTGATCAAGATTGTCTTCAAATGTATAATCAAATGATATCGACTCAATTTCAAGGGAGTTTCACAACAACATAAACGCAATAAAACTCATATTTCTAATTCAAGGGATGCTAATTTTGACAAACAAAAAATGAGCAAATCCAAACCCATATACATATGTCTAAGATTTGTGAGTTCAAAACATAGTGAAAAATCAGAAAAAGAGAAACTTTTTTTCTTTTGAGAAAAATAGAGCAGCCTCATTTTGATAAAAACCAGGATACTTACAGGTGATGGCGTCGCGGAGGGCGTTGGCAGCGACGTCAGGGATGGAGGCGAGAGCAAAGACAGTGATCAGGGGGAGTTGTGGCTAACGTTGCAGAGGCAACGAGAAGCAGATGGAGATAAAGATACGACGGAGGATATATGTCTTTTCGAAAGAGACAGACAACGGGAACCCGGAATGGAGGCGGCGTGAGGCGTCCAACGAAAAATACCGAAAATCACAGGAGAGAGAGAGAGAGAGAGAGAGAGAGAGAGCGAGAAGCGAGGCTGTTGCCGTTTTGGGCACCGATCAAATGTGATTGGTCTGTTAAAGGAGCTTGTGGGGAGGGGCAGTGCTGGGCATACGGATGACCGTCGTGAGGTTGTGCTGAACTGAGGGATGGTGAAGCGGGTGGCGCTTGGTAGCGGGAGGGTGTCGCGGGGATCGTTTCTTGGCAGAGGGAGTCTTCGCGGGCAGAAATTTGAAATGGGGTGTGGGTTCATTGCAAAACACGTTGCATATGGAAACGGAAAAAAAATAAAACAATAAAACAGAGTAGCCATGTAGTAAGTGCATTACATGCACTGTTACAGTAGATGCTCTGTAGAATTACTCTAGGTAATTAATGTGAGTACTCAATTAAATTCATTTTGTACGGCCGGAATTCAGAGCCTTTAAACATGCGTTCTCGCTTTCCGACTTGCTCTTTTTTTTTTTTTAAGCCAGTTAATTTCGTTAAATTAAAAATATGATATATAAAAAAATAGTGGAATTTTTCGACAAATACCCTAAAATAATAAAAAATAATATAAAGTGAAGGAAAAAAAAAACTCTTTTAGGTCAATTTGTTAGTCTCTATCCATATCCTAAAATAATACATCATCCTAGAAAATAGAAATAAAGTATTCGTAAAAAGTATAAAAAATAAAACTACCGTTAATGATAGTAGAACTTCCATTAAAATTGGTGAAAGTGAAAATCTTCTAATTAATTTTTATTTATATTATAATTTAAAAATAAAAAGAGAAATTTTTTTAAAAATATTATTAAAATAAATATTATTAATTTTTATTTTTATTTTAAGATTTGGAAATATTAATTAATTATTTTTTATGATTTTTCTAAAAAATTTAAAAATAGAATAATTAGATAATAATTAGATAAAAATAAATAAAATTTTAAAAATTAAAAAAAAAAATTAAAATTTTGCTGTTAAAACAAAATAAAATAAGATTGATCAAGATCATTTATTTAATCAAGACCTCAAATTCCATTTGGAGTTTGGATTATTGTGTTGAGTTGTATATATCTCGTTTTAATATTAATTATTGGCGCCGTTGGCATTTGTTTTAAATATTATTTTGTTTGGATGTGCCTGGGATCGACTTCTTAGTACAATATAATATATAGCAGCCGTAACCACGCGGACCTTAGATGCTCCAACTCATTGTGCGGACATTCACAAAATCGTCCCACGATTATATATTACAGTTGGATGATGTCGTACACAAAAAATAAAAAAAATAAAAAAAACAGTGGGATAGTTAAACTTAACAATGCGGTGTTAAGTGTTAACTACTGATTAATTAATTAGCTGGTAATTATCCTTTTTAAAGTCTAATGTCTAGGTTTAACTATATTATTGTTTTCTAGATTTTTTAGATAATATTAAAAATTTAATAAATACCAGTATAAAGTCTACATTTTACATTTAGGTTAAGAAATAATATTATTCCCTCGAATTCATTTTAGTTGAAAACGGATAATATCTTATAATAACTTGTAGTAAATGAACACTATTCATCTTAAATGAAATAGAGAAATTATTAATATCTATGAGTAATAATTAATGTCTTAGCAAGCATGCTTTCATGATCACGAGTAACAACATTAATATGGTTGAAGATAAGGGTGTAAGCAAGTTAAGTTTGAGCGAGTGCTTGCAACTCTTTCAGGTAGAGAAGTTCTGCCTTCTCTTTAGAAAGAGAAATAGATCATTTCGATAGCTGTGCTGGAGAGGAATGTGTTGGCCATGACTTCACCATTGCCTCCATCTCCTTTTTTTTTTTTTTTTTCTCTTCTTTTCTACTTCGTATGTACGAATGTGTTTTTATGGTAGTATTTTTTTCACTGGTTTAAATTTTCTCAGATTTATTACACTCCAACCTCCCCCAATCGACATACACCCCACCACGCCACTTTCTAGCCGCCGATCTATTGGGATGATGAAGATCTGCCCCAAAATGTCGGCATGTGGTCCTTACATGGCTTGTTTATATGTATGGTCTTCATGTGCTGCCATTCTCTGGTCACTCCGTCAACCCCACGTGTTACACCATTAGGTTCTCCACCCTCTGATTTTTCAAATCGGCTTGACCCTACCTCCATTTATCCAGTGTGTGGTTTTCATGCGCCACGTCAAATGCGCGGATTAATAATTTCTTCGCTGTCGATTCCGTTCTATTCAGATTATCGTTTTCCCTAACCTTAATCTTATTAAATAGACTATGAACCACTCCAAAAAAATCTCAAGAAAACTGACTATAGTGCACCTACTTACACCACTTCCAGCACTAACTTACCTTCACAATGTCTTTTAAGATGGTACTATCTTTGTAGGATATGGGTAGAAAGACCAAAAAATTATTATTAGCACCTTTTTTTTTTCTTCCCTTTTTACCATACAGTATTGTTGGATTGGGATATTTGTTAGAGAATCCACCCTCTCAACATGTATCATCCTTTATTTTAATGAAATCTGCTTGAGTAGAAAAATAAAAAAAATTTAAAGTTCGAGCAAGAAGAGTGTACGTATATAGTTAAGTCTTGTTTATTTAATTTTTATTCAAACACAATTCAAGCATCAAGTTTGATTCTATGATCACGAATGGTTCATTGGTGTTCGAGAGATTTGAAATATTCACCACTCTGATAAATTATCTGATTATTTATATCATATTTAAAACTTTATCTATAAATCTTAATAAACATATTCTGATTTTATGCTAATATCTTTTAAGGTTTATACATACATATATGAGGGATTATACTTATAATTGTTCAAGGAATGTGCATGTTTTAATATTATAAAGGATTTCCTTTAATTTATTTAAACCTTACAAATATTCTGATTATAAATATAGATCAGATATATTATAAAAATAATTTCATACAATATTATTTGAGTTTATACGAACTTATACCAATCAAGTCAGGCTTTAATTAATTACACGATGATTAATTGTATTATAGATTATAATTCATGAACATGATGAGTTTAAAACAAGTAATTACGGTTTGTCGGCGAGTAATCTTATTTATTTAGAATAATAATCCTTATTAAATCGGAGATCGATGTATTATGTAATAATTGGCCGATGGTTGACGATATATCCAATGCAACATTTGTTCACGATCCATTCATTTGCATATGCTGATAAACAAACAGTACTAAACTGTTATTTGAAATGTATGGAAATTACACGCAATAAACTGTAGTTAATGAAATATTGGTGATGGGAGTGATCCAAACCAATACAAAATATCTACACCATTACTGCGCGCAGTACTTGCTGCATGCTAGTGAACTAAACACGAGGCTCGACAGACCACAAAGTAAGACTCCGACTGAAAATCTCACACAAAGTACTTGAAATATATTTTGAAGCTGGTTCTTTCGACAAACAAGACCATTATATATTTAATTTCACTGGAACGGTCCTCCGACCAGCTGTAATAATCTGCTCGGCATTCTCAGTCTGACATGATTCATCGTTCTCTCCCGTCAACTCCTCCAATGATATTCCCTTGGACTCTGGCACTAACAAGGTAAACAGCATTCCCAAGAAGTTTACTCCACCAAGCAGAAAAAGCGAGTTCCTCACCCCGATTCCGGGACTGTATTTAGCATCGTCTTCACCATGGCGTTGGCTTTGCGCAGCATACAAGAATCCAAACGCTCCAACTATAGCTCCTGCCTTCCCGGCAGCAGCTGATATTCCATGACATGTAGACCTTAGCCTTGCAGGGAAGATTTCAGCTGGCACAATAAACGTTGTGGCATTGGGTCCAAAGTTGGCGAAGAAAAATGTGAGCGCGTATATTATGACAAACCCCAAATTGTCGTTTTTCTTCCAATGATTGTAAGGAATGGCAAGTGCAAACATGAACACAGTCATGAAGAAGAATCCCATCAGTTGGATTGCGAACCTTCCCATGTGATCAATCAGGGCGACCGTAAACCAATACCCCGGCACGGTGCTGCACAGTGCTATCAGTGTTTGCGCCCTCGCAATCTTGTAAACCTCACCAGTTGCACTCATGAGTTTAGCGTTTGGAATCCACCCAATGGCGGAGAAGATATCCTTTTGGAACAGATTTTGGCTGTAGAATGCAATGTCCAACAAGAACCAAGTAGATGTGGTTCCAAGTAAGTGAAGCCCATGGCGTTTTGCGAATTGCTTGGTGAATAAGCCAAAGTTATTGGATGGATCCACAGTAAGCTTCTCTACTTTTGCCACTTCAGCTTGAACTTCAATTTGAAGCACCTTAGACATGTCTGTCGCGGCCTGCTTTGCGTTCTTGGCGACCAGGGCAGTGTAACGAGCTGTCTCGGGCATTTTCATACGCCAGTAGTACGTGAGGACACCCGGGAGAGCTCCGAACATGAGCACTACGCGCCACACATAGTCAGATTCGGCTCGAACCGAGCCCGCTGGATTATCTTTGAATACGGGAGGGTTGTATATGCGGTTGAACACGCCCGAAACTGTTAAACCGACAATCCCACCACCCAAAATTCCAAACCCTTGCATCGCAAAAACAGCTGCTACAAACGCCCCGCGAGTCTTCTTGTTTGCATATTCGGACATAATCGTAGCAGAAAGTGGGTAGTCACCACCAATGCCAAAGCCAAGCCAAAATCGGAAGAAACAGAGTGTGGCAATGACACCATTTGCTGATTTTCCAAAGGAGAGCCCGGAGCCGATGGAGCAGACCACCATGAGAATAAGGGTTAGGCCATAGACCCTCTTGCGGCCCAACTTGTCACCGAGCCAACCGAAGAAGAGCTGGCCGGCCAAAGTGCCACACAGCGCCACACCATTAACAGCATCAGCTATGTTTGGAGGCAAAGTGCCGGGCTTTCCGTCGACTGGTTTGTAGTAAATCCGTCCGAGTAACTTGGTTACGAGCGAGATGCAGAAAAGATCGTAAGCATCCGTAAAAAACCCCATTCCAGCAATTACAATTGTTGTGAAATGGTACAATTGAGTCTTGGCGACATCAAGTGCATCGAGCACTACCAAATTGTTTCTAGCCATGGTTAGACCTTTCCGTTCTCTGTATTATCAGTACTCTTCGGCCTCCAACAGTTCCCTGCATTTAAGAAAATATATATATATATTTGTAAGGAACGACTATGATATCAATAAATCAACAAGAATCTGCCGTTTAAAATACCGATGTATGATCTCTATCTTATAAACAAGTGATTGACTTTTACTCGAACATGGTTTTTAACAATAGCATACGAACAAGTCATAAAAATAAAGATTCATAACATTTAAAACGGAGATCTAGATGCTGACCTGCAGGATGGCTAGCTATGTACACGAATTGAATTGGAGGAGAGAGATGGCCTGAGGTACCTACTGCTAATTGTGTTGGCTGGCAAGGAGGGGATAGAGAACAGAGATCGAGGTGCTTTATATAACCACGGTACGCATGCGATCCAGGTCATCCAAATGGCCTGCACTCTGCAGCATGGAAGCGGCATATATCATGCGGCACCTTTTTTCACTGTAGTCAACGTTTCACGATGTCAACTCACAATCTTGCCTCTCGATAATGCCTTGTACGGATAGATTGCTCATATATATTTTTTTAAACAGTAATGTTGTTGGAATTATTATAAAGAAAAAAAGAATATTTGACAATATTATATATTATATATATATATATATATATGCTCCAATGTTGTTGGAATCATATACTTGCGTACGTTGGGGGATCTAGCTTGGGAGAGGGGGCCATGGCTTACCCCCACCCTTTTTTGTTTTTTTCCAAAATTCAATTAACCTCTCAAAAGTTTTTCTAAATTTAACATAGTCTCTAAATTTTATTTATAATTTCATATATATATATAAATTGACTCCTCCGAAAAAATTATAATTTTCTTATTCTTATATACTTTCTAAAACTTTATAAATTTTCAATATACATAATTTATATATATTATCTATGTTCTAGGATGTGACCATACTAAAATTAATTTAAACAATAAACTATTAACATTTAACCCAAATTAATATTATACACTATTGAATTTCTTAATATAAAATCTAAAGTGAAAATATCAAAAAAATATTTAAGATTGATCATAATTTATATGAAAAGTAAGAGAGATGATTTATCCTCTAAATTTCATTGAGTAATAAAAGTTTACTTAAAGTCCCATATGTAATATTCTATACTTAATGTGACACTAAAATAGATAGATTTTATATTAGATTTGATCAATTAACTTAAATATTAAAATGAAAAATGGCATTCTAAAAGATCATTTGATAATTTTTACGAAAATAATAATTTCTAAAAATATTTCATACTTACAAAATAATAACGGATGAAAAAATTGGCCCCCCAAAGAAAAAATGTTGGCTTCGTCATTGTGCCTTGCATATGAGAAATACTCTAGATATAAATGAATTATATATAAGCAATTGTATAAATTGATGTAGTTTGATCTGATTTGTCAGATTGTAAAATAATTTTTATTTTAAAATAGCTCTGTCGATGAATCATATGAAATTATTTCAATTTGTAATTATGATTATTTTTGTGTAATTTCTTTATCTTTTTGCATATATTCACATGTACATTAGATCATTTTTACCTAATATATACTATAAAACCTTTCTTATTGTCATAAAAATACATAGTACTTACATTAAAGTATCATACGTACCTAGCTACGGCCATGCATCATTCGTGCTTATGAAGTTCTGTTATAACTTTATACTTAATTACAACGATATATGCATGACAGAGTGACACAAAAACTTTGGCATTTCTACTCGCATGATATGACTTGGATTTGTTGGAAAAAGGGTGCTAATTAGGATGACCATTATCTTTTAGGGGCTGCTTGGATTGGGAAGTGGGTTGAGCTCATCTCAACTCACTTCCATTTCATCATTATATTTTTATAATTTTTTATACAAAACACAAATTTTTATACACATTTTTCAAATCCCAATACACCTTTTTCAAATTCCAACACACATTTTTCAAATCCCAAAATAATAATAATATTAAAAAATAAACCAAACTCATCTCAACTCATCTCATCTCCGAATCCAAGCGGGGCCTTAATCTCTTGCACACACACATACAATTACTTGCATGAGCTAATTAATTAATCCAATATTATTGCAGCAAAATTCACATTCAACAACTATATTGGATCATAAATTTTCTGTAAAACTCAAGATTTCAAGTCTCGTATCTACTTATAGATATTGATGATAACAAATAAATTTAAAACTTCAAGTTGTCTAAGCATGAAGAGAATTAAGCACATCAAAAAATCCAACATGAACAAGAAAAAGAACAAGTCTACAAATTAAACTCATAGAATAATTTTGTACATCTCTTAAAATTTGAAATTGGATTAAAAGACAAAATTGATATTTTCTCATAAAGCATCAAATTACATTTTTTATATTTGCATAACTTTATTAAAATATTTAATTTCAAATTTTGTTTTTCCATATATGCATAAAGATTTAAACTTGTAAGTTAATTGATTGTCATCTTTGACATGTGCATGTTTTGTTTAAAAATCTTGAAGGGTGGTTGTGCGTTTTTTTGACAAATGTAAAAGATAGATGATTTTGTTTGAAAATTTTAAAGGGTGATTGTGTGTTTTTTTGACATATGCAAAAAGAGATGATTTGATTTGAAAAATAAATTATACTCATTTTGTCATGTATGAAAAGTGAAAGATTATATTTGATTTCTTTGAAAATGAATGGAGTTGTCTTTAAAAAATATAAAAATGAGATGTTTTTATTTGAATCTTTTAAAAAATGAATAGTGCTCTTATTTAACATGTGAACCTTTTCAAATTTGAATATGAAAACTCATTTGTCTATAATAGCTCACTTGAGTTTTACAAAAATCACAACAAGAGTTTACACATCAATTGCTATATTTTGTATCATTCTTTCAAAGCCTTCATTCTCTCTTTTCTAAATTTTGTACCTTAATCCTTATTCATTTTGAGAGAGATTTGAATTGTGTTATATTGTTCTTATTTCACTTATTGAGGAGTGTACTCTGATAATCTACCCACTATTGATTCTTATATTTGTAAAAGGGTACGTATAACTCTTATGCGTATAGAAGGTGTTCTACACAGGAAATAGTTGAATAACCAAGTGTGAGATGATTGTAAGTGTAGATGGTGCTTTATACGGATTCTTTATAACGGTGTTGCTCAAAAGTGTAATAGGTTTCTATCTCCACCTGAAAGAGATTGAATAGTGAATTTGGGATCCTCAAGGAATAGCTTGAAGCGAGGACGTAGGCAGTGTGGCTGAATCTCGTTAAAATTCTGAGTTTACTTCTTCTTGCCTTTACTCTTTATATTTCCTGCTATTTCATATTTTGTTTATATTTTATATTGTGTATTTAGTTTATAAGTGCTAATTTTTTTAATATAATCCAATTCACCCCCCTTTTGTGTTACTCATCTAGGCAATATATCCACTTCTAATTGTTGGGTTTGTGGAGTTTGGTTTGGTGGTATGTTGGCCTGATTTGGTGGCCCAATCCGACCATTCAAGAATGTGTTATGTTTTTTGAGTGGAATTTCTATGAGGCTTGTTCTATGGAGCTCAAGCTTTGGCAATGTTTGACTCGAGAGGCGCCGAGCAGAAAGTTTGCTAGATATCACTCAATAGTTCATTCAAGAGGCACTCGACACTCTATTCTAGCGAATTATGCATAAAAGTGAAAATGTTATTTTTGTTGTGTGACAGTATATATATTTATACTTGATGAACAATCTAGCTAGTTCCGTGTATTCTTATGTAATTTCTCATATTTGTTTATTTTCTTGTTTTCTTTTTGATTTGTCTGTCGTCGTTTTCACAACACAATCTATGAATTATTTAGTCTCTTAATACTTGTAGAGTTGATGATGCACTTGTTCCTCATGAAATATCACATTGCTCTCTATTTGCCAAAGGCCACTAATTAAGGACCTGTATAAATTAAACACTCTTAATCCATCTCATTTCATCATTATAATTTTCATTCAACTTTGAACTTTCATTTAAAACTATCTCATTCCATCTCACTATCCAAATCAAATTTTATCCTTATAATCATGACAATAACATAAAAATGCTTCTAATGCGACATATGCACACAAATATCAGATTGAATTTGCAGTAAATAGTTGCATGCAAATTTCCAAAGGCAAGGACTTGCCAACGATTTCTTGAACCAATAATAATAATAGTTATATCTACACGTACGTCGATATGGAAAACACACATTCCATGTTGCTAACATGACGTATTTTGACTGTCAAAAGGATTTATTTGAAATTTTGTCACTAATTAAATCATGTATGTGGTCATGATATCGTCAGTATGAAATTAGGTGTGTCACATGAAGTAACGTTACTCTAATAATAATTTTTCAATTAAGAGGTTGATTTTAAGGCGCAAAAGTCCATTTGAAGACCAATTATCGTAAAACCAACTAAGCATGCTATGAGTTGACTTACGAAAATGAATAGTACTTCGCATGCCCCAATTATTGCCTTGTTTTTAAATAATCATAAATCAAAATCTCCTAATTTGCTGTTCGTTTTTAAATTCTTCTTGTACATATAATTAAAACCAATGCATGCATGGCCAATCGATTCTCGGATTTTTGTCTTGTAGTACAGTTAATTAACGTTGATTGGGCCGATCCGGTCAGTAAGTACTACAATATATTCAGATGTCGATTAAATGAGTTAATAATTCACAATGGATTGGAATTATTTATAATTTGTAATACCACATGCTGTTGCAAGCAAATACATTCACAAGAAGTAATTAGTAGTCATATTATTATTTTCTTTTTGGCAAAACATACTCACAAATTAACCGGCCCTAAACAACAAGAATCATTAATGATTATTGTCTTACATATATGTGATCTCATGGGTGGAGTACTTCTCAAGTTGTAATTAATTAAAAAGTTTTATTTATTATTATTATATATCTATATATATATGTTCATCGACTTTTCTTCTTCTTGAACTAAAAGCTAAAAAGATTTTATTTTCTAGTAGACAAACTGTAATATGTATATTTTTGTTTAACCAAAGGTTGAGAACATGCATAAACTCGACCTACCCCATTATATATTATAATAGATGTCAGTGGTTTATGAATGGTTGAACAAGTTTTAGGAGCCATGCATGCGCCCAAGTTGTGCTTTTCTCTCAATTGTATTGGTCTAGTCGATTGACATGCTGCATCCACTAATTAATCAATCAATGCTGAAGTACTGGCATTTGACCAATATATAGGTTGTTAATATATATATATATATTCACTACAAAAAAAATAATTTTTTTCCTGCGATTTACAATTTGCTACAATTAAAATCGCTGTAAGAACTCATTATTTGCAACGATTTTATTTTTGCCGCAATTTTCTCATATTAATTTGTTAACATTCACTTTTGCAGCGATTTTAGTGATTATTGCGGCAAAATTAATCGCTGGAAACTAGAATTGACTTTTTACAACAACTTATTTCACTGCAGTTGAGTTCTGTAACGTTACTCTTATGATCAGCCTATTTTGCAGCATTTTTAATCGCTGTAAATGAATCAAATTGCGATAATATGCCAGCTTTTCCCCCCACCCTTCGATATTAATTCGTAATTTCCCCCCCCACATTTTCCCGCCACCCTTCGACATTTTCCTTTCTTTCTCAGTTCTTCTTCGACAGCTTCTGAGTTCTTCGACCTGCAAATTATGGAGAGTTCCCACCCACCCCAACTTCTTGGATGCATATCAAAGCTCGCGATTTTATCAATCTTTCTAACTCTAGTTCTCACACATGTAAGGGCTCTAATTCTGTTGACTACATCAATTCATTTATTTTCTTAGGGTTCCTCTGCGCCGTCCACTCTCTCTCTCTCTCTCTCTCTCTCTCTCCGCATGCTGAAGCCGTAGCGTCTCTACCGATCAAAGCTCCGTCGCTCATTTAAGAGAGTGACTCGGTTGTGTTCTTTGCTATGTATATAGATGGTAAAATAAATAATAAATATGTATACATCTGTTTAGATGCACTTATTTTTCTTTGTACAAAATTATTCCTTTGCTATAAGGAGGTGAGTTTCTGCTCTGATTTTCTTAGCTTGGCATGCGTGGCTACTTGCTTAGAAATTCAAAACCTCTGATAGCGTCGATAAGAACAAGTATAGTCACTAATTTGGTGAAAAATATTCCATGGCAATGGAAGATTTGCATTTTTTCTTGATGAAAAATAGCAATTTTATTAAAATGAGAAAAGTCCTCTGGTATATATGAAATCAACATGAACAATGTTCTTTAGGATTCAATAGAACTACTTGTACTTTGGATTAACTGGTAAGTGATGCAATGAGACCCTGCATTGTTTTATTGGTCTGACCTAAAGGAGATCATGGGACCCTGCATTGTTTTATTGGTCTGAACCAAGGGAGATCATTGGTCTCATTTTTTTTTTTTTTGTATTTCAGAATGGTGTTCTGAAATACAAGAAACTTGCTAAATCCATTTATTTTTGTATAGATAATGTGTGGTAAACTTGCTAAATTAATCCGTTTGTTTTTGTGTGATAAACGTGGGCTGACTACCATGACCATGAACTTCTCAACAAGGTTAATCTAGTTTAGTTGGATACAAGCTATTTTTCATGTAAATGGTTTTATTAGAAAGTCACCCTCCCATTTGAGTTATATGCATATGGTTCTTTAATTAGTTTATGTATTGGAGTGGGAATAAATTAAGAAGTATATTTTGGGGTTAGTGATTGTGTACAATACTGAAAAAAACATCTCCGTTAAATAAATTGAAGTAAACTGATCTGGAATATGGAAAAACAGAGATATCTTTCTCATGTTTGTTGGCAGAGAATCTGCAATTTAAAAATAACTGGTTTTCACAATCTTGCGATCGATTATAAGTTAATGCTTATGTATATGCTGATTTTAGTTTTTGAAAACAAGTTTTTTTTTTTTTTATAAGTTCTTGTATGTATGGTTTGAAAACAAGTTAATGGATATTATTAGCAATGAATGGACAAGTTTGAGTATGTACAAGAAACTCTGGTTTTCATTATTTATATTTGTTTTTGATTTTGTTTAGTACTCAGTCTGATTGATGTGTTTAACAGTTGATGTGTTTAACAAAAGAGTTGTATGCTATGATTCTAATATAGAAGATGTAATGGTACTTCAGCAATATTTTTAATTTTATGAATATTATCTATAGTTGTTGCCTTATGTTAAAATTTGTTGACCTATTCAATTAATGTGATTTTTCAGTTCTGTTATTTTTGCATTGGTTAACAGGAGGACAAACAAGATAATGGAAGAACAAAGTGTGATAAAAACAGCACAGATCCTCCATGCACAGGGTAGAAAACTTACACACAGATCATTTTCCAGTTCATAGTTTTCTAACATGACCAACATATACATAAACATATTTACATATGAATGTATTTTGCTATCAATTCTTCATAGTGAATGTATTTATTTGGTTGCTAATGTATATGAAAAATGGGTGGAAATGATGGCTCCCGTTTTCTCAAAAGCATCATGGTTGCTTGGCATATGATTCAGTTTGATCATCTTCTACATAATCTTTTCAGAGGCTATTAAAAAACTACATGAATAATGGAATTAAATAATCAGAGAAATGTCACTTTATGTCATTAAAGAACTTGAAAAGTTGCGTAGAAAAGACTTAAGCATTCCTTTCTTATCACTTTGGAAGGACCAAATAGTAACTTGAATTTAAACCATCAATAATAAGATTTTGGTTTAACAAATAAAATCATTTCATTATTAATAGCTTCTTTAAGATGAATTGAACTAGGGCTTTACTAAGATTCGCCACTAACATATATTTTCTCTCTCCTTTTCTTTTTCCACCCTAATGTTTTTACAGAATCACTTAGTTCATGCATGGGGCTTGGATTTTCAGCTTGGCTACTGTGCTCAGGTAATATACTGATTATTGGATTTACAGAATGACTTAGTTCATGCATGGAGCAGTGTTTTCTTTCATGGCTGTTTGCAGACCAAATATACTGGCCAACTTTTATTAAAGCTGTAGCTGCAACTATTATAGATATCTGGAGCATTTTTGGGGAATTACATGCTTATGGTAAGCTCAAGAAGTCGTAAAAGTTCATTTAACTTTTTGACTAAGTCCATGTTAAAGGGAATTACATCATTGTGTATGCTGGATGGTCTACTTTCCATTCTCAATTTTACTTTTTTATTTCTTTCTTTTTATCTGATTCTTTTTAAGTTTTTTTCTTTTTTACCAAAACCAGAAATTTTACTCACCTTGGAATTCGTTACTGATGTTATATGCCATTTTCATGTTGCCAACTAGGAACAGGATAATTTTGTTTTATTGACTGAACAAAGCGAAGGGATGATCTAGCGTCTCTTGGTTATGTGGTTATGTATTTTCTCAATTATTACTAGTTTTTAATTCACAGATCAAGAATAAATCGATCATCAATAATTAGATTCCCTGTAAGACAATAACCATAACATTCATTGTTGCTTCACCACTATAAAATCAAATACAAATAAACTTACGTTATTGTTACCATTTTGATATTGTTTTAGAGATTTCATGAACGTGGAACTATTGCTGCTTATTTTTTAAAATTGAGTTGTGTGGACATATTTACTTGTTTTCTATGTAGGTTTGTATGTTACTCATGAAACAAACCACTTCAGGTTCCGCCTCTGTCTATTTCTATTTGGATTAAAAGGCTGTTTTGCTATTCAAGTCTAGATGATTTTTATCAGACATTCATGATGATAGTGATAACGATCATGATAATTGTACACTGTAATTAGAACATGTTTGTATTTAATTGAAAACACTAGCATGCAAACCTTTTCAAGACATTCCTATGAGATCTCAGACTACGTGTATTTTTACATATTGTTTTATTTTTATTGTTGATTATTTTTATTTATTTTAATAATATTATCGGTTGTGTTTTATTTGTTTAAAATAATTGTTTGAGCTATTAATTAGTTAATATCAGTTTTACGTTATTTTTATATTTATATGTTGAGTTACATTGTTTTCTTTATTAATTTTAATATAAAGTAATTATTTTAATTATTGGAATTAAATTTCTTTATTTTGTTATGTGATTTTAATCGATGTGCTTTCTTTATATAAATTATTGTTTTATAATTCAATTGCACTTTGGTTTAATTTATTGTATTGGTGGGTTTTAAGTATTTTATTTTATTGATATTGAATTGTAGCCTTTTTAGTTGACTTTTTATTGATTTATTGTGCCTTTTTTTTTTCTAGTAGGACTTTATTTATTTATTTTTCTTTTCTTTTTCCCTTTTCTTTCTTTTTCTTTTCTTTTCTTTCCTGGCTTTCCTCCCCAGCCCGCGCGAATAGCCCTCCCCTCCCCCCTTTCCCATTCAGCTCTCAAGCCCAGCTCAGCCATCGTCGGCCACCACTTGCGACACCACCTCCTCCATTTGAACCGCCGTCCACCGACAACCTACCACTAGCAACCCAAGCTTCGGCCGGCTTCTCATCTCCCATACATGGCCTTAAACCCAGATGGGTGTTAGGATACTCATTCACTTGCTTTTCGACCATCGCTGGCCACCCAGCTGCACCGGTAACTTCCACCTCCTAGTGACCTTCGGTATCACCCCCAACCGCCGGCACCACCCACGACAGCCCAAATGCCCCAACTGGAAATGGGTATTTCAAATACTCATACACGGGTTTGCCACCCTAGCACAACCACCGGCCACTACCTGGTCTCACCGCCGCCACCAACGAGTTCCCCTTACTTTGGTGACCATTCCCCTAACTCAGCTTCTCAAACCACGGCTCTACCTTCCTTGTACAACCTTATATCCGAAAATGAGTTTCTACCCATTTTGAGCCGATCTGCCACCTTTCGGTAGTTGCACCGCCAACCACCACTTTCATGAGATTTCTCACCCTTCATTAAGTATTTTCCTAAATTTTGGTATCAAATCAAGCACTCTAACCCAACGTACAAAGTAACCACTACGAGTGCTGCGGACTGACACTTGCTCAAGGATCCATATTTTTACCCACTATAAGTATTTTCCAAATGGATTTTAAGATTTAAATATATTTTTGCATCGACAAATATTGTATTTGTTTGACGTTGGGATTTATTGGTTGATATTAGAATTTATTAATTGTTGGTTAATTTGCGTGTTGTGGAATATATTGCATAATGCACGGTTGTCGTGTATACTTGGTACTTGAATTTTAATATGAGCTGTGATTTTTAGATTTTTAGATTTTAATGATTTTTGATTGAGTCATAATAGGGATGGTCATTGCATGGTTTTAGATTTATAGATTTTAATGGTTTGTGGAATACGTAATGTTCGTTATGGTTATTGTATGTGTATTTCATATCGGGGACGACAATACGTAACGCCCACTATGAAATGATTGTGTTTGTGTCATAATGGAGACGGTGATACGTAACGCCCATTATGATTGGTGATGTGTGGATGTCATATTGGGGACGGCGATACGTAACGCCTAATATGATTAGTCTGTGGATGTCATATCGAGGACGACGATACGTAACGCCTGATATGATTGGAATGTTTGTGTCATGACGGGAATGGCGATACGTGACACCCGTATGACTGGCATAAATATAGAGGTAAGTAGGGATGATGGTAAAGTCTCGCCCGCGATACCCGTCTATTGTGTTAATTGGTTTTATGTGGATTATTTTCTGGAAAAAATAGTTGTAGTTTTGAAAGGATTTACAGATATTTTTTTCTGGAAAATGATGGATGATTTTGTTGGAATTTTATCGTGGACCAAAATGAGATTTTGGCGTGTGTTATTTTATTTGTTTTGAGGAAGATGATTTTAAATTTCATGCATACAGTATCATGTTCATGAGTGATGTTATTGTTGTTGCATGAGTATATTTTATATATTGTGGTTTGTTTGGGTTGTACTTATCTCCGATGCCATTTCTGGCGTCGTAATTTTTAGATATAAAGTTTTGTGGAGGCTGAGTCTGAGGAGGCGACTCCGCTGTTGAAGTATTCATATTATAATTTATTATCTTAGAAAATTGTTTTCCCTTTTTTATAAATATGTATTTGTATAATTTGTATTTCGGACGACTGTATTAAATCTCCTGTTAGAGAATTTGTTTTAAAATAGTTTGTAAAATATTTCTAAAAATTCTAGTATTTAGATATTGACTTCAAATATCTACTGCTTTTATTTATGCATGTCACGTGTTCATACACTTAGTACTTGACGTTAGGAATGCGTGAACTGTGTTGTCAGCATTCCAACGTCTCGATTCCCGTATTTAGTTTAAGGGAATTTGGGGGCGTCATAATTCCAGTCTAGAGAATTGCTAATTAGCCTAAAATGTAAACCTTATTTTGATAGCTTTTGTCCTAGATGTATTGGATATTCAAGCTTATAACTGTACCCAATGCACCTTGATCTTTGTATTCATTTCACAATTTTTGTTATACATATATTTCACAATTTGATTTATCAAAGAAAGAAGCTTTTACTTATTGCAACATTAACAGTGAAATTGCAGTATTTTTTTTTTAAATTTTTTTATACGACTATTTGCGGCGACTTATACCTGCCACAAATAAAGAACAATTCGTCGCAAAACGTTTTCCCAGCGAATTTTGCATGAATGGAGGAACTTAGTTGCGGGTTTTTCCCACTCATCTGCAACGATGTTTTTCACTGCAATTAAAAATTTATTTGCAGCAATTTTACACATTCGTTGCAACACTTTATTGGTGGCATTTTAATAGCAACGGAAATGCAATGGATGTGAATTGCTGAGAAAAAGTATTTGCTACGAAAAAGGAACTTTTTGCGACGATTTTTAGCACCGAAAAAAACTTGTTTTGTTGTAGTGAGTGCATTAATAGAATAACTGATTTCATCACAGTTGAAATCAAATCCAAAAAGTAAGGGTTCAACATTACGGTAAAGTACATTAAACTGTTTTAATTAGTAATTAATCCTATCTATAAAAGAGTATTTTATTTGAAATTAAGCCTATTTCTTCTAACCATACCCTTGTGGCTCTAATTCCCAAGGTTAAGCCATCTATTTCTGTGAAGGAATATTGGTCAATCAGTCTCTGCAATGTTTTTTATAAACTGATTTCAAAGGTGATTACTAATAGAATGAAAGTTGTGTTGCAAGGTTGTATCTCACAGAATCAAAGTGCCTTCATCCATGGAAGGCATATCTCTGATAATATAATGATAGCCTATAAACTTTTACACTTTATGAAGACAAATAAGAGAAGGACTGGAAGTATGGCTCATGTGAAACTCAACATGGCAAAAGCTTATCACAGAGTCGAGTGGGTTTATCTCAAAGTGATTCTACTACAGCTGGTGTTTGGAGAGAAAATTAATAAGCTAATCTTGGCATGTGTTAGTTCTGTGACCTACTTAGTCCTAGTAAATGGCAAACATGGGCAAATGAACAAACCTTCTAGAGGGCTAAGGCAAGGGGACCCCTTGTCCCCTTATCTTTTATGATATGTGTAGAATGATTGAGCCAACTGTTAAATCGAGTAGACCAAGCAAGGCACATTAGACGAGTTTCAGGTAGCAAAAGGGGCATTAAGGTTAATCACTTTATGTTTGTCGATGATTGTGTGATCTTTTGTAGGGTTTAAATAGAAGAATAAAGGAGAGTGACAAGCATGCTGGGTAGCTATGAATTAGCTTTTGGATAGACCCTAAATAAGAAGAAAACAGTAGTGATCAGATTAATACTAGAAGAGTACAATTGAAGCAAGAGGTGTTAAGGGAGACAGAAGCAACTAGCCGTGATAGTTATGATAAATATTTTAGACTTCCTGCCTTGGTAGGGAGGAAAAAGTATACAACCTTCCAAAGTATAAAGGAGAGAGTATGGCAAAAAATTTAAAACTGGAAAAATGTTTTCTTATTCAAAACTGGGAAATAAATCATGATCAAAGCAGTGCTTCAAGTTGTACCAACTTATTCAATGAGCGTATTTCGTATGGAAGAGAAGTTATGCGATGAAATTGAGGCGCTCATAGCAAGATTTTGGTGAAAACTGGAAACAAGACAGTAAAGACTCAAGTTTTCACTAGAGCAGATGGGAGAAATTGGGGGAGTCAAAATCAATAGAAGGCCTTGGTTTCAGGGATATGGAACGGTTTAATAAATCCATGTTGGCTAAGTAAGGGTGGAGATTGATGAGAATGAAAGACTCCTTTGTAGCCATGATTTATAAAGAAAAATACTTCAAGTCTGGTCAGTTCAGAAAGGCATAGTTGGGAGTGACACCATTCTATATCTGGATGAGTTTATGCTCAGTATAAGAGGTTCTAAAAAATGGGGAGAGATGGAAAGAATATAAAGATCTAGGGTAAAAAATAGTTGCCTTACCAAATTCATACTCAGTTCAATCTCCTGTTAAACTACTTAGTCTTAAGGGTAAGATTTGTGATCAATTGAGATAAGGATAAGAGAGAGTGGAAAACATATTTGATTGAGGCTGTTTTTAATAAGGAAGAAGTAGCTAACATCTATGTCATTTCTCTTAGTCAAGGAGAATAAGAGATAAACAGTTTTGGGGCTTCACAAAGGATGGTAAATACTTAGTTAAAAGTGCTTACCATGCAGAAGTCCAAAAAAGTAGAAATATGAAGAGGCAAGCTTCTAATCTTGAGGGGGAGGAGGGAAGATGGAAGGTGATATGGACGCTTCAGGTATTAGGGGGTGAAAACACATGTTATGGTGAGACTTGCATAATAAACTCCCCACAAATATGAATTTATGTAAGAAGAGAGTGATAGAAGACCCCAGGTGCCCAATTTGTCAGTAGGAAGAGGAATTTGTGATCCATGCTTTTTCGACTTGTTCTGCTTCCTCAGATGTTTGGTCAAAAAAGAGTAGCCCTATGAACAAATGGAACCCAGCTCGAGGTGACTTCAAGGATCTGTGGAGAAATTAGGCTAGCAGACTATCAAAATCATAATTAGAAAAAGGATTGGCCATAATGCATCCAATATGGACCAGGAGGAATGTTTGGGTTTGTGATAGTAAGTTTGTTAGTCCCATTAGTGTTATGAAAAAAGCACTAGTAAGTTTTGAGGAGTTCCAAGAAGCCCAGGGGGATCACAGCCTACAAGGAGTATAAAGGCACAAGAACGGTATAACAACTCATGGCAAAGGCCTACTAAACCATTTGTTAAAGTCAATTTTGATGCAGATTTAAAGTGTTCAGAGCAAGTTATGGGAATGTGGGTGGTAGTCAGAGATAGTTTTGGGGAGGTATTGGTATCTCTTAATGCAAAATCCCAGCATGTGGGGTCTCCCTTTGTCGCTGAATATAAAGCTTTGTGAAGGATAATGCAACTTTGCAAAGAACTGGGGTTCAACCATGTCTGGTTTGAAGGGGATTCTAAAAGGATTGCAGATGGGATGAATAATGGTGAAATGATTGAGTCATGGGAAGGACAGGTGATGGAAGACCTGCAGAACGAACTCAAAGGCTATTCTCATTGGAAGCTGACGTTTACTTATAGATAATGTAATGGAGTTGCACATAGTCTTGCAAAATTAGGGATGACTTTAGAAACAAAGATGGTGTGGATGGAATGTGTCCCACATGTTAGTGTTCAGAGAGTTGTAAATGACAAATAGTGTAACTACCTAATTACTTAATGAAAAGCAAACACAATGAGGTTGATTTAAAAAATTAAAAAAAAAAAAGAATGCAAGAATTGCACAAGTAGTTTGAGCTCATATACACACATAGTAATGCTATGTACAAGTAGATTTGTGGATTAATCTGTGTACAAATACATTTCTATTGGCAGTCTTCATATCATTTATTTTAAATATAGATGTTTATTAAAATCTACATTTCCATATGATTAAAAAATTGCTTATTTGCGGCTAATTATTCTTAACAAAATGATTAGTTTCAGTTAAAATAAATATATTTTTGTTGCAAATAATCTTTTTTGTTACAAATAATTAGTCATAAATGTTTATTTTCTTTATATTGCCACCTCAACATTCATGCACACATGAATGCGTAAAATTGTTTGAATTCAGAATTTTCCATATACAAATCATTATATCATATATCGATCAGCCAAAGTGATCAATACATACGTAGTACCTATCTCTATAATATAATTAGCATTTAATTATATATATATACACACTAGTATTATAAAAGCGTCTATAACTGATAAATAGTAAATTTCTTTAGTGATTTTTACTTTCCTTTTTATCCCTCTAGCCACGTAGCTTTTCTTCACTTTTTTTTTGCTTTTCTTCATTCTGGTCGCGTAGCTTTCCATTTGTGTCCCTCTAGCCATGAACCCTTGCTTGAGCTAGAGGGAGAGCGTGGGAGAGGAAGGGGATTCAGCTAGGTTATGACTAAACATGGGAAGGTCGTTGGTGAATGGGGGACATGATGGTGGTGGTTCGTAGTGTTGTTGAGAGTTTACAGTATCCGGCTTTCACTCGGCTAGATATCTCCTATATTGTTAATAAAGTTTTTCAGTTTATGCATTGTCCTTGCCTTTCACATTAGCAAGCCATCAAGTGTATCATTTGATACTTACGGCACACTCCCAACTTTGGCCTATATTTTCCTATTTCTTCATCCTTTTCATTGTTGGCGTACTCTGATACTGATTGAGTCGGCTGTCCCAATGACCATAAGTCCATTGGAGGATTCTTTGTGTTTTTGGCTCTCATCTTATATCCTGGTTCAAAGAAACAACCCATCATTTCTAGATCCTTTACTAAGGCTGAATACAAGGCCCTTTCCAATACTACATGTAAACTCATTTAGATATTGTCCTTAGGGGTGTAAATGGTCCGATTCGGTCTGAAAAATTTGTGCAACGATTCTATTCGGTCCAAAAATTTTCTCACCCTGGACCAGACCGAACCCTTATTCGGTCCATACCGGTCTGGTCCAAGTTGATCCAGAGGCGGTCTAGTCTAGTCCAAAGGTACCCTATATGATTTAATGGCCTAAATTTAATTTAAAATTTTATAATGATCAATTTTTTAAATCCAAATTTAATTATTTTCAGTCTAATTTATATATTTATTACATATTTAAGTCAAAAATATTAAAAAAAACTTACTCTTAGTATATTATAAGAGTATATATTAAGTATGTTAATATTATAAGAGTATATATTATATATTAAGTATGTTAGTAAACTATAACTAATAATACTATTATATGAGTATATTATATATTTATATGTTAGTAAGTAGTGATAAATTACTAATAATATATTAAATAATAATAATACACTTATTATTTATAAGCTATTACTAATACTCTATATAGATATACTATAATTTATATTTTTATACTGCAACTAGTCAACTATTATAAATTATAATATGTTAATATTATAAAAGTATATATTATCTATTAATATGTTATTATATTAATCTATATTAATATTAATATTAAAATTTATATACTATTATTTATATATACATATATTAAAAAAAAAGTTTAGGGATTTGGTCTGATTCGGTTCAAGGGAAGAAATCTCCTGGATCGGGACCGAACCGGAATCATTTGGGCTGTATATATTTTGGATCGGTTCGGTCTTTTTACAGCCTTAATTGTCCTAGTTTAGTGAACTCAAAATCTCTCTTTTTGATCCATTGACCTTGTGGTGCGATAATATTAGTGTTACCTATCTCTCAGTTAATCTAGTACTACACTCTCACGCTAAGCATGTTGAACTTGACTACCATTTTGTACGAGAGCATGCCGTAGCTAAGACATTCAAGGTGTCCTTCGTTTCAAGTAAAGATCTTCTGTGATCCAATCCCACCATTCCCTGGTGCCCCTTGGATCGAGAGGGGCTGTTAAGGCCTTCAACCCAATGGACAAAGACCATGCTTCTACTGAATCTTCAAACTAATCCTCTGATGGAGTGCAGAACCTCAGCCATGGTAACAAGGACACTATCCCTACACATCTTGGTGCCCCTTGGATCGAGGGGGGCTATTAAAGCCTTCAACCCAATGGACAAAGACCATACCTCTACTAAATCAGCAAACTAATCCTCTGATGGACTGCAGAACTTCAGCCACGGCAACAAGGACACCATCCCTGCACATCCCGCACCGTGGTTCACCAGGAACATGTAAAACAGCGAAAAGATGAGTGGTCATACTAAATAACACATGACAGCAGAAGAATCAACCGACCACCAACAGAAAGTAATTTCATCTTAACCCACAATTTTCTTGTTCACTTTTCCAAGTAAATCACCAAAATCACTGACCTTAAGTCTACCACATACAATAGCAACACCCAAATAATTAAAAGGGAATGATCCCTCCCAAAACTAGTCATACGGGATCAGAAGGTAAGACTTCCGAAAATAGAGATTTTCTTAGAGCAGAAGCTAGCACTTCTATCTCTATTCAAAACTTGGCCCGTCCAACGTTCAAAAAGATTAAAACCTCCATCAAACCTCTCATGGATTTATAAATTAGTCTAGAAGATGATGATATATACACCATTACTGCTCGCAGTACTGCACGTACGTAATTTAAACACGAGAAACCACAAATTATTACGAATGAAAATCTCACACAAAGTACTTGAAATATAATTTGAAGCTGGTTCTTTCGATAAACAAGACCCTTATATATATAATCACACTGGAACAGTCCTGCTCTCAGCTGCCTTAATCTGCTCGGTGTTCTCAGTCTGACATGATTCATCGTTCTCTCCCGTCAACTCCTCCAATGATATTCCCTTGGACTCTGGCACTAACAAGGTAAACAGCATTCCCATGAAGTTTACTGCACCAAGCAGAAAAAGCGAGTTCCTCACCCCGATTCCAGGACTGTATTTAGCATCGTCTTCACCATGGCGTTGGCTTTGCGCAGCATACAAGAATCCAAACGCCCCAACTATAGCTCCTGCCTTCCCGGCAGCAGCTGATATTCCATGACATGTAGACCTTAGCCTTGCAGGGAAGATTTCAGCTGGCACAATAAACGTTGTGGCATTGGGTCCAAAGTTGGCGAAGAAAAATGTGAGCGCGTATATTATGACAAACCCCAAATTGTCGTTTTTCTTCCAATGATTGTAAGGAATGGCAAGTGCAAACATGAACACAGTCATGAAGAAGAATCCCATCAGTTGGATTGCGAACCTTCCCATGTGATCAATCAGGGCGACCGTAAACCAATACCCCGGCACGGTGCTGCACAGTGCTATCAGTGTTTGCGCCCTCGCAATCTTGTAAACCTCACCAGTTGCACTCATGAGTTTAGCGTTTGGAATCCACCCAATGGCGGAGAAGATATCCTTTTGGAACAGATTTTGGCTGTAGAATGCAATATCCAACAAGAACCAAGTAGATGCGGTTCCAAGTAAGTGAAGCCCATGGCGTTTTGCGAATTGCTTGGTGAATAAGCCAAAGTTATTGGATCGTTCCACATCAAGTCTTTCTATTTTTTCCTCTTCGGCTTCAATTTCCATTTGAAGCACCTTAGACATGTCTGTCGCGGCCTGCTTTGCGTTCCTGGCGACCAGGGCAGTGTAACGAGCTGTCTCGGGCATTTTCATACGCCAGTAGTACGTGAGGACACCCGGGAGAGCTCCGAACATGAGCACTACGCGCCACACATAGTCAGATTCGGCTCGAACCGAGCCCGCTGGATTATCTTTGAATACGGGAGGGTTGTATATGCGGTTGAACACGCCCGAAACTGTTAAACCGACAATCCCACCACCCAAAATTCCAAACCCTTGCATCGCAAAAACTGCTGCTATAAACGCCCCGCGAGTCTTCTTGTTTGCATATTCAGACATAATCGTAGCAGAAAGTGGGTAGTCACCACCAATGCCAAAGCCAAGCCAAAATCGGAAGAAACAGAGTGTGACAATGACATATTTCGCTGATTTTCCAAAGGAGAGCCCGGAACCGATGGAGCAGACCACCATGAGAATGAGGGTTATGCCATAGACCCTCTTGCGGCCTAACTTGTCACCGAGCCAACCGAAGAAGAGCTGGCCGGCCAAAGTGCCACATAGCGCCACACCATTAACAGCATCAGCTACGTTTGGAGGCAAAGTGCCGGGCTTTCCGTTGACTGGTGGGTAGTAAATCCGGCCGAGTAACTTGGTTACGAGCGAGATGCAGAAAAGATCGTAAGCATCGGTAAAAAAACCCATTCCAGCAATTACAATTGCCGTGAAATGGTACAATTGAGTCTTGGCCACATCAAGTGCATCGAGCACTACCAATTTGTTTCTAGACATGGTTAGATCTTTCTGCTCTCTGTATTATCAGTACTTTTCCTCCAACAGTTTCCTGCTGGTTGTGTTGGGAATGGAGGGGACAGAGAACAGAGGTGGTTTTTTTTTTTTTTTTTTTTTGGAAAGGGGACAGGTGGTTTATATAACGAGGTTACGAGGGTATATACGCATGTGATCCGGATCATTCAACTGGCCTGCACTCTGCAGCATGTACCATGCGGTGCCTCATTCACTATAGTCAACGTTTTACAATGTCAACTCACAATCTTGCCTCTCGATGATGGCTTGTACAGATAGATTACTCATAATTATTATTTTTTTTAACAGTATTGTTGTTGGAATTATTATAAAGAACAAAATATTATTTGACAATATATATATATATATATGCTTCAATAGTGTAGGAAGGCTGAGTACATATATTTGCGTATGAGAAAAACTCTAAATATAAAAGAATTATATCTCTGGAGACTCCTTCGTATTGCTCCCTTCAACGGTCTCCTGATTCATTTCCGAATTCATGAGGGACTTTTCCGACCAGCAGATATTGTTGAAAAATTAAAACAATAATTGGGAAAAAGCAAAGAAACAGGAGTTGAAAATTTGAAATCCAGCCATCAGAATTTCATCTGCCAATGCTGACATTTTAGCTGATTTCTTGACAGCCACGTGGGATTAGTTACACAGTAGTTGCACAGGAACGCTGGCATTCAGAATTTTGATCTTGATAATGCCTTGAACACATAGATTACTCATAATTTTTTTTTTTTAAAAACAGTATTGCTGTTGGAATTATTATAAAGAACAAAAGATTATTTGAAAATTATGCTTCAATAATGTAGGGAGGCTGAGTTCATATATATGCGGATGAGAAATATTTCTAGATATAAAAGAATTATATAAAGGTAATTGTATAAATTGATATAGTTTGTCAGATTATAAGATAACTTTAATTATAAAATAGATCTGACAAATTATATAAAATCAAGTCAGTTTGTAAGGATAATAATTTTTATGTAATTTCTTTGTGATCTTTATGCATATATCCCCACATTGCACGGGTCATTTTTAGCAAATCTACCCGCATACTAAAATATTTATAAATTAACCTTTCTTATTGCAATAAAATACATTGTACTTACATTAAAATACCATACCTACCTACGTCCATTCATCATTCGTGCTTATAAAGTTCCTTTATAACTTAATGCTTACCACCATATATGCATGCATGTGACAGAGTGACACAAAACCTTTGGTATTTCTACTCACATGATATGACTTGGATTTGTTGGAAAAGGTACTAATTCGGATGACCATTATCTTTTAATCTCTTGCACACACACATACAACTTGCATGAGCTAATTAATTAAACCAATATTACTGCAGAAAAATTCACATTCAACAACTAAATTGGATTGTAAATCTTCACCTCTAATTGTTGGGTTTGTGGAACTTGATTTGTTGGTATGCCGGCCCGATTTGATGACCCAATCCGATAGGACAAGGATGTGTTATGTATTTTTTACGTGGAATTTCAATGAGGTTTGTGCCAAGGAGCGCAAGCTTTGAAATTGTTATCACTCAAGAAGCGCCAAGTAGAAAGCTTGCTCAATATCTTTTAACAGGTCGCTCAAGCGAATATCGGATAAAGAGTTCACTCGAGCAGCACTCAACCCTCTGCTCGAGTGAATAATGCTTAAAAGTGAAAATATTATTTTTTTTACTGTATGATACTATAAAGATATAATATTTAATAAACATTTTAACTGATTTTAAATATTTTGAATAGTGATATGTCACCCCAAAATGTATTGTGTGATTTCTAAATATAATAAAGTCCTTCTGTAGCTTTGTGGACAAAAGTACGTTTCCAAACTAGGTTGATTTTATCAAATTTTTACCTAAAATACAATAAGTAATTCAATTTTATCAAATTTCAAAACAATAATATTAATATTAAAAAATAATATTTTATTCCACTTTTATTTAGAATTATCTTATATATCTCATCTGAATATTCAAATCGCACTAACAAAGAAATGCTTCTAATGCGACATATGCACGCAAATATCAGACTACTATTGCAGGGAAATGTTGCAAATTTCCGAAGGCAAGGACTTGCTAACGATTTCTTGAACCAAATATTAATGAGTTATATCTACAAGTGTTTATGGAAAACACACATTCCATGTTGCTAACATGATATAATTTGATTGGAAAAAGGATTTAATTTTAAAATTTTGTTACTAATTGAATCATGTGATTCATGATGTCGTCAGTATGAAATAGGTGTGTCACACGAGTAAGTACATTACTCTAATAATAATTTTTCAATTAAGAGGTCGATTTGACGGCGCAAAAGTCCATTTGAATACCAATATCTTAAAACCACTAAAATGAATAGTACTTCGCATGCCCCAATTATGGCTTTGTTTTTTAATTTAAAAAAAAAACAAAATCAAAAGCAAAATCTCCTGATTTGCTGTTCATTTTTAATTCTTCTTGTACATATTATAAATTAATAAAAGCAATGCGTGCATGCCGGCCAATGGATCCTCAGATAATTTGTCATCTTGTACAGTTAATTAACGTTGAGTTGGGGCGATCCGGCCAGTACTACAATACAGATCAGATCGATGAAATGAGTTAATAATGCATGCACAATGGATTGGAATTATTAATATAGTAATACCACATGCTGCTGTAAGCAAATGCATTCACAGCAATTAGTCGCCATATATATTATTATTATTATTATTATTATATTTTTGGTAAAACATACTCACCAACCGGCCCTAAACAACAAGCATCAATGATTAATGTCTTATATATGTCATCTGGGTGGAGTGCATAAGTTGTAATTAACTTGAAATGTTTTTTTTTTTACTATATAATATATCTTATATATATATATATATGAGAAATGCTATACATTTCATGCATTTTATTTTATTTTTACTCAATATTTTAAAATAATAATAAAAATATGAAAAAAAAAATTGAAAAAAATAAAAATTAAATTTTATACTAACAGTCATATTGAGCAATACTACCTTATACTCAAGCAGCAAAATAGCATATATAGCTCTATCTATATAATGTTCATCTTTCTTCTTCTTAATCCAAAAGTTAAAAAAAAATTATAAATGCAGTCATAGAGTTGAAAGCGGCGTGCAGTCGCTATGAAAAAAAATGAATATATATAGGACCCAGGTAAAAAAAATTAACTTTTTTTTAAAACGGCTGCACGCCGTTTACAACTTTACGACTTTATGTAACATTACTTAAAACTAAAAAGACTTAATTTTCTAGTAAACAAACTCAACCTACAGTGCTACACATTATATATATAATGGTTGAACAAGTTTTACGAACATGCGCCCAAGTAGTGCTTTTTCCTCAATTATATTGGTCGATCTAGACTGACATGTTGCATCCATTAATTAATTTTATTTATTTTTTTCTGATCGTATCCATTAATTAATTGATGCATGAAGGACTACTGGCATTTTGATCACTATATCGATTGTTAATATATATATATATATATATATAGTGTATTAATGGAATAGTACTATTACTGGTTTAAAGTTGAAATTCAATATTCCAAAAAGTAGGGATTCGACATTAGACTATATATTGTAATATGGATTAATCTATATATATGTCTAAAAGATAAAGCACATAAAGTAATGTTTTAATTAGTAGTTAATCCAATGAAAGAATATTTTATTTCTTCTTATCACGCATCCTGATAGATCAATTAATGCAAGAATCGCGCAGGTAGTTTGAGCTCATTTACTTGCATCATATATATATGGATCAACCAAAATGATCATTTACTTACGCAGTACCTATCGTTTTAATATAATCCCCACACACACACACATACATATATATATATATATATATATATATGTTCTATTATAATAAGTGATTATTTAACGATACTCACCTAACGAATTTTTTCATTTTTCATTAACTTTCATTATTTTTTCCGTTAAATTTAACTCCCACTTAACACTAGATATAATTTAAAATTTAAATAAAATTAGTTAGATATATAATTTAAAATTTACAAGAGATTAATTAGAAATATAATTTTAAATTATATCTAAATTATATATATAAATAGAGTTGTAAAAAGATCGAACCGGACTAGTAGACCGGACCAGACTAGTTATCCCAGACCAGAACCGGACCGGATTTTACATGGATCGATTAATTCCAGTCCGGTCCTGGTTCAGAGGATTTCTCCCCCTGGACTAGATCGGACCGAACCTTACATATATATATATGTATATATGTATATATAAAAATAGTATATAAATTATAATATTAATATAAATATAAATTAATATATTAATATATAAGTATATTAATATATAATATATATACTTTTATAATATATAATATATATACTTTTATAATATTAACATATTATAATTTATTGATTGACTAGTTGTAGTATAAAATATAAATTATAATATATCTATATAGAATATTAGTTATAACTTATAAGTAATAAGTATATTATTATTATTTAATATATTATTAATAATTTATCACTATTTACTAACATATAAATATATAATATACTAATGTAATAGTGTTATTAGTAATAATTTACTAACATACTTAATATATAATATATTCTAACATATTAATATATAATATATTCTAACATATTAATATATAATATATACTTTTATAGTATTAACATATTATAATTTATAATAGTTAAATTTGGGTCAAAAAAATATTTGATCATTGTAGAATTTAGATTAAATTTAGCCCATTAAATCATATGGGACACCCCTGGACCAGATCGGACCGTCCCTAAACTAAATTGGATCAGACCGGTATGAACCGAACTCCTATTCGGTTCGGTCCAATGTGAGAAAATTCTTGGACCGAATGGAACTGGTCAACAAATTTCCTGGATCGGACTAGACCATTTACACCCCTATTTATAAATTTAAATTTAGATAAATTTTAAAATATATATGAATTTAAATCATATATATAAATTTAGATAAGTTATATAAATTATAATTTATATTATATATAAATTTATATACATAATTTAAAATTTCAATTCATTCTTTATATATAAAGAAAAAAAAAAGAGAAACGTAAAATAATTAAGTTTATATATGTTTGCCAACTATATTTGTCATACAATTATTTGAATAAAATGCTGTTTATTTCTCAATTTAAATTCATAATGAAATAGATAAATTTTAAATTATATCCAAATCATATATATAAATTTAAACTTATATACTTATATATTATATATAAATTAAATTTATATATATAAATTTAAACTTATATACTTATATATTATATATAAATTAAATTTATATATATAATTTAGATATAATTTAAAATATGATTGAAATTTAAAACATATATATATATTTAGATTTAGATAAATCTTAAAGTATATATGAACTTAAATCATATATATATTTAGATAAATTATATAATTTATAATTTTTCTTATATATAAGTTTATATGATTTAAAATTTTAATTAATTCTTTATATATAAAGAAAAAAAAAGATAAATGTAAAATAATTAAATTTAAATAAGTTTATCAACTATATTTGTGAACACAATTATTTAAATAAAATATTATTTATTTCTCAATTTAAATTCATTATGAAACATTTAATTCAAATAATAATATTTAATAAATGAAATTATACTGATGATTAAATAGTTAGCTTTCATCACTCCACATCAGTTTATAATTTATTTTTATAAAATTTTTTCGTTGTTAAGATATTTTCCTTCTATTATCAGTCAAATATTTATTAAAACTTACATTTTTTCTTCTATATATTTTTACACGTTATTCTTTCATAGTATATAAAATATATATATATATATATATAAGCCTACTATAACAAAGGCTTTAAATATACATAATTTCCGAGCGAATAAAAAGATACGGAATTTGCAACAATAATAAATAGATCCTAAATTATTAATGATTAAACAATGTAGTTTAGTTTAGGAGGTAATTTGCATATATAATATATAAGGGTTTATCAGTGTTAACCTTGACATTCTTATGTCGTTTGCCTTAGGGCCGAGTTCCTGCAACTCGAATCTAGTTTTGGCTTTCACATGCACACTAAAAACAAAAAAAAATAGGAAGAATGAGACCTTGGTAGAGATTGGGAAGCCTCCCATACTAAAATTAATATATCACTATTAGAGTTTGTGTATAAATTTAATGAGTCTAGAAAAGACTTCTTCGTATCTGGAGATTAGCTTTTATACTAAGATATTAGGTGAGTGGTTCGTGTTTGTCTCAATGGAATCCATATCTTTTAAGTTGTTTACTTTTGATCAGGATCTTTTAATGCAACATAATTTCTAGATTAAAGTCATTACTACAGCGTAGCGTCACTTTCTAACTTAGTTTATTCTGCCGACTTTCTTTATTGCCTCCTTTTATGTCTGGTGGTAGGGGATTATAAAAGGCTCTTTCCCTTTTCCACCTACCTATCTACACAAATATCTAAGAGTCGGATACCAACGGGGAGTCTTAGGGTGACGAGTGCCATGAATCCTTACTGCTTATGGGTTGCTTTACAAGCGGGCCCTGTTCATGAGCCTGATACCTGGCAAAGGCCTAGTCCATTGATTGCCTTAGGTGAGGTCATTGGACTTGGTTGGACTTGGTGAAGGTCCATTGGCTGTCCGATAGTGGTCCCTTGTGGGCTTAGCATTTGGGTGATGAGGAAAATTTTCCTTACAACCAATTTAAAATATTTGTGTGATCAACCTCTCTAAACTGCATGCCCGCTATCATTTTTGTTTATTAATAATTGTTTATTAATTAGTCAGATATATACGAAAGGAACACGAAAGCTTCGCATAATTTTAGGGAGGGTTTAACTATTTTAAATACTATTATTATTTATTATTTAATTATTATTTTTTTACATATTTTTATTACTATTCATTATTTTTTTCTTTATTATTTAATATTTTATTATTATTTTTTACACACTTTTTACTGCTATTTATAAACTCTCTTAATTTCTCTCAACACTCAAATGATATTCAAGAGCGGCCTTTAGATTCTCGGAATAATATATATTTTATTATTCCGAGATTTTAGTTGTTTTTGCATTGAACTTTGCTTTACGACTTGTACGAAATATCAATTTCCTAACAAAATTATAACAGCTTGCACGTATGGTCTGAGCCGATCCTGATCATCTTCTAGAATGGGTTGACTTTGGATGAGCTAGCAAACATTAACAGACTAATCAGTCATTGGGAGCTGCTTCTTTTTTTTATTTTTTTATTTTAAACAGATACCAATTCCATTAATAATAAATGATGACTGATTACAAGGCATATCTCTGGATACAATACTATCCAGCAATGGTGGACCTTCTTCAATCCAACATACAGTTTCATTGAGAAGTAAAGCTTGTTTTGCCAAGAAATGCGCAACGGCATTGCCTTCTCTCGGTAAGTAAACTTCAAGCTCCACCCCGAAAACTGAAGTCTGGCCTTCAAATCATCAAGAAGTTGAGCCAGGCAAGGGCAATTTCTTTGGATGGCATTAATCAGTAAGAGGGCATCTCCTTCGAAAAGCGCATTGACAAATCCCAAATCAGCACGGAATTCCATTGCTTTCCATAGAGCCAATCCCTCTGCTAATACAGGCTGACTTTTATCCCAGTCTTCGAAACAAGCAGATGCCATCACTTGGCCGTGCCAGTCTCTAATTACCACTCTTAAACCAAACTTCCTCTGATCCTTGTTAACAGCCGCATCAAAGTTTGCTTCGACACAATCACAAGAAGGAGGCTTCCAGTTATTCACCATGGACACAGGTCGATCAACTTCTACCAACCTTTGATGATCCTGTTGCTGAAGTCTGGCTTCTTTGAAAAGTTGTAACTGACTCGTAGAAGATTCCACTACACCTCTAGGACTGCCAAATTTTCCAGCAAAAATAAATTGATTTATTGCATCTTTTTATTTCTCGCCGCTGACCACTTAAGTGAACATAGCCCTTCAGCGCCTCTAACAGTGTTTCTATATCTTGTTGCAGCGAATTTTGTTCTTATGGCATCGAAAAAGTAGTGACAAGTGCAGTTCTGTAATTACTGCGATTTTTTACTTCGCTAAAGGTATCTTTATCACGACGACTGTTGAAGATGGTTGAAGATTGAGAAATGAGAAAGAATGAAAATGAAATGGGAGAAGTGTGAACCACTCTGTTTTTCATTGAACTAATAATCTGAATAATGATAAAAATAGTAGATGTTACATATATATACAAATCCTCTAAGATAAAATAGTAAGGTCAACACTACATTTCACAAACACATATCTGCACTATATATTTCTGATAATTCTGCAACAGTACAGTAGGATGAGGTTGAGCAGTCCCCTTCACTGTTCTGCTCTGCTCTGCTCCTTGGCCTGCAGTGTGTAGTCCCCTTCACTGTTGAGCAGTCCCCTTCATCTTCTTTCAATGCAGGTTTCCTGAGACTCCCCCTCAAGATGAGCATAGATATTGAGTACACCCATCTTGAACAATAAAAACTGAAAAGTGGGGACTGACAATGCTTGGTGAGGATGTCAGCCAATTGAAACCTTGAGGCTACATGAACCATAGTAATGATTCCAGCCAAGACCTTTTCCCGAAGAAAATGACAGTCTAACTGAACATGCTTGGTCCTCTCGTGAAAGATAGGATTTTTGGTCAAATGAATTGCTGATTGACTATCACAATAGAGAGTTGCTGGTTTTTCTTGGTATACATTAAAATCCTTCAACAAGTAGTTAAGCCAAACAATTTCACAGCTCATGTATGCCAATGCTTTATACTCAGCTTCAGCTGATGATCTAGGTACAGTGGGTTGCTTTTTGGACTTCCAACTAATCAATGAGTCTCCAAGAAATACACAGAAACCAGTCACTGATCTTCGTGTCTTAGGACAAGTTGCCCAATCCGAGTCACTATAAATTTTGAGGTGCAAATCTGTTTTAGAGGAGTAGAAGACACCTTGCCCAATCGAGCCTTTCAAGTACTTTAGAATTCTATGAGCTGCATGTAGATGTTCTTGTGCCGGTTTATCAACAAATTGGCTCAAAACATTGACTGCATATGTGATATTTGGCCAAGTATTGGATAGGTAGATGAGTCTTCCAATTAATCTACGATAGTTTGTAGTATCAGTCAAGAAATCCGTGGAAGAGTGACATAACTTGTGATTCTGTTCTATCGGTGTACTAACAGGGTTACTCCCAAGCAGTCCAGCATCCTCTAAAATTTCTAGAGTGTATTTTCTTTGACACAGGTGAATACCCGATGACGATCTTGCTACTTCTAATCCAAGAAAATATTTAAGGACTCCTAGGTCTCGAATTATAAATTGAGAATGTAGATGATCCTTGATTTCTTCAATGATTGTCAAGTTGCCACTGCCCAATATAATATCATCCACATATACAAGAAGAGCAACAAAACCAGATTTGTCATGTCTAGTAAACAATGAGTAGTCTAATTGTGATTGATGAAAGCCCATTGAGATAAGAAATGAAGTGAATTTTGAATTCCATTGCCGAGAGGCTTGCTTCAAGCCATAGAGAGATTTGTGTAGTTTGCATACAAACTTTTCACCTTGTGTGTGAGACTCCCCCTTGAGCTGAAAACCAGGAGGAAGATCCATGTATATTTCTTCATTAAGGTCGCCATGAAGGAATGCATTGTGGACATCAAGTTGGGTTAAATGCCAATTATGGACAGAAGCAAGAGAAAGAAATAATCTCACAATGGTGAGTTTGGCAACAGGGCTAAAAGTCTCTTGATAGTCAAAGCCTTCCCGTTGAGTGTAACCTTTAGCTACTAGACGGGCTTTATACTTATCAATGTTGCCATCGGATTTCAACTTAGTCTTGAAAACATACCGACAACTAATGCTCTTCTGCCTAGGTGGTTGAGAGGTGATGGTCCAAGTACCATTAGCTTCAAGGGCTGAAAGTTCAGATTGAATGGCTTCTTTCCAATGATTTGACACAACCGCTTCATCATAGGTTTTTGGCTCATGGATGAGAGAGAGGGATAATGCATATGATTTATGAGAGGGAGATAGGTGAGTGTATGAGAGATGAGAGGTAAGGGGGTGAATGGTTGGAGAGTTATGTGGAGAATTCTGTGATGAGAGTGTAGCACAGTGATAATCAAGTAGGTAAGAGGGAGCACGTTTAACACGATCAGAACGTCTAGTGTTTTCAGAATTTCGCTCGAGCGGGGTATCGAGCGAGTGTCGAGCAAGTCACTACCTGGCCCTCGCTCGAGCGATTCCTCGAGCGAAGGTTGAGAGAAGTCACTGCCTGGCCTTCGCTCAAGCGGAGTGTCGAGCGAAGTCACTGCCTGGCTCTCGCTCGAGCGAAAAGTCGAGCGAGGATTGAGCGAGATCACTGGATGTGGAAAAAGGGAAGGAAATGTCTGGTAGGACTGGTGGTAAGGTGAGACTAGAAGGGCTTGGGTTTGAAACCGATATGGAACTTGATTGGGTGAAGGGAAATGTGGACTCTAGGAAAGTGACATCTCGAGAAATTGAAGTGGAGTGAGTGTACAAGTCATAGACCTTATAACCTTTTACCCCAGCTGGATAACCAATGAAGATGCATGGTTTAGTTCTCAGATCAAATTTCATTCTGGTATGCTTGAGGGTGGACACATAGCATAAGCAACCAAAAACTCTCAAATTGGCATAGGAAGGAGTAGAACCAAACAAAAACTCATATGGAGTTTTATTGTCCAGAATTGGTGTGGGAATCCTATTAATCAAATAGGTGGCCGTTACTACAGCATCACCCCAAAACCTTAGTGGGAGATTAGTTTGGAAAAGTAATGCTCTAGCCACATTAAGAAGATGTTGATGTTTTCTTTCCACGACACCATTCTGTTGTGGAGTATAAGCACAAGTTTTTTGGGGTAGGATCCCATGGGTGTTGAAAAAATCTGGCATATGAAACTCCATACCATTGTCGGTTCTAACTTGTTTAACCTTGAAGTTGAATTGAGTGCCTACCATTCTAATGAAGGATTGCAGAATTTGTTTGGTTTCAGATTTGAATTTCATTAAGTGGACCCATGTTACACGGCTGTGATCATCAACAATTGTGAGAAAATATTGATGTCCTTGCAAGGATGGTTGAGAATAGGGTCCCCAAACATCACAATGTTTTAAATCAAAGATTGAATCAGAACGAGTGATGCTAACGGGAAAGGAAACTCTCTTTTGCTTAGCCAAATGACAAACAGTACAGTGATCTTGATTGCTAAATTTTACATCAGGAAATAAGGATTGAATTAAATTCATCCTTTGACTTGACAAATGCCTTAGTCTAAAATGCCAAACATCAATTTCTGGTTGTTTTGTGATACAGGCAACTTGTGAGTTGAACTTGGAATTTGAAGACTTGAATCCGAGAGAGCTGGGTAGAAGGTAATAAAGACCATGACTATTTTTAGCAAGTCCAACCGTCATCCATGAAGAAAGGACCTGTATAAAGCAATGATCACGCAAGAACACAACGCACAAAGAGGGGTTATGAGTGAGCTTGCTGGCAGATAATAAATTAAAAGTGAAGGAGGGGACACATAGAACGTTGGTGAGCATGATTTCAGGTGAGAGTTGCACAGTTCCTATATGTGTGACAGCGACTTGAGTACCATTTGGTAGTTGGACATGAGCTTGTGTGGTGCAAGTGATGGTCGTGAACAGTGAAGATGAGCAAATCATATGGACTGTAGTACCAGTATCAATTATCCATGGTGCTAAATGATGACTAGATGCACTACAAAAATGATGAGTAGAAGTTGGAAAAATGAGATTGTTGAAAGGTAGTATACCTGCCATATTGGAGCGGTGAGGCGACTTTGGCTGTTCGGTGCAGGGGGTTGACTATGATTAAGCTGCGGTGTCTTTCCATTGACAAGAGCCATGAGTTTCTAAACTTGATCTTGAAGCAACAACAGTTGTGGCATTTCCTCATGCTACTGCGTTTGAGAGAGGACCTGATTTGCTGCATGAGGTAGAGTAAAAGTGTTGTTGCTATAGTGCCCTTGTTTGGTTTTTGTAAACTTGAAGTTTGGTGGAAAACCAACAAGTCTATAGCATTTTTCTCGGGTATGTCCAAATTTTCCACAGTGTTGGCATGAGATATCCATCTTGTCCTTTCTCTTGGCTCGATTATTGACCACTGCCAATGCTGAAAATTCAGCAATGAGAAGAGTCAAGGTGAGTGCCTCCCATTGCCTTTCCTCTTGAATAATTATGGAGAAGGTTTTGTCCAAAGAGGGGATTGGACTTATAAGTAAGATTTTTCCCCTAATGCTTTCATAGGAATCATTCAAACCCATTAAAAATTTAAAAATATAATCCGAGATTTGTACCTCACCAATGGAGCTGAGTGCTTTGCATGAGCAGAGTCCACAAGAACAACATGGCAATGGTCTATAGTTGCGCAACTCCTCCCAAACGGCGTTGAGTTGGGTGAAGTATTCACCAACCGATTGTGTCCCTTGAGTAATGGTTCCAAGTTGTTGTTGCAACTGATATATTCGCACATTATCGGGTTGAGAGAAGCGTATTTTGAGCTTCTCCCAAACCTCTCTTGCAGAGCTAATGCAAAACACATTAGAGGCTATCTCTTTCGAGATGGAGTTGAGAATCCATGAAAGGATCAAGTTGTTGCAGCGCAACCAAGGTGTATAAAGTGGGTCAGAGGGTTCCGGGGTCACGATGCTTCCATTGAGAAACCCAAGTTTATTCTTGATTGAAATGGCCAAGATAAAAGAATGACTCCATGAAACATAGTTGGGCCCGGTGAGTGGAGGTGAGATAACAATCGTATGAGTGTTATCACTGTGATGAAGGTAAAAGGGTTTAGTTGGGTCTTCTGTGGGTGACATAGAAGCATTGTGGGTGTTTGTCATTGAAAATGGTGAGTGAAGTGATATGCACAGAAGGTGTTTGAAAAAATTTCTGAGAGATGAAAGAGACTTTGAGAGATGAAGTTGAAATGATACTACGTACCAAAAATTCTTGAGAGATTGTTGAAGATTATTGAAGATGATATTGAAGATTGAGAAATGAGAAAGAATGAAACTGAAATGGGAGAAGTGTGAACTACTTTATTTTTCATTCAACTAAGATACATATAAACACAAATCCTCTAAGATAAAATAGTAAGGTCAACACTATATTTCACAAACACATATCTGCACTATACATTTCTGGTAATTCTGCAACAGTGCAGAAGGATGGGGTTGAGCAGTCTCCTTCACTGTTCTACTCTGCTCTGCTCCTTGGCCTGCAGTGTGTAGTCCCCTTCACTGTTGAGCACGACTTTAATATACTGCCGTGCAAGGTTTAGTTTTAAGAATAGAGGCCTCGTATCCCAAGGCATTTCTCTAGTTTCTTCCCCGTTTTTCACCTCTACTATTTTCCTGGGAATCGATTTTCCATTCCCGCAAACAAGGTAGCGATTTTCTGGAGTGTTCCCCCAAACTTCATCCATTTCACAGTCACTTCTCCCTCGCGGCTCCTTCCATGATAAGGATAAAAGTCTCTGTTTTGGGCACTGCATTAAGGTTAGTCACTTCGAGTTTTGCAATTTCTTACTATTCTCTCCGTGCGCGACAACACTTTAACCTCTTTAATGCATCTCTCAAATCAGATTACTTATATATAAGTAATCTTTAAACACATAATCCTAGGCGATTCGTCCATTGATGATGGAAAACAAAGGTCAATTGTGCACTATTACCCTAAGTTTTTTGGGGGTTCGAGGTTGGTATGAGGTATTGCGCTTTTCAGATACATATGATATTACGGTGGATGTATATTCTTATGTTTTTGGGAATTTATATTTATATTATGTGCTCTTCTGATAATATCTTGTACTATTAAAGTTTTGGAATTTAAAGATTTTTGCCTTTATGGCTGCTTTAACATTTGGTACTCTGTCCATTTGTTAATTTTGTCTGCTAGATTTCATCGTGTATATGGCCTCCATCCACTCATGTTTGTTGTGTTTTTTTTTCTTTGTTTGGTTTTTTTAAAAGAAGACATGAACAAATCATGTTCAGACTAACAGGTCATAGCACCATAATTGATGTTATGGATTTGAAGTGGTTAAACTGGAAGACCACCCAACATAATACATCAATTGGTCTAAAAAATTTAATAGATTTGAAGTGGAAGACACTGTATTATCTTGTGGTTTTTTTTAATGATTTAATTTGTTGAAGCGGAAAGAACTTCAGGTGACATGCCTTTTCAACATTCCTTCGACAGAAAAAATCCATTAAACTATAGACAATGTCATTAGCTGCCCCCAAGAAACATAGACTGTGCCTGTATGATATTTGAGCCATTGGTATTTATATTATGTGCTCTTGTGATAAATTCTTGCATAGTTCAATTCTCATGGGATCCAAACATTTGAACATTCCAGGATGCTATATGTATATATTGAGAATGTCAAGTTGTTATTTTCGTATGCTAGATTTCATTACGGCTGTGGCTTCCATCCACTCGCATTTTTTTAGAACTTAAGTTGTACTTGTACTATTTCTGTAGGGGACATTAATCGGTCACTACAAGAAAAAATGATTACAAGAAGATAGCCTATGTGATAATTAATACTCACCCAGAGTGAGGTATGTGCCCAAATGGTATGGCATTCGCACAGAAAAAATGGTTTGAAGCTAACAACCCCACTACCTTGCTGCAGGCATTCGCACAGATCCTTTTATTGACAAAAAAAAAATGGTATGGCAGTGACCTCATGTAATTGCATTGTTGTTTTTTCAAGTTTAGCTTCAAGGTGTTGGGCTTTGCTAGTAAAGATCTTCCACCTAGTAAGTACATTTATTTAATTATCATTTAGTATTTGTAGGAGTATTCAAGAGAAAATTAATTACATTTGCAATGCCTGACTAAATAATATCTAGCTTCTGTTTTTCATATGCAGTGGGTGTTAACCAACTTTAGACCAACAAACTGTCTTGGTCCATTGTCATCAACTTCCTCATGGGTGTTTGACCTCAAGAGAATATCTGTGCTCTAAATTCTTTTTTTTAACTTATCCAAATTTCTTGGTGGAAAAATCGGGAGATACAGAATCATGACAACACAAAAAAAGAATGGACAAATGAAAACTTAAGAAACCGTATGAACCCATAATAAGTTGCTGGATCTTGTTTCCATATTTTGTTACGTCCTGAGAGCAAAGTACCTACCTTTGGAGCTAATAAGGTACTATTTTACCATGTCTTTATCATATTGTGTGCGTCATGGAAGTAATGGGGTTTTGATTGCATGAGAGAAAGTGGAATATGTAGATTACTCCCATTAAGCTTGCTTGCGACAACATGATTTTGATTAAATATAATTTGTAATCGAGATACAATTAGTCGATTTCTCTGGTACAAGAATATATATTGTGTTAGTTGGGGTCTGAACTCATTATTTCAATACCTAGGCATGTGCAATTGCTAATGGATAAGATGGCACACCAGTAGGTTGATATATTTGTAAGAGAGATAGATTATGGTTGTTCAAATTAGTGACTGAATCAACAGGTACATGAACATTGTGGTTGGTAGGGACTAATTGTATGCTATTTTACATTCCAGAATTTGTTTGGCTGAAATGCTGCACCTGACTAGATGGATGAGGGTAAAAAGATTAGAGTCATATTGAGGCATGTGATGGTTGCAGTTCAGATCTCTCAATTGCGCAACCTAATGACCTGCTTCCCAACAAGTCCATTAGACTCCTCAGATGCTGCTGAAGTTTACACTCAATGCTTGTAGTGGGCAAATGACAAGTGAATCTTTTTGGTTAGTAAGTAGCTTATATAGTATTCGGCTTACTAATTGGTGTATTATTGAATTTGCAAAGATAGGATGGATTAATTACTACAATATATATTAGTCACCATCTGATAATGTATCCCTCGTGTGTCACTATGATTTTTTTTCATGTAATAAGGTGGTAGTTGCTGCCCTTCTTTCTGTGTTAATTTTAGTCTTGTTGTATGACCTACTTGATGAAGTGTGACTTGGATGAATGAATAGAAAATTAAGGATTTGGTTAACTTATGTTTTAAATTTGGATTGGAAATAGTGCTGCCAGGTTCATGGTATATATATAATATGATGCATTTGCTATATAATTTTAAGCCAAAAAATTATATAGCTATCAATACCAGGTTCATGGTATATATATTCCATTCATTGTTATAGGATGCAAAGGGTCGGGGTTTACTCTATAGGGGTGGGTCCAAAGGGCCCTGCCTTGGAGAGGTTCTCCGACATAAAAAATATATATATATATATATATGTATATATTCCATTCATCTATCACTACCAGGTTCATGGTGTTGCCAGGTTCATTGTTATATGATGCATTAGCTATGCTAAAGTGCTAATTCGTATAATAATACAATTATTATGAGGACTACGCACTATATATATTTTTCATGTGTGTAGTATACATATATGTATGTATATGCTTCTAGATATGATTTTATTCTCTCCTCGTACATGGTATTGATAGATAAATGGAATTAAATTGGATATATAGTGGCAGATTTTTATTGGCAAATATGTCAGTTGGGGAGGACAAACCAACTGCATGCATGCCCAATCAATATACATTTAAAAAATAAAAAATAAAAATAAAAATAAAAAATCAACCCTTTCAAAAGCCAAAAGTCAAAAATAAAAAAAAGATTACGTACACAGCTATTATATAAGGCGATGGAAATGTTGGGAAAATCTTATTGCGACAACATAGATGACTATTAGCTGCATTTGGTTCTCCCCGGCAATAAACTTACACGGCTATTTCCAAAACCATCTTGAAAGTGATTCGCGTAATTACCTTATTTGCTGAAATGTAATTGCACCGCAAATCAACCTAAATCTGCGGCTATTTTGAACAAATGTCAGTTCAAAGTATAAGGTAGCAAACAGTGGCTACCATCGTGCGACACTAGGAAAAATTCTGATTTTGATCAATTGCGGCTGAATTGAAGAGTTTATGCAACCAAAAAAATAGCTAGAAAAGGAGGTATTTGTTGTAGTGGTACACCTTCTAATTGCTGTTTATCACATCTTACTGTTAACTCTTTCCACAAGTCCGAAAATTCCATATCAGAACTGGGCATTTTCCGTAATCCACTTTCCTTCTTGGCCCAGACATCTTGTGCTGCCGTGTAACTCCAAAGCGCATCATGACTAACTGATTCTTCCTTGCATAAACAGATAGTGCATAATGGGGAGTCAATCACTTTCATGGCATATAAGTTCAAGGAAGTTGGCAAACTATTGGTGCAAGCCTTCCTTAAGAAATGCTTAACCGATGCATGAAGATCCAACTCCCATAAATGCTTCCAAATTTTAGATCTCTGAGAAACTTCTGACCCTTCCCCTAGTTCCTTCTTTTTAAGGGATTGAACCAAATGATAAGGACTTTTTGACATTGAAAGCCCCATTCTTCCTATAATACCATATCCCACTTCAACTAATATGCATATTAAGATTTAGTTCTGTTTCCTTTGGTGAAAAAAATTCCACAAAGCAGATGTTGATGACGTGTCTCATTCCCCTCCTGCAACTGGTCACCTGCAAGAATTTGATGAGGTCCGGCGATCTTCATCTAAGAAAGCTCTGATGCCTAAATCAGTAATCTTATAAATTGTTTTAAAAGTAGCTCGAATGCCAGAGAAAGAAGTCCACTGTTCATATAGAGTTACCTGGTTTATATAGGCTTCATGGTGATGCTTATCTTCTGCCATAATTTTCGTTTATGAGTTATCTTCTCGTAACCGACGTGATCACGTATTTGCATGAAATCTCGTAAAAAATAGCGAGGATTAGGTATTGGTTTATTTACGTGATTCTGTTGGACTTTATATTGTCTCATTCTTTTGGATTGATAGATGGACCTATTGTATTAGCTTTCTTCTATATAGGCTCTTCATTTTGGTGGACTTTCAAACCCTTTGATTTAAATGGGCCCTACAGCTATCCCGTGAATTCTTTACACTTCAAGGTGTAGGGAATTCAATTTATTTTGGCTTTTGTGTATTTTCGATTCCCGCCCTGATATGCATAAGAACTTGTTCTATTCTGTGACTTTTCGAGTGCCTGTCATCCTTTCATCTTCTTGTCAAATAATCGTGAAAGTAGGGGGGAGGTTTATCGTGTGATGATTATTTTTCATCTGACGACTATTTCTCTATCTTCGCGTCAAGTCATAATGTCTCGTCGGTTGGTGTTTCACAGTCATCTTCTCCTTTAAATATCCCATTTTTCCTCTTTTCTTTCCTTCCTTCTGCTTATTTTACTCGGTATTTCCCCCGTTCTCTGCATTCTTTCGTTCTTGTCTCATGTTCTTGCTTCTTGTTCTTGCTTCTTGTTCCTACTTCTTTCCTTTTACAACCCCATGGCGGAACAAGGTAGCGGTTCGGTTCAACCTTTTGACATTCCACAGGGCACAACGTTTGATGAATACACATGGGGCTCAAGTGTTCGAGATAAGCATTTGGCTAAGATTTGAAAGGAGTTCAACATCCCGGATTTTGTTGTGATGAAAGTTTCCGAATCTGGGTGTTGTGACGATGAAGGGTTCTCGGGTTGGGTAGCCATTTTCGTAGCCCTTTTGTCTCATGGATTGAAACTTCCCTTTTGTCGCCCTCTTCGCAATATTTTGGATCTGCTGGAACTAACTCCGATTTAGCTTCACCCTTTTGCTTTGAGGGTTTATTTGTGCGCTTGCATTGTCTTCCGGATGGTTCTAGAACCCCTCCGTGACCCATACCTCGATATGACTACTCGGGACTTTTTGACTTTCTACGATGTGAGGGAGGCCACCAAGGATTGTGTGGCTGTCTTTCGTAAAAAGGAAAAAGGACAACCTTTGGCTACGTTTGAAGGCCGGTATTCCAATGCCAAGACGTGGACCACGAAATTCTTTTTTATCAGCAGGCAGGGATGGGAATTTCCTGACTAAGAAGAGGTTTTCAGAGATTTTCCTGTTAGGGCAATCTAGCGCCCTATCTTTGAGAGTCGACGTTTGTGGACTCTCATGCCCCCACTATCCCTCCTAGAGTTGGCTCGTATAGATGTCGTTCATGCTTGGGCTGCAGAGCATCCAGATGACCTCTGGACCGAGAAGCTATTGTCCCCCCTCCATAAAGATCAGTTTCTGACGTCTCCCAATCGCTCCTTTACTCAGGGACGTGATTTTATGATCACTGATGTTATTCCTGTCCCTCTACCTAATCCTTCCAACAAAACCATGACAGGTGCCTTTGTTGTGCGGGATAGGAAGGGGGAGCTAAAGGAGAAGAAGCGGTTAGAGACTAACATGGGTGAGGGCAAAAAAGAAAAAAGGTCCAAGAAGAAGAATGATGAGGGTCAAAACAAAAGGACTCAAATTGAGGATCCTTCTCAACTTCCCCCTCCAAAAAAACCCTTGGTGCCCACTGAAAAATGTTTAAAGTAGGTGCACATGCTTCCAGTTTCGAAGGTAAGCTTGGTGTCCTCGGTGGGCGACCTTAAGCAACCGCCCCCTGAGACTAGGGCTAGTTCAGGGGGCGACCAGTCTAAGGCACCTGCTGCTTCCAGTGGTTCTTCCACGAGGTCGCGATCTGTTAGTTTAGGGGATAAGGAAGGTCTGGCCAGCATAGCTCTTTTTGAGCTGGCCGCCACTTTTCAGGTTTAGGTGCCCTTTCAGATCAGTCCTCAGGCGTCTGTTCCTGTGTTTGTGCCTCCCTTCACCGAGGGCCCTGTGAGAGGCGGCGACCTGCCTACTGACGTTGTGGCCACCCTTCAGTTGGACTGAATTAACAGTTCCAATGCACGCCCACTATCGCTTTCAGAGGCCACCCATAGGGAAAATGAGGAGAGTTCAGTTGGCGCCCAGCTTTTTGGTCGAGAAAACTTCCGGCTCCTACTTGGGAAGGCACTTTCCCTCTCTTGGCCGTTGGCCAGCTTGACTTGGAAACTCCCCCAACTACCACATCCGGGGGGTAATACTTCTTCTTTGATTGGTAGTGGCGAGTGTCTCTCCTTGATCCCTCTTCCAGCATCTTCTTTTGGTGGAGACCCTGACTCCCTTATTGACGAGGAGTTGGATAATTTGCTTCGGGAAGGCGCCTACACAGAGGAAACAACCCATCCTGAATTAATACCTGACACTGTGCAATTGTCAAGCCAAGTGGAGTGTGCGGCTCCTGAGCCTGTGAAGATTGTGATGGTTGGGGAAATCAGTGGTCCCGGGGGAAACACTAGAGACGATGGCAGTAGGGGTGCTTCCTCTTCGCCAATTCTTGCTCAATCCGAGATTGTCACCGAAATGGCCAACCAGTTGAAGGATTGGTTTTCTACGGTTTTTCCTTGACTTGTCTTTTTCATTCACCTTTTCTCTTCAGTTTCCTTTTCTTTTCTTACCCGGGCTCTCTTTCATTCCTAAAAGGGAGTCGAAAACCTAGCGGTAGTGGATAATTTTGTTTGTCAAGAAGAAGAGATTAAAAGAAAGTGGCAGGCGGACAAAACTGAGTTGGCGACCCTGGTCAAGAGGAACAGGGAACTCGAGCACCGTTTGGATCAGGCGGAAGGTTTTGTCAACTCTCTTCAAGGGGAGTTAGAGTTACGTGATGGCAAAATCCTTGAGCTTCGGGATGTTGTTCACCTCGTTGAAGATGCGAAGATCAGGGACTACCTCTCTCACTAGATCTTGCAATCCGAGAAGGATCTGGTGAGTGCGCAACTTTCCGAAGTCTAACAGAGCTTTAACATTGAGTTAGCCCGTCTGAATTCGGAGCTCCTTGCCCATGACGGAGAATTAAACTCCGTCCGGGTGGAGCTTGCCAATTCCCAAGAATGGTGTAATGGCTTGTCGAAGGATTTATTGGACGCCCTAGAGAAAGTGCGCCTTACAGCTGAAGACCTTTCCGAGGCGCAGGGTTCTCTGGCTGAACTTAGAGAATGCCATTAGAAGTACAAGGTAAGCTGTGTGAATGTCGACGAGGAGTTTAGGAAAGCCAACTTGGTTGCTTTGGCCAGGGATGAACAGTTAGTTAGGAAAGCAGACAAGTTGACTGCTGCTCAGGCAGACATCGTCCACCTTCAGGCTCAATTGGCTATGGTTCCTCAAGTCAGGGACGCGGCCTTTACTTATAGTCATGGTGTTGGCATTGTGCGTTTGAGGAACCTTCTCTTGGCTGAGCCCGCTATGGACCTCCAAGCTCTCGATACGAGTTTATTCTCTCCTAAGATAGCCGCTTGCCACCGGGTTGATAGGTTCGGACGCAAGAAAGTTCCAAACGCCTTTTTGAACGTGCCTCCACTGTCACCTCTTGAAGAAGGTAACCCCTCTAACTCAAAGCCACAATTCTTTGTATTTTTGTTATTCTTTATTTTTACTGTGGTTGCATACTATAACCATGTCTTGTAATCAAATTCTTTTTTTTTTTTGTAAATAACATCGATTATTTGTTTCGATATTATATTCTTGATTCATAGCTGTATAGTTTCGAGCGTTCGTCTTAATTCCTATTGCGGTCTATTTCTTACTTTTGCCTTTACTTTTTTTTTGAATTATTCTTGCGGTCCGTGACCACTTCGTCTACCTCACAAGCTAGATAGCTTGTTGTGGATTTTTTGTTTACTGGGCGCTCCTCGACCTTTCCCTCTTCTTTTCTTTTTTTTAAATGGCACTGTGAGTGTTGAGACTCGTTGTTGGTGTCTAAAGGTAGGTGGGGTCATTTGTCTCTGTACCCCTTTTTTGTATGGCACCTGCGAGTGATTTACTCGTCTATGATGTTTTAGGTAGGTGGGGTCATTTGCCTCTGCGCCCCATTTTTTATATGGCACCTGCGAATGTTCTACTTGTCTTTGATGTTTTAGGTTGGTGGGGTCATTTGCCTCTGTGCCCCCTTTTTTGTTTGGCACCTGCGAGTGTTCTACTTGTCTTTAGTATTTTAAGTAAATGGGGTCATTTACCTCTGCGTCCCTCATTTTTGTTTGACACCTGTGAGTTAGATAGGCGAGATCATTTGCCTCTGCACCTCCTTTTTTGTTTGGCATATTCGAGTGTTCTACTCGTTTTTGGTGTTTTAGGTAGGCGAAGTCATTTACCTCTGCGCCTACTTTTTTGTTTGGCACTTGCGAGTATTCTACTCGTCTTTGGTGTTTTAGGTAGGTGGAGTCATTTGCCTCTGCACCCCATTTTTTTATGGCACCTGTGAGTGTTCTACTCGTCCTTGGTGTTACGTCTTTTGGGCGGTCCGCGACCTTTCCTTAATCCCACTAGCTGGATAGCTTGTCGTGGGTCTTTATTAGTAAGGCCTTCTTCGAATGCGACAACTTGGTACTGATCGTCAGGGGTGGCGGGATCTATTGACTTCTACATGCCCCTTTTTCCTCTTTTCTTTTCTTATTCATGGTACCCCAAGTAATTACGCATACCTTAACCAAGACGCAAGAATAGTGGGCGAACATCGGGATTTTCGAATCAATGAATATGAATATGATAATTATAATTGTTCAAGAATTCAATTGAAATAAGAATAATAAAACAAAGATTACTGTAATGAAAAAATAAACAATACTACTACTAAGGGAATGTAAAAGACATAATTGAACTGAAAGTGTTGGCGATACTACTGATAAAACTTCTTTAAGTGCTCTGCATTTCATGGATGAGGCAATTCCTTTCCTTGACTGTCTTTTAGCCAGTATGAACCAGGCCTGTTGTTTGCCACTACGAAGTAGGGCCCTTTCCATTGGGGTCCCAATTTTCCCTGGTTTTGGGTTGTCACTCTGCTTTTCTTTAAGACTAGATCCCCGACTTTGAAGGTTCTGAGCTTCACCCTCTTGTTGAAGTATTGCTCGGTTTTGATTTTTTTCATGCAGCATTCTGGGCTCCACAATTTCTCTCTCGTCTTCTAATAGGTCCAGACTTTTCTCTAGTTTGCTGTCATTTTGGTGGGTGGAGTAGTGACTTGTTCTATAGCTAGGCAACCCCACTTCGACTAGTGGTATAGCCTCAGTCCCGTATGCTAGTGTGAATGGTGACTCTCCGGTAGGTGTCTTAATTGTTATCCTGTACGCCCAAAGCACTCCCGGGAGCTCACCCGCCCAATCTCCTTTTTTCTCCGCGACCTTCTTCTTTAGGATTGAGAGCGATGTCTTGTTGGTTGATTCAGCATGCTCGTTATCCTGGGGGTGACCTGACGAGGAATACTTGGCCTTGATTTTTAACTCAGCACACCAATCTCAGTAGTAGTCGAAGTCGAATTGCCGCTCGTTATCTGTTACTAGCCTGTGGGGGATTCCGAAGCTGCGGACAACATTCTTCCATAATAATCTTATCACAACTTTGCTTGTTATAGTTGCCAATGATTCCGTTTCCACCTATTTGGTGAAATAATCCACAGCTACTATCATGAAATAATCCAGGTGGGAAAGGTCCTAACAGGTCCACGCCCCATTGGGTAAAAGGCCATGGTGCTGTAATGGATGTGAGTTCTTCTGGTGGAGCATGTTGTACGGGTTCATACTCTTGACATTTGAGGCACCTCTTAGTGAACTCCTGTGCATCCCTTATTGCATTGGGCCAATAGTAACCTGCTATGACCGCTTTCCTGGCCAGGGCCCTTCCCCCCGAGTGGTTCCTACATATTCTCCTTCATGTATTTCTGCTATGACATATTGTGTCTCTTGGGGCGAGATGCATCGCAGTAAAGGGACAGAGAAACCCCTTTCGTAAAGTGTCCCGTCGAGAAGCAAGAACCTTGCTGCTTTCCTTTTTACTTTCTGCGCTTCTTCTTGCCCCTCCGGTAGTTTGTCTCCCGCCAGGTATTCTACCACTTCATTTGTCCATTCAGGAATATTGGGACCCAGTGTTACCACCTCCATGCTAACGGCTGATGCTTCAATAATTCTTTTTCAGCTGGCTAGGGAATAGGCGTCTCTTCCATTCCAGATGCCATTAGAGCCAGCCTGTCTGCCACTTCATTATTTGCCCGGGGTATCTGGGTTATAGTGAAATATGAAAAAATATCATGTATTTTCCAGACCCGTTCCAGATATTTCTTCAGTTTCTCGCTCTTAGTGGCGTACAAGCCTAATACTTGGTGGACAATGATCTGTAAGTCTGATCTGACTTCTATCTCGGTTATCCCGATCTGAGCTGCTATGGAAAACCCAGTTACTAGTGCTTCATATTCGGCCTCGTTATTTGTCACTTTAAAAGTTAGCATGGCCATGTAATGCTTTTCTTCATTGTTGGGACCTAGTAAATATATCCCTAGACCCCCTCCCGCCTTATAGGATGAGCCATCTATGTGCGCTATCCACGGCTTGCCCGCCGGTACTGTTGTGACTTCTTGGGGAAAATCTGAGAATTCTGCCACGAAATCTGCTAGTGCCTCTCCTTTAACTGCCTTCCTTGGCTCGTACTTTAAGTCAAATTCACTTAACTCGATTGACCATCCTATTAATCTTCCCGTGCAGTCTGGCTTCCTCAAGGCTTTCGTCAGCAGTGCTTCTGTAAGCACCCTTACCGTATGGGCCTGAAAGTATGAGCGATGCTTCCTGGCTACCGTCACTAAAGCAAATGCTAGCAACTCAATCTTGGGATATCTTACTTCTGATCCTCTGAGGGCTCGACTTACATAATATATGGGGTGCTGAATGGTCCCTTCTTCCTTTACCAAGACAGTTGATACTACGTGGGGGGAAACGGCCAGATACGCATAGAGTACATCGCCTTTTTCCAGTTGCTTCAAGAGGGGCAGATTGGTTAGATATTGCTTCAGTCTTTGGAACGCCTCATTACACTCCTCATTCCATGGATGTGTTTTGCGTAGCATCTGGAAGAAGGGCATACACTTGTCAGTAGATCTTGCTATGAATCTGCCCAGGGCGGCTCCCCTTCTCGCCAATCGTTGTGTCTCATGCAAGTTTTCCGGCGGCTTCATATTGACTATGGCCTCTATCTTCTCGGGGGAGGCTTTGATTCCTCTCTCAGATACGATGAACCTCAAGAACTTTCCTGACTCGACTCCGAAGGCACACTTGGTGGGATTCAACTTCATCTTGTACTAACATAGTACATTAAATGCTTCTCTCAGGTCATGGATGTGCTAGGCAGACTCCTTGCTTTTTACCAAGAGGTGATCCACATAGACTTCCATGGTTCTCCCTATTTGATTTGTGATCATTCGGTTGACAAGTTTTTGGTAGGTTGCTCCTACATTCTTTAGCCCGAACGGCATTACCCGGTAGCAATATAGCCCATGATCTATTATGAACGCCATCTTTTTCTTATCCACCGCATGCATTTTTATCTGGTTGTAACTAGAGTAGGAATCCATGAAACTCAATGTCCTGTGTCCCGTTGTTGCGTCCACAATGAGATCAATGCGTGGCAGGGGGAAGCTATCTTTTGGACAAGCTTTGTTGAGGTCAATGAAGTCTACGCACATTCTCCACTTTTCATTCGCCTTTTTCACCAGGACTACATTAGATAGCCACTCCAAGTAGTGGGCTTCTTTGATAAAGCCGGCGGCGAGTAATTTTTTGACTTCTAGGTAGATGGCGGCATATTTTTCCGTGCTGAATGACCTCATTTTCTGTCGTACTGGCTTATGTGCAGGGTCCACCCCAAAACGATGCTCGATGACGGCATTGTCCACGCCAGGCATTTCTTCATGGCTCCATGCAAACACATCTCTGTGTTCCACTAATAGCTGTCTTAGACTTTCCCTATCCGCTGGGGGAGCATTCGTGCCGATCCGCACGATCGTTTCTAGGCGGTTGGGGAATAGAGTTATGAGCTCTAGGGGCTCAATGACCTCGGCGTGCTACTGACTTTGTTCGTCTCTGGTCTTTACTTTTTTTCCTTGAGCTCCCACCATAGGTGGTGGGAGAGGTGGCGTAGACGTCTTCTTTATCTCTTCTACGGTACACACTTCATTTCTATTCTTCCTTAGTTCTTGCACGTAACATTCTCGGGCCAATGCCTGGTAGCCTCTTAATTCTCCTACCCCACCGTCGGTTGGAAACTTCATTTTGAGGTGATATGTTGAGGTTACTACCCTAAGATGGTTGGCGTTGGCCTCCTCAGTATAACATTATAGGAGGATGGAGTTTTAACCACCAAGAAGTCCGGCATGGTAGTCGTTGTTCGCTTTCCAGCTCCAGCGGTTACTATCAGTGTGATGGCACCAATGGGTTGGATTACTTCACCCAAGAAGCCCTTGAACGGCGTTGGAGAAGGTCGTAGTTGGTCAGACTCAATCCCCATTCTTTCGAATGCTTCCTAAAACAGTATGTCAACAAAGCTTTCATTGTCAATCAGCACCCGTCTGGTCACGTAATTGGCTATGACAAGAGTGATAACTAGAGCGTCATTGTGTGGGTATAGCACCCCCTCTCTGTCTGCCTCTACGAAGGATATCACTATCCGGTTATTGTTGAGTTTTTGCTATTTGGGTGCCCTGTCCATCACGTAGACTTTCTCATACCTCGCCTTTCGACTGGATGTGGACATCTCGCCTCTAGCAAAACCCCCTACCATCGTCCTAATCTCCCCAATAGGTGCTCTATTCCAGTCATCTCTTGGTGATGACCTGTTCCTGCTGCCTCTTTGGGGCGATCTGCTCCTATTGCCTCTTCTAGGCGTCTGGTTTCTATCCCCACCTCTTTTTGCTATCACCTGGTTGCCACTGTTTTGGCGGCTGGTGCCTTCTTTAGGGCTGGTGCTCCTTTTAACTCACCGCTCGTAATCCTATCTCCTTCTAGGTTTTGACCGCTCTGCCACCATCTGTTTTAGCTCACCAGTTCCTACCAGTTCTGTGACCCTTTTTTTCATGGTCGTGCAGTCCTCAATCCAATGTAAACCTGTCTAGTGGTATTTGCAATACCGTCTGTCTGTCTGGTGCTGTCGCTTTTCACCCTTGTCTTCCATCTCTTCTCTGACACTTAGGTTGTTATGTATCAGCCTGGTATTCCGGTCTAACTGTCTTTCTTGCCTCATTTCTCGCCGGCTCGCTCCATTCCTTTTATCATCCCATCCGCTCCTCCGTTCACCTCTTCTGCTTTCCTTCCGTGGATCTACCAAGGCCTGCAATGTGTCTTCGGTGTTGACAAAGTATCTGCGTGATCCATGAACTCCCTGAGGGTGGAATGGATCTTTTTAGCTAGTTCCATCATGAATGGGATCTGCATCCAAATTCCGCCCAGGAGAGCGGCCAAAGTGATTTTCTCATCTTGATCGTCAGTCGTCAATCGCTCCTTGGTGAAGCGAGTGAAGTAGCTCTTGAAATCTTCATCTTCTTTTTGCTTGACCGTGAGCAGGTAGGCAGCTGGGCACCGGCGCCTTTTGCTAGGCATAGACTGAGTTAGGAATTGTTTGGCTAGGTCTTCAAAACTATCGATCGACTTTGATTTAAGAGTCTCAAACCATCCTCTTGCTGTCCCCTTTAGAGTCAGAGGAAAGTCTCAGCAAGCAATCTCGCTTGGGAAACCGTGGAGCATGATGTGGGCTTTAAAATTCTCTAAATGATCCACTGGGTCCTTAAACCCATCGTACAGGTCTATTTGGGGAACTTTAAATTTCAGCGGGAGTTAGACCTTCATGATCCGCTCACTATATGGCAGGTTGGTATGGTTCAGCAGGTAGTCGACTGACGAAGATCTTCCCATCTTTCATGCTATTTTCTCGTATTTTCCCACGAGATCCTTCATTTCTTCGTGCATATTTTGTTTCTCCGTGCGTTCCCGTTTGGCTTCAGCGTTGCTATTTGCTTCTCCTTCACTTTACTCACTGTGAGCAGGTTGGGCTGCACCTTCAATTTCAACATTCCTCCATCGTAAGTTCTCGTTTTCTTTATGCAACACATCCAAAGTGTCTAACGCCTTCTTTAGTCTCTCTTCGGTTGCTGCTAATCGTGCTTCCATGGATCCTTCTGTTGTTTGGCTTGCTACTGAACGAGCTACAGTAGGCATGCGAGAACCACGTTAATAGTCCGTATCCAATCCCACAGACGGCGTCAATGTTGATGACGTGTCTCGTTCCCCTCCTGCAACTGGTCACCTGCAAGAATTTGATGAGGTCCGGCGATCTTCGCCTGAGAAAGCTCTGATGCCTAAGTCAGTAATCTTATTAATTATTTTAAAAGTAACTCGAAGGCTAGAGAAAGAAGTCCCATTTTCATGTAAAATTACCTGGTTTATATAGGCTTCGTGGTGATGCTTATCTTCTGCCATAATTTTTGTTCACGAGTTATCTTTCCATAAGCGATGTGATCATGTATCTGCATGAAATCCCTTAGAAAATGGTGAGGATTAGGTATTGGTTTATTTACGTGATTCTGTTGAATTTTATATTGTCTCGTTCTTTTGGATTGATAGATGGGCCCACTATATTAGCTTTCTTCTATATGGGCTCTTCATTCTGGTGGACTTTCAGACCCTTTGACTTAAATGGGTCCTACAGCAGACTTTTGTTCCAATCCAGTCTATCTTCATTCATTAATTGGTCCACTGTTGCATTAGGATCCAAAACTGAAATAGGGCTTTGCACTTGAAATGAAGTCTCTTTAGTAGCCATTTATGCTTCCACTTGATTCGGCTCGAACTGTCTTGTATCGGATTGTTAGTAGCTCTACTAATAGCATGTTTGGGATTACATTTCGAGACTTAAAAAATGCTTTTAAGTAGTTAAAACCACTTTTAAAGAAAAATGACATGTTTGGATAATATTATTAAAAATGCTTTAGTGAGATTAAAAAGCTAAAAATTAACTTTTTCAAAAAGTACCAAAACTTTTATCAAAAAACTTCTGCAGATAAATATATATTTTTAAAAAACTATCATAACAATAAATAACTTTTTAGTAGTAGAGCTTATTATATTAAGTTTTAAACTATAAACGTTAAATTAAAAACAATACTTTCCACCACAATCTCAAACATCCACTAAAACACTTCAGCTCCCTCTAACAGTTTTATCCTGTCACTTCGCAGTCACCTAGGCGCTACTTCTTCCCGCATAGGTCCCTCTCCAGTTTGCACTACACCTTCCTCGCAGGTCCCCCTACAGTTCGCACCCCTCCCTCACAGGTCTCCCTCCAGTTGGAAGGGGAAGAGAATGTCAAGTTCTTGCTTCCTCCCTTCAATTTCTCAATGATCAAGAATAGCATTTTCAGATCCGGCTTCCCTCAACCCTCCAATTTCCCATTCCTCGACTCCGTAAATCTTCCGATCCATCATGTAAGTATTTCTTTTTATCCCTCAAATGTAGTGTTTCTGTGTGATGAGAAAATCATTTTATATACGTTTTTTGTGGGAGTCTGTTTTGTCGCCGAGAATATGCCGAGAGATCCGAGAGAAGAGAAAATGAATAATGAAATATGGGAAATGGGAAATGGGAATTGTGTTTTTGAGTTGTCTCATTTGGCATTTATTTTCAAAAAGTTGCTACATTAGACGGTGTTTTTGGACGTTCTTCTTGTTGTTTTCTAAAACGAAAATTAGTTTTCCTTATCAAAACTTCTCAAGAAACATACGGAGGATGATGTCTTGGATTTTTCTAAGATATTGACTTGTGTCTGATTGGGAATTTGAACTGAGATTTGTCTCCCGAAATATTCAGCTTTTTCAATTTGGAATCGAAAAGAAGACGGTAACAATCTCTAAACTCTCATTGCTCTATCAAGGTTTTAGTTTGGAATATTGTGTGTTGTATTGTTCGTATTTATGGTAAGAAAAATGATAAATGTAGTCATGGGGTTACAAACGGCATGCAGTCGCTTTGGAAAAAAGTAAATATATATGGGACCCACGTAAAAAAGTTAACTTTTTTCTAAGGCGACTGCACGCCGTTGGCAACTTCACAACTATATGTACCATTACCCTTAAGGTAATGGTTCAGAAAAGCCTATGGTCGGAGATGGAGACCTGCGAAGGATTCAAAAAGGGGACCACTAGCATTTTTGGATTTTCCTTTTGCCCTTCAAAAATGTTTTGGGGCCCGGTGTTGGCCCCTTTGAGTCCTCAACTTTTTAAATAGAAAAAAAAATAAAAAAAATAAAAATTTTTTTTATCTACATACATTTTTTTATTGTTTTTGTAAAAAAAAAAATGAATTTGGAAAAGTGCAAAACAAATTTGCACTATAAGGGTGCAAAAGGGCCCCAACGCCGAGGCCTCATATCACTGCCCTTTCCAATATAAGGAAACCTCCCCCTCCCCCCTTCCAATCTAACAAAACCTCTTATCAAAGTAGGAAGCTCCGAAATCAAGTGCCACACGCCATTTAATCCTTTCACTCTTCTCCATGCTAATTCATTTGCAACTATATTAGCTTTTCTATTTTTGACAAGAAATGATAATTTCATTAATCAAACAGATAAATCAATTACACACAATTATTAAGTCATACAATTTGAGAAATACAGTCTAAAATACTATCCCACCATAAACAAATATTGTCCATCAATCTTGCATTTCTAGCCAAATTATGAACTACCATGTTACCTTCCTTATGAACATGTGAAAAAGTACAAGTACGAAAACATGAGGACAGATTTTTCACTTCATGATAAAACACACCAAAAGAAGATCCAAGCATGCTGTCTAATTGAAGAGCTTCCACAGTAAGCTTGCTATCACTCTCTATTATGAGGTTTGGGATTCCCATGTTAGCACATAATTACGTTCTCTTGAAAAATAGCTAGCAACTCAATGGTTTCAGTGTCCTCGACATTATTTTATAATAATATTTTCTGTAGAATCTCGTAAGACAACCCCTACACCTGTTTTCCCACTTCATCAAAGATTAAACCATCAACATTTAATTTCAGGCAATTCAAATCAGGAGCTTTCCATTTATAGTGCTTTTGAAGCTATACATTTTGTGTCTTCTTCACTTTATTAAAACTTTGTAGCATGCCAAAAGCATTACCCACTATCATTCTTGGACTTAAAAGGATTTGTTCATGCACATGTTTGTTCCTTCTAAACCAAAAACTCCAGAGCAACGTAAAGAAGATATCCAACTTTTCTGTTGATGCCTTTCACATAATTCTAGTGCCATTTCCATGATTGTCCTGATTGTCCTGCACCTATCTTTGACAAAACCAGGAAAATAATTTTCCCACATCCATTGAATCAACCCACAATTTATCAAAGCATGAGTTAAATCTTTTTTTTTTTAATTGCAAAAGCTACACTTAGCCTCCACTATGACCTGTTTTTGCTGCAACTTCTGAACAATAGGTAGCCAATCTTTGCATGCTCCCCATACAAAAATCCTCACCTTATTTGGCACCTTCATTTTCCACAAATGTTTCCAAAAAAAATTATACTCTGAATTATTTGAGCTACCTACTATCTGATGTCAGTCTGATCATATATCTACCTATAACAACTTCTCACACTAAAAATTACATTCCTTTGAAGAGACCAAACCATCCTATCTTCAACACCATTTGAGCTGAGAAACACTTTTGTTATATCTAAAACAATGCTTGGATTGAAGAGAGATCTAAGTTTGTTCGTGTCCCATACCTTCACATTTTGCTCAAGCAATGAAGCCACATTATCATGCCTAGAGTCACCCCTTATAACAGTTCTTTATAACGGCAAAGAAAGATGACCCAAATCCACTAGTCATGCCAAATATTCACTGATCTTCAATTCCCAATACACCATTTACACTAAGCTAGAAGCCATTTTCTTGCCTCCCAAATGCCTCTCCAAGTAAATGATGGACTATGACCCAGGCCAGCTTGCAAAAAGCTGCTATCAGGAAAATATTTAGCTTGTAAGAGTCTACGCAACAAAGAATTTGCATCTTGGGACAGCTGCCATCCTTGCTTTGCTAAGAGTGCTAAATTAAAGCTTTTGAGCTCTTTGAATCCTATGCCACCCATTAATTTCCTTTGACACATCTTACCCCAACTTACCCAATGGATCTTTCTCTCCCTCCCTTTCTGACCCCACCAAAATCTTGACCTCATACTTTCCAATTCATGATAGAAATTAGAAGGAAGCAGAAAACAAGTCATAGTATATAGGTTGGAATAGAAAGTGCTACCACTTTCAACAACACCTCCTTGTCACCTTGAGATAATAACATTTCTTTCTATGATTGTAGCCTCTGCCACACTCTTTGTTTGATCGATTGGAAGGCATGTGTCTTCGATCTCCTAACAATAGGAGGAAGTCCCAGATATTTCTCATATTGTTGGATCTCGTAATTATTCCAATAACATTGGCACTAAACACAATGGCAATCTTCTCTTTATTAATCTTTTATTCTAAAACAACTTCATACTTGGCCAATAGCTCTTAAATTTTTCTGCTCTCATCCACATTAGCCTTACAGAAGATAATATTATCGTCTGCAAACAATAAATGATTGATGTTTGGGACCCCTCTGCAAATTCTCAGCCCTAAAATATCTTCTCTCAATCCAACTCCCTTTAGAAAAGATATAAGTCATTCCGTGCAAAGAAGAAAAAGATAAGGGGATAGTAGGTCCCCTTGTCTCAATTCCCTAAAGGGAAAGATAGGCCCTTTAGGTTCTCTATTAATCAAAACAGAAAAAGACAGACCTAACACAGGACATAATCAGTGAAACAAATGTCTGATTGAAACCCTTAATCTCCATTACAGATCTAATGTACTCACACTCCATTCTGTCATAAGCCTTGCTCATATAAAGTTTTAACGACATAAAGTCCTTTTTCCTTTTCTTTTATGCTTAAGAAAATGCACTAATTCATAAACAATGAGAACATTGTTAAAAAAAAGACGTTCAGGAATAAAAGTATTTTAACTCTCATTAATTACATCAGATAACACCATTTTTAACTTATTTGATAGAACCTTTAGAATGAGTTTGTAAACTGCATTATAAAGGCTTATAGGCTGAAAATACTCACTTTTTATAGGATGTTTTTTCTTTGGAGTGAGAGTAATGTGTATATGATTAAGAGAGGATGGGAATACACCTGAGTTTAAAGTTTGGGGGATTACCGAGGTGATTGAAGGGCCAACTACATGCCAATATTTTTGAAAAAATACTGGAGACATGCTATCAGGACCTAGTGCCTCTATGGGATCCATTTCTTGTAGTGCTATCTTCACATCATCACCATGAAAATCACTAGTAAGCTCCATGTTCATTTGGTTAGCAACTCTACCAGCAAGTGAAGCTAAAAAATCCAGAGAACCAAAGGTGTTAGAGCTAGTGAATAAGGTCTGAAAATACTGAGTAATTACCCCATCCATGTCAGCTCCTTCCTTCCAATGCTCATCATCATCCATAATTATCACAATCTTATTCTTTCTTCTTCATTGAGTAGCCTTCATATGGAAATACTTAGTATTGTTATCACCCTTTTTGAGCCATAAAGCTTTTGACCTTTGACGACACATAACCTCATTGCTTTCTAATCAAACATGTACTTGTTCTCTAGCCCGATTCAAATCTTCACAATTAACAAGAGATGGATCCCTCTCATGTAGCATTTTAAGATTGGATTGAGCTTTATTAAGTTGTTTCTACACATTACCAAAAAATTATTGTTCCACAACCCCATTTGTGTACCATAGTCTTTAATAATGGAATTTAATTCGACCAAAGTTAATGGGCTAGACCCCTTCCCCCATACATCTTCAATGATATTCTCACAAACAGCATCACCCACCCACATAGCCTCGAATCTAAAAGGACTTTTGACTCTGTAGTTATTAATACTCCTTCCAAATCCACCCAGATAGGGGAATGATCAGAATATGCCATAACACCATTTGTAACCATAGCATTTGGGAAAACATTTGAGCAAATAAAATTAGCAACGAATCTATGAAGCCTTTCTCAAACTCTATGTGACCTAGATCTCCCATTACACTAAGTGTATTTCTGTCCAGAATACCCCAGGTTTCTAAGGTCACATTCTTCAATAAACTCCCTAAAAGCAAGCAATTGTCTTTCAGTTCTCAAAATTTTCCCTTTCTTCTCATGACGAAATTATATTTCATTAAAATCGCCCATAAGATGCCAAGGTTCATATATTCCTCGATACAAATTATGAAGTAAATTTCATGTTCTATGCCTTATAGATGTTTTAGGGAAACCATATACAGCAATCAAAAACCAATTCTTCAAACTCAAATTAACACATTGAATAGAAGCATGAATATGATTTGAAGAATAGTTAATAACAAATAAGTCGACATCAGCAAACCATAATAACGTTATTCTCCCTTTCCTACCAGATGAATCAATAGATAAGCAATTAACAAATTTTTAATTTGAACTTACATGATTCAAACTCCCTAGACGATAAGTAAGTCTCCTGCAAGAACAATATGTTGGGAACTTCTCTTTTTACCAAAACAGAGATCAAATGCCTCATGGGTTCCCAAGCCCACGAGCATTCCAGGTGAGGAGTCTCATGGCATCCAGCAATGTTGCCTTGCAGCCACCGCCGATATCTCCATTTCCTCTTGAGAAATAGCCCCTTCCTTTTCTTCGAAGCTTAAGGAACTAGAGTGGATACGGGTACTATGTTTGATAAAGGTGAATTCGTCATTTCGAACAACAACGACAACCGTTTCCACCTCTTACTCGTGTAACCATCCAGCTTTATGTCATTTGGGCTGATGGGCACAGGCCCTAAACCCTTAGTTAGTAAGTGTATTAATCGGCCCATCAAGTTTAGCCGAAGAGGAGTCTTTAGTTGCCTGTTGCATGGGCTTCGGATTATCTACTTCTCGTGGCCCATATTCACATGAATAGGAGTCCTCGACTTAAGAATCTGAATTGAATTTGAAAAGCCAGAGACGTTTAGATCATCTCCTGAAATCATGTACTTCAATAATTGCCTTTTTTTTTCCATTTGCTAAAAATCAGCATGCAACTGATCACAATCGACATTCTCCCTATTAATCGACGTACTCTCCTTAGCGGTTACTAGTTTGGATTGTGTCTACTCCATTACTTTTGCTGTCACTGACGAAACCGTATCTTCCCCTATCATGGACTTATTACTTCTATATTCCGGTACCCATTTTTCCCTGGCAGAAGAAGGAATAATAGGAGCTGAATGTGTTGTTGGTTGCTTTTTTGATGAACCTTGTGATCCAAACTCCCTTGCACAGAGCCCCATATGGGTAGTTCATCTGTGCATCCATAGCAGTAATCGGCGGCAACTTAGTGCATTCCTTCTCTCTATGACCCAAATGGTCACACTAGTAACAGAAGTTTGGGAGTCTCTTATAAGAAAACCTAACCTAAACATATTCTTCATCACCAATTGAGAACATAGAACCCCGAAGCAAACGTTTAGAAACATCTAGGGTAATCCAAACTAATAAATACTCCCCACATGCTATATCTCCCTCTTCAACGTCTACTTCCTCCACTAGCCCCATTAGTTCTCCCAGTAACCTACCAGAGTAGGCGTTCTTGGCCATTAGAGGTAAATCATGCAACCTCACCCAAAAGTTGGCCGTAGTTAATTGAATATGTTGCACCTGTTTTCGGCCATCAACTTCCTTCAACAAAACAAGTTGCTTGTCAAAGGACCAGGGACCTTCACGTAAGACCTTCTCTTCATCCTTCCTATCGTCAAATTCGGCCATCATCAATGACGAATTCAAATCTCTGAATTTCAACCCTCTCAGCAATCTTCATGCCTTCTTCATGGTTCCTTTGAAAGCATCCTGATTGAAATGTCGATCTTTCATAAGTTTCACAAACAAACATTTTCCTCCACAAAGTGCAACATCTTCCATCTTATCTAGTTTTGTTACTACTCCTTAGTTTCTTCTTCCGTCAGAGAGAGACGTTGGTAGAGGGCATTGAGAGAATCATCCATGGTTGTCTGCAAAACAAGAGAAAAACTGCATTGAAAATGACAATAAATTGCCTTTACATAGGGAGAAAACCTAGAGAGGAAAAGCAATCATGCGGATAATTCTTTTTTTTTTTATAAGTAAAATATATTATATATAAATCAATGGGCAGAAACCAGTTACAAAACTCCAAAGGCCTATTAACTAGGCATATTGGATACAAGGAAATCATGTAAGTCCATGTTGTAATCATGCGGATAATTCTAACTACATTAGCTTTTCTAAATGAATGAGAATATGAAAAATTAATCCCATCTAGCCTTCTTTGGATTTCATCCCAATAATCCTCCATGTACCATAAATGACAATGTTGCGTTTTCAACCAATTTAGCACCAACAAAGAATCAAGTTTAATTTCCACATGTGACAATCCCAGCATGCAAACATGTCTAAAACCATGGAGCGACCCATAACTTTAGCAAGATTATTAGTACTATAACCTGTATTAAGAGAAAAACTGCATATCAACTCAACTCTTTGAATTCCAAATTGTCCCTCTTGCACTTGAAGGATTAGGATTACTAAGAAAACTACCATCCACATTCAATTTAACAGAACCCTCTGAAGAATGCTTCCAATGTACCAGCTTCAAATTTGATTGTTTAAGAGGTTTAACAGGCAAATTCAGGCACTTAAGTGTCTCCTCATCACATCGACTCAAGACGCCTTCTTCCTTTAATCTTAACACTACCAAAGATAGCTAATGCTTGATAGAACACCAAATTGACAACATTGATTCCTTAACACCCTCCATTCTTGTTTTACAATGTATGCACCAAATTCTTCAGGTAATAATTGAAGGGAGAATGCCAATTAATTGACCTGTGATAAAAGAATTTCGAGCCCTTTCTGCCAACATTCAACTATTTCTTTCCAAGTTAAATTTTCCATCTTCGACATCCACAATTGCATAGCATAGATACTTCATAATTCAGTCACAAACTCCTTTTTCACAATAACGTGTTCTTGATCCTTATAAGCATCTAGTACACAACAATCACATCTTAACACTAAAGAAATACCAGTTTGGCAAATCAGATCATCAAACAATAAACAACCATGCACTACTTTCTACATTGTAATTGATATCTTCCTTGGAAGCTCAAGGTGCCAAACTCATCTCGTCCAAGGAAAATTTGGAGCCTTAGTTTGAATAACTTCCCATGCACTACAAGTAGAAAATCTGACATTCGAACTCGATAACCATATCAATAAATCAGACCCAACCTTTACCCTTTCCAATTGTTGAATAATCTCCTTTGTTTTATCTACTGACACTAGCCAAATAAAGAGATCAACATTCCAACCCAATTTTGACTTACACTCCAATTTTAAATCTAGTAATTCATTGATACTTTGATGAGCACAAAGAGCCCATCACCAATCCAATGATCATGCCAAAAAATATACCTTTCCCTCTCTAACTTTCCACCTAGAATTTTCTCGCACCAATGGAATGCACCTCAAAATCATCTTCCAAAAATTAATGCCTTTTCTAGAGGAAACTACTGAAATATATTTATCACCAACATATTTTTTAAGAAAAAAGGTTCGACCATAATGAATCCCCTTGTAATAAATTCCATTCCAACTTCATATGAAGTTAATTTTGAACCTCATGTAGATTATGTATACCCAACCCTCCCTCAACTACCGACTTACATAATCCATCCCATGAGCACCATTTCCTCTTTGCTTTCCATTCTTAACACCCAAAAGAATGTACTCGTATTTATTTTTTATTTTTTTCAATTACAACTTTTGGAGTTTGTAATATTGAAAGACAATGTATTGGAATACTCTGCAATACTTGGTTAACCATAAAAAGTCAAGCTCTATTGGATAACGATCTTGCTTTCCATCCCACCAATCTACTTTGAATCTCATTGACAATTGCCTCAAAATGAACACTAAGAAGTCGACCAGGCACAATTGGAACACCTAAGTATGTGATAGAAAAGCTCCTTTTGTAAACCCAGTAAACCGAAGTAACTTCCCACATCGAGAAGGAGGAGTTTGTTTTGAAAAAAATCATAGAAAATTTCCATTTATTTACCATTTGTCTCAACCATTCTTCGCACTTCTTCGAAACATTACTATTCGCCCTCAATGAAAACTTGCTATCATTAGAAAATAAAACAATGTCGTCAGCATAAAGGAGAAGAGAAATAATCGGATACCACTTAGATGATAAAATGGAACAATCTTTCCCATCTCAACCGTTTATTTATTCTTCTAGTAAAAATATCTTCTACTAAAATAAACAAATAAGGAGAATTAGGGTTGCCTTGCCTCAACTCTTGACCACCTTTAAAAAAACCATTAGGAATACCATTTATAACCACTAAATACCATAGAGTAGTAACATTGGCTACAAAGAGAGCAAAAACCTTCAGAGAAACCAAACAACCTCAAAACATGCAAAAGGAATGCCCAATCAACACCATCATAGGCATTAGTCATATCTATTTTCATAACTACATTACCACTATGAGAAGGCTTATTAATACCATGAATCATCCCTTGCATCAAACTAATGTTTTCAAAAATACTTTAGCCCATGAGAAAATACCTTGTTCAAGAGAAATTATTTTAGCTAACACCGAAGAAAGTCAGGTAACCAAAATTTTAGAATAAGTCTTATAAATAACAGAGCACAAACTAATAGTCCTGAATTTATCAAAACTCGTTGGATTCATCATTTTTGCAATTAAAACCAAAACAGATATAGTTTAAAATCGAGGGAAAGCCATTTACCTTTAAAGAATTCAGACACTACCTTTACTACATTAGGTACAACAATATGTCAACAAGATCTATAAAATTCAAAACCAAACTCATCAAGACCCAGCCTACTATCAACCAGAGTAAAAAGTAAAGCATCAAAAACTTCCTGTGAAGAAGGAACTCAACATAAATTATCATTCTCCTACTACTGAATCTCCTCTCTCACCAAGCCCTCTAATACGTAGTACAGAACGTTGCACTCCAAGCTACAAAAAATTACGAAAGTTGTTTACAGCCCCCTAATGAATCTATTTTGGAGAAGACAATATCGAACCATCATGAAGCTACATTTCTTTAACTGATTGATGATTACATCAACTCATGGAGCAGAAAAAAGTTGAGCTAGTTTCACCCTTTTCAATCCAAGATTGCTTTGCCTGTTGTGCTAATCTTTGTTCCTCTTTTTCTAACCAAACTGAAAGCTCAACCTAGGAAGCTACTAAATCTGTCTCAACATCCTTTGAATAATAGGTTTGAAGACTCCTTTCCAAACGGACAATGCAAGCCCCCATGTTAGCAATATGATCCTCAGTACAACAAAAAATATCCTTGTTCCATACACGTAATGCAGCTTTTAACCTCTTGAGCTTCAATGCAATCTCCAATAACCCTGACCCCCCTTATCAGCTCGTCTCCTCACCAAACCTTCGACAAATGTTCTAGCACTCCTTCAAACATCTGTGTGTATATATATAATAATAAATAACCAAATTAAAATTGGGTCAAGCTTAGACTGTGTTTATAATTTGAATAGCTAAGATATGTGTTGAGTTACACCCTCCCAAATGGGCCAGATTAGAGATGTAGAAGAAAATGAAAAATCAGTTGAATTGAATCGGACCGAACCAAATCAATGAATTTGGTCTACTTTATAATCGGTCCGGTCTGGTAAAGGCTCTTAAAAGTAAAAAACTAGTTCTAAATCAGTGCAATATCAGTATTCATATTTTGAAAATCGGTTTAAATTGAATTGAATCGGCACATGTAATAAATTTTATATTATATATAAATTTTACATTATATATATATATATATTATATGCTACATTACTAATTAATCTAACTTGAAATAATCTTATTATTCATATATATTAATCTTACAACATAAAATTAATATACTACTATAAATAAATACTAATTATACTATTTGAATCTTATTATTCAAGCTTATTAATCTCACTTATAACTTAGACACTACTTATATTATACTAGTACAATCGAACATTAATGAAATAGTAATTATTAATAATAAATATTAATCTCACAATTAAGTTTAGTATTAAAGAAATTATAATATTAAACATATATAGTGTCATAAGTGTAAATGGTAAACTGGAAAATTAGACCAGACCAAACCAAAACCAGAAAACCTAAAAGTTCCAGTTTTTGATAAGGAATTAGTCTGTATCGGTTCTTAAGTTTTCAAAACTGGTATATATCGATTTGGTTCTAAAATCTCTCCAAAACTGGACAAAATCGAACAAGTTACACCCATAGACCAGACTAATCTAAGAGTGTCCCTTTCCTTAGAATTTTTTTTTCTAAGCAAGCATATTATATATAGGAAAATAACTTAGCTACAAAGGAATTACACAAAAGTAAATGTATAAACTGATGTGACGTAATGTAATATGTCAGATTGTAAAATTACTTTTATTATTAAGTAGATATAATAGATTCAATGAAGCAATTCTCATATACATAACAGTTCTAAGATACAAGAATCAAAATGGTGGAAGACCCTAAAAATCATTTCTGATCAACTAATACAACACAAGAAAAATAAAGATTTAAAGTCAGTGACTTAGCCCCCACCCATCCTTCACAAGACCGCCTTAAGCAACTTTGATATGGTTTGAATTTCAGGCTATTATACTATGGCCAAAAGTCACATTGGATTGTTTTGCACTATCTTTTGTTGGTCTAGATTAGCTAATCAAGACTTCCTCTAGGAAAATCAATAACATAGAAAAATAACTAGGGAAAAATGGTTCAAATCGTTGACGAACGACCATTGATGGCTATGTTAGGGTGTGAGGAAGATGTGCAACTATTGGATGGAGGAGATTGCTCAAATATAAAAGATCCAAGACCTTTGGTCCCACTAATGTCGCACATAGTGGCACAAATCTCAACATGGAAAAGCAACATGTGGATCTCACTCAGTTTAGGTCATGCGTGAATCATACATGCCACTCTTTCTATGATCTTTTACCAAGTGAAGGATTACTGACTAGGGAGTGTGACATGTGGAGAACATGCGCCACTGATGAGTGCACAAAAATGCACTCTAAATACTCTATTTAAATACTAAAAGAAATGAGAAAACAATGGATATAACTCATGTTATTAAAATTAATGGTCATTTATCTTGAGATAGATATAAGCATGATTTAATATATTGATGAGAATATAAAATGCCATATTTTCCTCTCTTAATGTTTAATACTTTATTCTTATTTGATGCCTAAATATACTCATTATTCTTATATTTTGATTTAGGACACAAATGGAGACATTAGGAGCAAATGAAGATAATTGAGAAATTTTACACAGTTCTGACATCTTTTTGTAAAATGGGCATAACTCTCTCATCCAATCTCCAATTGAGCTGATTCAAGATGATCTAGAACCGCAAGAGAAATATATATAACTTTTATGTTTTGTGTTTGAAGAGATATCCACTCAATCTAAGACAAAATCGACCATCAAGTGGACGCACCTGCACTTGACGTTCCTGGATATTTTTCAGCCACTTGCATCAAATCCAAATGTCATCATAATATTTTCTAGCAAGCACTCCTACACCAACTTGGAAATTCAATGATCAATTCAGATACAAGATGAAGTGCACTCAAGTTTCTTCAAGACAAATTATTTGACCACAAGATATTAAGTCATACAAGACAACTAATAGATAGAAAAGCAAAATTGAAACACTCAACCTACAAGCAAAATCCAGCTCATGCATGGTGGGAAAACAAATGATCAAAATGACAACTCACAAATCACTTGGATTCAAGAATGGCACATGGCAAAACAAGTTGAAATTGTGATGATTTTGTCATGACAACTTGCATGAAAGATGCTTATAAATAGAAGGGAGGGGTGTGCGTTCTAAGACCATGCTTAGTGTGCTTGGATGCCTTGGAAGATACATTGTTTTTGAGAGCTTGAGAAAAGAAAAGAAAAAACCAAAGAAGAGAGAAGAAAATAATGGTTGGCTCTTCCATATTATCCCTTGAAGAATTTTTGTTGCATATTGTCAATATGTGTAACTAATTTTCTAGTAGAGCTAGGGATGAATTTGTATATATGATGGTATTTGTAATTGTTTTTGATTCATATATGTGTTCTTCAAATATTAAACTCTTTTGTTTAGTCATTCGAAATTTATTATAAATGTTTTCGTCACCAAATAATCTTAGAATTTATTTCATTTATAGATTCAGTCATGCTTTTTCTATTAAATGCAATAATCCTTTGATTATGTTTGATTCAATTGGTTATCTATTTTAATTTAATTCTCTGCTGCAATATTGCTCTACGAGTATATTATCGACGTTGAATTTCTTTAATATCGATAACAATTCCTGTTCTTATATTGTGACGAATGATTTTTCGAAAGATTATATTTGATTTAAATTTGGTTATTAATGTTTTATTTTCCTATTGAAAATTTGGACATAGAATTTTTAATTGAGTTATTAATGAATCGAAAATAATTAAAATACCAATTATATACAAAGGATTCCCGATGCTTTACTTTTCGCACTCATCTAAATCTTTTTGTTAATTTCGTTACTGTTCTTCAATTTCTCAATCCATCTCCCTGTGGAATCGACACCCCAAAGCTATACTGCAAACGACCGCGTTATTCTTTGGGCGTAATCAAATTTTGGCGCCGTTGCCGGGGAGACGGTAAAAGAATTTGTAGTTTTTTTTAGTAGTTTGTTTAAAAAAAAAAAAAAGAGAGCGGTAGCTTCGTTCATTTTCTTTTTAGCTTTCTGCATCTTTATTTTATTTTAGTTTTATTTTCGTAATTTTTTTTTTCAGTATTACACTTTTCTTTACTTTGCATGCGCAGGTACAGAGACGCTTTTGGACGGTTTGCTAGTAGACCCGTGCTAGAATCAGATTCAGAATCTAATTTTTCTAATCGCTTGTTTGATAATTCTTCCAATTCTGACGCGATGAGTGAACATGTGGACCAACCTGTTAGAACCCTCCAAGATTATCTTCATCCCGCACGAACAGCCACACCATCCTGTATTATGTTCTCACCTAATGTTCGTCATGTAGATTTTAAAACGGGAATGATACAATTACTTCCGACTTTCCATGGTCTAGAAAATAAAAACCCTTATGTTCATATTAGGGAATTTGAGGAAGTAGTTGCAACATTTCACGGTCAAAATACCACTGACGAAACGGTAAGGCTAAAGTTCTTTCCTTTTTCTTTGAAAGATAAAGCTAAGAGTTGGTTGTACTCACTAAGACCACGACCTATTGGAACATGGAGTGAGATGACTCAAGTGTTTTTCAATAAATACTTTCCCCAACATAAGACTAATGCTTTAAAAAGACAAATCTCTACCTTTGCACAAAAGGATAGTGAGACTTTGTACCAGTCTTGGGAAAGATTTAAAGAATTACTGAGTATGTGTCCCCACCATGGATATGAGAATTGGCGCTTAGTGAGTTATTTCTATGAAGGCCTTACGCCCAGGGAACGTCAATTCGTGGAAATGATGTGCAATGGAGAATTTCTACAAAAAAATCCCGATGAGGCCATAGAGTACCTCAATGAGCTTGCTGAAAAAGCTCATACTTGGACTGGACCTAGTGCTACTGATAGCACAAACAGGTCACGACCTACAGGAAACTTGAGTGGTGGTATTTACCATCTAAGGGAGGAGGATAACCTTAAGGCTAAGGTTGAAATGCTCACCAGAGAATTAGAGTTATTGAAAACTAAAAACTCAAAACCAACACACACGGCTAATCATGCAGAATCTTTTGGGCCATGTGTTGTCTGTGGTGGGATAGATCATCATTCCCAAGAGTGTCCTACACATACTAACATGAATGGTATGTATGAGGAACAAAGTAATGCTCTAGGTATGTACAAAAAGCCCTTCACACCTTACTCTGAAACCTACAACCCAGGATGGCGTAATCGTCTCAACTTCAGCTGGAAGTCTGAAAACCAGCAGCCTGCACAACTCTCTAGATCATATCCTGCACCATACCATGCACCTCAATCTTCTAGAAATTCTTTAGAAGATACTTTGCATACTTTTATTGAAATACAGGGTAAGACTAATCAAAAATTTGAATCTTTGATTATGCAGGTTGTCGAAGAAAATAAGGAAATCAAGAGCCAGGTGTCTAAAATAATGAGTTCATTGACTATGAATGAGAAAGGTAAGTTTCCTTCCCAAACTCAATCTGTACCTCATGGTCAACATATGGCACAAGGAGATCTGAAGGACGTAAACGCCATTGTGACACGAAGTGGTAAGTCTCTACGTGATCCAATAATAGACAAAAAATAGGATGTAGAGAAAGATCAAGATAGCAGCAATCCTGAGCTTTCCAAAGAACTTGAGGTAACAAAACCTTCGGAACCTGCGGTAACAAAAAATCCTGGTAAGGTACCTTTTCCTCAAGCATTAAAGTCAAGCAAACAAACTCTAGATCATAACAATGATATTTTGGAAAATCTTAGACAGGTAAAAATTAATCTTCCTCTTTTGCATGTAATTAAACAAGTTCCTACTTACGCAAAAATTCTCAAAGATTTGTGTACAGTTAAGAGGAAGCATTATGTGAAGAAGACTGCATTCTTGACAGAGCAAGTTAGTGCACTAATTGAACAGCGGATTCCCCCTAAGTACAAGGATCCTGGATGTCCAACCATCACATGCAATATTGGCAATCATGAGCTTGGACAGGCCTTGCTAGATTTAGGGGCTAGTGTAAATTTGATGCCATATTCTATTTATTTGCAATTAGGATTGGGAGAAATCAAACCAACTTCTGTGGTATTGCAATTGGCTGATCGTTCAGTTAGAGCACCACGGGGTGTGGTAGAGGATGTTTTAATTCAAGTTGACAAATTTTACTATCCTGTTGATTTCTTAATTCTAGACACTAGTTCTACTGTAGAAACCACCTCTAAAATTCCATTAATTTTAGGTAGACCTTTTCTTGCTACTTCTAATGCTCTTATCAATTGCAGAAATGGATTGATGAAACTCTCTTTTGGCAATATGACTCTTGAGGTAAATATTTTTCATATTGCAAAACAGCCAGAAGAGGATGTCGAGTGTCATCAGACATACATGATTGACTCACTTATAGAAAGGGATGTTCTTACAACTCATGACTCAGATCCCCTTGAATACTTTATTGTTAATTCTGAATTTAATCCTATAAGTGATTCATCTGATGTATTTGACATTTGTGCTCTTTTTGACAGAACTCATGATTATAGCACACAGGCATGGCAACCAAAGTTTGAGAAGTTGCCTGAAAAAAGAGAAAGACAGATTCCTTCAAGTAGGGAAGCCCCTAAAGTTGAATTAAAATCCCTACCTAAGGGTTTAAAGCATGTTTTCCTTGGTCCAGGTGATACTTTTCTTGTTATTATTTCATCTGAATTATCTGAGTCCCAAGGTGAGAAATTAATTCAGATTTTATGCAAATATAAATCAACCCTAGGATGGAGTATTGCTGATATAAAAGGCATTAATCCCCTAATCTGTACTCATAAAATAAATTTAGAGGAAGGAACTAATCCTCGAAGAGACCCCCAACGTAGACTTAATCCCACAATGAAAGAAGTTGTGAAAAATGAAGTATTCAAACTATTAGATGCAGGAATGATATATCCTATTGCTGATAGTAAATGGGTAAGTCCTACGCAGGTTGTTCCTAAAAAGTCAGGAGTAACTGTGATAAAAAATGACCTTGGAGAGTTAGTCCCTACAAAACTGGTGACTGGTTGGCGGATGTGCATTGATTACAGAAAATTAAATGCCGCCACACGAAAAGACCATTTTCCGCTTCCTTTTATTGATCAAATTCTTGAGCGGGTGGCTGGTCATCCTTTTTATTGCTTTCTGGATGGTTATTCTGGTTATTATCAAATTGAAATTGCATTAGAAGATCATGATAAAACTACTTTTACTTGTCCTTTCGGTACTTATGCTTTCCGCAGAATGCCATTTGGATTGTGTAATGCTCCAGCTACTTTTCAACGTTGCATGATGAGTATTTTTAGTGATATGGTTGAAAAGTGCGTGGAAGTTTTTATGGATGACTTGACTGTTTTTGGATCTTCTTTTGATGCATGTTTAATGAGTTTAGAAAGAGTACTGACTCGTTGTGAAGAAAAAGAATTGGTTTTAAATTGGAAAAAATGTCACTTTATGGTACCTTCAGGTATTGTTTTAGGGCATATTATTTCTTCCAAAGGAATGGAGTTTGATCAATCAAAAATTGATTTAATCTCTAAATTGCCTACACCTAGAACAATCAAGGATATAAGATCATTTCTTGGTCATGCGGGTTTTTATAGGAGATTCATACAGAATTTTTCTGCCATATCTAGACCACTATGTAACCTCCTACCTAAGGATGCCCCATTTGAATGGACACAAGCCTGTCAAGAGGCTTTCAAAACATTAATTGGCAAGCTTACTTGATGAGTGCACAAAAATGCACTCTAAATACTCCATTTAAATACTAAAATAAATGAGAAAACAATGGATATAACTCATGTTAATAAAATTAATGGTCATTTATCTTGAGATAGATATAAGCATGATTTAATATATTGATGAGAATATAAAATGCCATATTTTCCTCTCTTAATGTTTAAAACTTTATTCTTATTTGATGCCTAAATATACTCATTATTCTTATATTTTGATTTAGGACACAAATGGAGACATTAGGAGCAAATGAAGATAATTGCGGAATTTCAGACAGTTTTGACATCTTTTCGTAAAATGGGCATAACTCTCTCATCCAATCTCGGATTGAGCGGATTCAAGATGATATAGAACCGCAAGAGAAATATCTATAACTTTTATGTTTTGTGTTTGAAGAGATATCCACTCAATCTAAGACAAACTCGACCATCAAGTGGACGCACCTGCACTTGACGTTCCTGGATATTTTTCAGCCACTTGCATCAAATCCAAATACAAGATGAAGTGCACTCAAGTTTCTTCAAGACAAATTATTTGACCACAAGATATTAAGTCATACAAGACAACTAATAGATAGAGAAGCAAAATTGAAACACTCAACCTACAAGCAAAATCCAGCTCATGCATGGTGGGAAAACAAATGATCAAAATGACAACTCACAAATCACTTGGATTCAAGAATGGCACATGGCAAAACAAGTTGAAATTGTGATGATTTTGTCATGACAACTTGCATGAAGGATGCTTATAAATAGAAGGGAGGGGTGTGTGTTCTAAGACCATGCTTAGTGTGCTTGGATGCCTTGGAAGATACATTGTTTTTGAGAGTTTGAGAAAAGAAAAGAAAAACCAAAGAAGAGAGAAGAAAATAATGGTTGGCTCTTCCATATTATCCCTTAGAGAATTTTTGTTGCATATTTTCAATATGTGTAACTAATTTTCTAGTAGAGCTAGGGATGAATTTGTATATATGATGGTATTTGTAATTGTTTTTGATTCATATATGTGTTCTTCAAATATTAAACTCTTTTGTTTAGTCATTCGAAATTTATTATAAATGTTTTCGTCACCAAATAATCTTAGAATTTATTTCATTTATAGATTCAGTCATGCTTTTTCTATTAAATGCAATAATCCTTTGATTATGTTTGGTTCAATTGGTTATCTATTTTAATTTAATTCTCTGCTGCAATATTGCTCTACGAGTATATTGTCGACGTTGAATTTCTTTAATATCGATAACAATTCCTGTTCTTATATTGTGACGAATGATTTTTCAAAAGATTACATTTGATTTAAAACTGGTTATTAATGTTTTATTTTCCGATTGAAAATTTGGACATAGAATTTTCAATTGAGTTATTAATGAATCGAAAATAATTAAAATACCAATTATATACAAAGGATTCCCGATGCTTTACTTTTCGCACTCATCTAAATCTTTTTGTTAATTTCATTACTGTTCTTCAATTTCTCAATCCATCTCCCTGTGGAATCGACACCCCAAAGCTATACTACAAACGACCGCGTTATTCTTTGGGCGTAATCAAATTTTGGCGCCATTGCCGGGGAGACGGTAAAAGAATTTGTAGTTTTTTTTAGTAGTTCGTTAAAAAAAAAAAAAGAGAGAGCGGTAGCTTCGTTCATTTTCTTTTTAGCTTTCTACATCTTTATTTTATTTTAGTTTTATTTTCGTAATTATTATTATTTTTTTTTTTCAGTATTACGCTTTTCTTTACTTTGCATGCGCAGGTACAGAGACGCTTTTGGACGGTTTGCTAGTAGACCCGTGCTAGAATCAGATTCAGAATCTAATTTTTCTAATCGCTTGTTTGATAATTCTTCCAATTCTGACGCGATGAGTGAACACGTGGACCAACCTGTTAGAACCCTCCAAGATTATCTTCATCCCGCACGAACAGCCACACCATCCTGTATTATGTTCTCACCTAATGTTCGTCATGTAGATTTTAAAACGGGAATGATACAATTACTTCCGACTTTCCATGGTCTAGAAAATGAAAACCCCTATGTTCATATTAGGGAATTTGAGGAAGTAGTTGCAACATTTCACGGTCAAAATACCACTGACGAAACGGTAAGGCTAAAGTTCTTTCCTTTTTCTTTGAAAGATAAAGCTAAGAGTTGGTTGTACTCACTAAGACCACGGTCTATTGGAACATGGAGTGAGATGACTCAAGTGTTTTTCAATAAATACTTTCCCCAACATAAGACTAATGCTTTAAAAAGACAAATCTCTACCTTTGCACAAAAGGATAGTGAGACTTTGTACCAGTCTTGGGAAAGATTTAAAGAATTACTGAGTATGTGTCCCCACCATGGATATGAGAATTGGCGCTTAGTGAGTTATTTCTATGAAGGCCTTACGCCCAGGGAACGTCAATTCGTGGAAATGATGTGCAATGGAGAATTTTTACAAAAAAATCCCGATGAGGCCATAGAGTACCTCAATGAGCTTGCTGAAAAAGCTCATACTTGGACTGGACCTAGTGCTACTGATAGCACAAACAGGTCACGACCTACAGGAAACTTGAGTGGTGGTATTTACCATCTAAGGGAGGAGGATAACCTTAAGGCTAAGGTTGAAATGCTCACCAGAGAATTAGAGTTATTGAAAACTAAAAACTCAAAACCAACACACACGGCTAATCATGCAGAATCTTTTGGGCCATGTGTTGTCTGTGGTGGGATAGATCATCATTCCCAAGAGTGTCCTACACATACTAACATGAATGGTATGTATGAGGAACAAAGTAATGCTCTAGGTATGTACAAAAAGCCCTTCACACCTTACTCTGAAACCTACAACCCAGGATGGCGTAATCATCCCAACTTCAGCTGGAAGTCTGAAAACCAGCAGCCTGCACAACTCTCTAGATCATATCCTGCACCATACCATGCACCTCAATCTTCTAGAAATTCTTTAGAAGATACTTTGCATACTTTTATTGAAATACAGGGTAAGACTAATCAAAAATTTGAATCTTTGATTATGCAGGTTGTTGAAGAAAATAAGGAAATCAAGAGCTAGGTGTCTAAAATAATGAGTTCATTGACTATGAATGAGAAAGGTAAGTTTCCTTCCCAAACTCAATCTGTACCTCATGGTCAACATATGGCACAAGGAGATCTAAAGGACGTAAATGCCATTGTGACACGAAGTGGTAAGTCTCTACGTGATCCAATAATAGAAAAAAAAAAGGATGTAGAGAAAGATCAAGATAGCAGCAGTCCTGAGCTTCCCAAAGAACTTGAGGTAACAAAACCTGAGGAACCTGCGGTAACAAAAAATCCTGGTAAGGTACCTTTTCCTCAAGCATTAAAGTCAAGTAAACAAACTCTAGATCATAACAATGATATTTTGGAAAATCTTAGACAGGTAAAAATTAATCTTCCTCTTTTGCATGTAATTAAACAAGTTCCTACTTACGCAAAAATTCTCAAAGATTTGTGTACAGTTAAGAGGAAGCATTATGTGAAGAAGACTGCATTCTTGATAGAGCAAGTTAGTGCTCTAATTGAACAGCGGATTCCCCCTAAGTACAAGGATCCTGGATGTCCAACCATCACATGCAACACTGGCAATCATGAGCTTGGACAGGCCTTGCTAGATTTAGGGGCTAGTGTAAATTTGATGCCATATTCTATTTATTTGCAATTAGGATTGGGAGAAATCAAACCAACTTCTGTGGTATTGCAATTGGCTGATCGTTCAGTCAGAGCACCACGAGGTGTGGTAGAGGATGTTTTAATTCAAGTTGACAAATTTTACTATCCTGTTGATTTCTTAATTCTAGACACTAGTTCTGCTGTAGAAACCACCTCTAAAATTCCATTAATTTTAGGTAGACCTTTTCTTGCTACTTCTAATGCTCTTATCAATTGCAGAAATGGATTGATGAAACTCTCTTTTGGCAATATGACTCTTGAGGTAAATATTTTTCATATTGCAAAACAGCCAGAAGAGGATGTCGACTGTCATCAGACATACATGATTAACTCACTTATAGAAAGGGATGTTCTTACAACTCATGACTCAGATTCCCTTGAATACTTTATTGTTAATTCTGAATTTAATCCTATAAGTGATTCATCTGATGTATTTGACATTTGTGCTATTTTTGACAGAACTCATGATTATAGCACACAGGCATGGCAACCAAAGTTTGAGAAGTTGCCTGAAAAAAGAGAAAGACAGATTCCTTCAAGTAGGGAAGCCCCTAAAGTTGAATTAAAATCCCTACCTAAGGGTTTAAAGCATGTTTTCCTTGGTCCAGGTGATACTTTTCCTGTTATTATTTCATCTGAATTATCTGAGTCCCAAGGTGAGAAATTAATTCAGATTCTATGCAAATATAAATCAACCCTAGGATGGAGTATTGCTGATATAAAAGGCATTAGTCCCCTAATCTGTACTCATAAAATAAATTTAGAGGAAGGAACTAATCCTCGAAGAGACCCCCAGCGTAGACTTAATCCCACAATGAAAGAAGTTGTGAAAAATGAAGTATTGAAACTATTAGATGCAGGAATGATATATCCTATTGCTGATAGTAAATGGGTAAGTCCTACGCAGGTTGTTCCTAAAAAGTCAGGAGTAACTGTGATAAAAAATGACCTTGGAGAGTTAGTCCCTACAAAACTGGTGACTGGTTGGCGGATGTGCATTGATTACAGAAAATTAAATGCCGCCACACGAAAAGACCATTTTCCGCTTCCTTTTATTGATCAAATTCTTGAGCGGGTGGCTGGTCATCCTTTTTATTGCTTTCTGGATGGTTATTCTGGTTATTATCAAATTGAAATTGCATTAGAAGATCAGGATAAAACTACTTTTACTTGTCCTTTCGGTACTTATGCTTTCTGCAGAATGCCATTTGGATTGTGTAATGCTCCAGCTACTTTTCAACGTTGCATGATGAGTATTTTTAGTGATATAGTTGAAAAGTGCGTGGAAGTTTTTATGGATGACTTGACTGTTTTTGGATCTTCTTTTGATGCATGTTTAATGAGTTTAGAAAGAGTACTGACTCGTTGTGAAGAAAAAGAATTGGTTTTAAATTGGGAAAAATGTCACTTTATGGTACCTTCAGGTATTGTTTTAGGGCATATTATTTCTTCCAAAGGAATGGAGGTTGATCAATCAAAAGTTGAATTAATCTCTAAATTGCCTACACCTAGAACAATCAAGGATATAAGATCATTTCTTGGTCATGCGGGTTTTTATAGGAGATTCATACAGAATTTTTCTGCCATATCTAGACCACTATGTAACCTCCTAGCTAAGGATGCCCCATTTGAATGGACACAAGCCTGTCAAGAGGCTTTCAAAACATTAATTGGCAAGCTTACTTCAGCACCCATAATGCAACCACCTGATTGGAATTTACCTTTTGAAATTATGTGTGATGCTAGTGATTTTGCTGTAGGTGCTGTTCTTGGACAACGAAAAGAAGGGAAACCTTTTGTCATTTACTATGCTAGTCGAACTCTAAATAATGCACAAATGAATTACTCCACCACTGAAAAAGAGTTGTTAGCTGTAGTATTTGCTTTGGATAAATTCCGTGCTTATTTGATTGGTTCTCCTATCATTATCTTTACAGATCATGCAGCCCTTAAGTACCTTTTTACAAAGAAGGATGCTAAGGCACGATTAATACGATGGATTTTGCTTTTGCAGGAATTTGACATCACCATCAAAGACAAGAAAGGAGTGGAGAACGTAGTGGCAGACCATCTTTCTAGACTCACATTCGAGGACACTTCTGACCACATACCAATCAAAGATGATTTTCCCGATGAGCATTTACTTTCTATTACTTCTCTACCATGGTTTGCTCATATTGTGAACTATTTAGCTGCAGGTGAAATACCAAAGGATTTTAGCACCCAAGACAAAAGGAAATTCATGATTGAGGTACGAAAATTCTACTGGGATGACCCTTACCTTTTCAAATACTGCCCTGATCAAATTTTAAGGCGTTGCATCCCTGATGAAGAGATTGCAAGCGTTTTGGAATTTTGTCATTCCCAAGCTTGTGGTGGCCACTTTTCAATGAAGAAAACCGCTGCAAAAATCCTGCAGTGTGGATTTTATTGGCCCACCTTATTTAAAGATACAAATATCTATTGTCGCTCATGCGAAAGATGTCAAAAGTTCGGAGCTATGACCCGTCGTAATATGATGCCCTTAAACCCAATTTTGGTAATTGAAATTTTTGACTGTTGGGGCATTGATTTTATGGGACCATTTCCTCCTTCTTTTGGATATTTATATATTATTGTGGCAGTAGATTATGTGTCAAAATGGGTAGAGGCAGCACCTTGCAGGACCAATGATAACAGGACGGTAATTAAGTTTCTCAAAGAAAATGTACTATCTCGATTTGGTACCCCACGTGCTATCATTAGTGACCGAGGTACGCATTTTTGTAACCGTTCTTTTGAAGCTTTAATGAAAAGATATGGGGTGATACATAAGCTTTCTACTGCATATCACCCTCAGACAAGTGGACAGGTTGAACTTGCGAATAGGGAAATTAAACAAATTTTAGAAAAAACGGTCAACCCGGATCGAAAAGATTGGTCTTTGAGACTAATCGATGCGCTTTGGGCTTACCGTACAGCTTTCAAAACTCCCTTAGGCATGTCACCTTATAGACTTGTTTTTGGAAAACCTTGTCATTTGCCCGTGGAGCTCGAGCATCGAGCATATTGGGCCATTAAACATTTCAATTTTGACTTGGAAAAAGCAGGAAAAATTAGAAAATTCCAATTGACGGAATTAGAAGAATTGAGAAATGATGCTTATGAAAACTCCAAGATCTATAAGGCTAAAATGAAAGTATTTCATGATAAAAATATTTTGAGAAGAACATTTAAGCCTAATGATCGAGTATTTTTATATGATTCAAGACTCCATAAGCATCCAGGAAAACTTCGATCTAGATGGACCGGCCCTTTTATAGTAAAAAATGTTTTCACAAATGGGGCGGTAGAAATAGAAAATCCAAAAGATGGATGTATCTTCAAAGTAAATGGTCAACCCCTCAAAATCTTAATTGATAGACAAATTCCAGAAGTGGAAGACATTCCACTTATGGACCCAGTATATCAATCTTGACCATCTCCAGGTATGTTTTTCTTTTATTTTATTTTCGTTCATTTTATTTTTGTTTATTGTTTACTTTATTTTGTTACAGGTTAATTTTATTTTGACAAATACCATCTTTGATGCCAAGCAAGTCACCCACATCCCACATCAGGTGTATTCTACCCTGTTTAGTTATTCAATTCTGATTCTTAAACATTGAGGACAATGTTTCATTTAAGTTGGGGGGTGGGAATATAAATTTGTTATTTAAACTCTGTGGCATATTTCAATCAATATATAAAAAATTGCCAAATTTTTTTACACAGGCATCTTTTCACACATGATACTCATGCTCATTCATAACCATCTTGGTGAATTCAACAATCCAATTTTAAATCATTTTGCTAAAACATCCACAGAGCCATTTATGCACTTCTCCAAACTTTGTGGTAATATGGTGATTTGACACATGTAACTAAAGAATTATTTTGCTCAAGTATTCATGTGAATTTTGTGAGAATTGAGAGCTTACAAATACAGAAATTGTGATAAGTATCCATTGATCTGTTGAATTTTATACTTCTTTTGAGAATATCATTACATGGTTTGTGGTAAGATGGTGGATATACTTGGGATATGACGAAAGTCAACTTAGGATTAACGTTTGAGCCTTTCAAGCTGAGCCTTTTCATCATAGATCCCTAGCAGCCAATTTTGAGCCAATATACACATATGGCCTTTTCTTTTCATATCTACATCATCCATACCTCTCCACATTGGAGTATAGCTTATACACTATATTTTCCTACCATTTTACTTCCAAGTGTGTACTAGGTGTGAAATTATCATAAAAAAAAAAAAAAAAAAAACCATGACAAAAATGGCATGGTGCTAGATGTGTCCATCAAATTATTCATGAAAGAGTTCATCAAATTGCAAAGACACCAGTGACAAAAGAAGATGGAAAAGTGTACTTAGTCAAAAATCTAAAAAATTGAAAAGTACATCAAAAGGAAAGTATAGTCTACTGAAAAATTTAACAGATTCCCTTTTGTGTATACTTGGAAGTTTTTGAAATCTCTTCACCTTTTCTTCTTATGAACCCCAACCCTAAACCACATTACAACCCTTTGTGTTGATTTTTCCGATCCTAAGTATGCTTGTGGAAAGAATGGTGGAAATCTCATTTGTTAGTATTCCTATCATAAGATCAATGTTTACTTGTTACTTATATATAATTGGCTAAATTTCCATGAGAGTAAATGTACACCTTTGTCAACTCCATAGAGAGAACCCATACATGAAACACTTCTATACCCGTGAGTTATGGAGTTGAACCTTTTTGCTTAAGATATTCTAATGTTGCATGTGTCGAAAACTCTGATCTGATAAAAATAGTTTGGAACACATACACACTCTGTGGATTGCTATATTTGAATTACTTGTGAAAGGGTTATTGAATTTCTAAGATTGTTTTGATATGTAAATTTGAAAAATGTGTCTTGATGGCCCCTATGTGTGATTTTCTTTGGTCTTTCTCATCATTTTGCATGAAAATTGCTAGGGACTAGCAATGAGTAAGTTGGGGGGTGTGATGAGTGCACAAAAATGCACTCTAAATACTCTATTTAAATACTAAAATAAATGAGAAAACAATGGATATAACTCATGTTAATAAAATTAATGGTCATTTATCTTGAGATAGATATAAGCATGATTTAATATATTGATGAGAATATAAAATGCCATATTTTCCTCTCTTAATGTTTAAAACTTTATTCTTATTTGATGCCTAAATATACTAATTATTCTTATATTTTGATTTAGGACACAAATGGAGACATTAGGAGCAAATGAAGATAATTGCGGAATTTCAGACAGTTTTGACATCTTTTCGTAAAATGGGCATAACTCTCTCATCCAATCTCGGATTGAGCTGATTCAAGATGATATAGAACCGCAAGAGAAATATCTATAACTTTTATGTTTTGTGTTTGAAGAGATATCCACTCAATCTAAGACAAAATCGACCATCAAGTGGACGCACCTGCACTTGACGTTCCTGGATATTTTTCAGCCACTTGCATCAAATCCAAATACAAGATGAAGTGCACTCAAGTTTCTTCAAGACAAATTATTTGACCACAAGATATTAAGTCATACAAGACAACTAATAGATAGAGAAGCAAAATTGAAACACTCAACCTACAAGCAAAATCCAGCTCATGCATGGTGGGAAAACAAATGATCAAAATGACAACTCACAAATCACTTGGATTCAAGAATGGCACATGGCAAAACAAGTTGAAATTGTGATGATTTTGTCATGACAACTTGCATGAAGGATGCTTATAAATAGAAGGGAGGGGTGTGTGTTCTAAGACCATGCTTAGTGTGCTTGGATGCCTTGGAAGATACATTGTTTTTGAGAGTTTGAGAAAAGAAAAGAAAAACCAAAGAAGAGAGAAGAAAATAATGGTTGGCTCTTCCATATTATCCCTTAGAGAATTTTTGTTGCATATTTTCAATATGTGTAACTAATTTTCTAGTAGAGCTAGGGATGAATTTGTATATATGATGGTATTTGTAATTGTTTTTGATTCATATATGTGTTCTTCAAATATTAAACTCTTTTGTTTAGTCATTCGAAATTTATTATAAATGTTTTCGTCACCAAATAATCTTAGAATTTATTTCATTTATAGATTCAGTCATGCTTTTTCTATTAAATGCAATAATCCTTTGATTATGTTTGGTTCAATTGGTTATCTATTTTAATTTAATTCTCTGCTGCAATATTGCTCTACGAGTATATTGTCGACGTTGAATTTCTTTAATATCGATAACAATTCCTGTTCTTATATTGTGACGAATGATTTTTCAAAAGATTACATTTGATTTAAAACTGGTTATTAATGTTTTATTTTCCGATTGAAAATTTGGACATAGAATTTTCAATTGAGTTATTAATGAATCGAAAATAATTAAAATACCAATTATATACAAAGGATTCCCGATGCTTTACTTTTCGCACTCATCTAAATCTTTTTGTTAATTTCATTACTGTTCTTCAATTTCTCAATCCATCTCCCTGTGGAATCGACACCCCAAAGCTATACTACAAACGACCGCGTTATTCTTTGGGCGTAATCAAATTTTGGCGCCATTGCCGGGGAGACGGTAAAAGAATTTGTAGTTTTTTTTAGTAGTTCGTTAAAAAAAAAAAAAGAGAGAGCGGTAGCTTCGTTCATTTTCTTTTTAGCTTTCTACATCTTTATTTTATTTTAGTTTTATTTTCGTAATTATTATTTTTTTTTTTTTTCAGTATTACGCTTTTCTTTACTTTGCATGCGCAGGTACAGAGACGCTTTTGGACGGTTTGCTAGTAGACCCGTGCTAGAATCAGATTCAGAATCTAATTTTTCTAATCGCTTGTTTGATAATTCTTCCAATTCTGACGCGATGAGTGAACACGTGGACCAACCTGTTAGAACCCTCCAAGATTATCTTCATCCCGCACGAACAGCCACACCATCCTGTATTATGTTCTCACCTAATGTTCGTCATGTAGATTTTAAAACGGGAATGATACAATTACTTCCGACTTTCCATGGTCTAGAAAATGAAAACCCCTATGTTCATATTAGGGAATTTGAGGAAGTAGTTGCAACATTTCACGGTCAAAATACCACTGACGAAACGGTAAGGCTAAAGTTCTTTCCTTTTTCTTTGAAAGATAAAGCTAAGAGTTGGTTGTACTCACTAAGACCACGGTCTATTGGAACATGGAGTGAGATGACTCAAGTGTTTTTCAATAAATACTTTCCCCAACATAAGACTAATGCTTTAAAAAGACAAATCTCTACCTTTGCACAAAAGGATAGTGAGACTTTGTACCAGTCTTGGGAAAGATTTAAAGAATTACTGAGTATGTGTCCCCACCATGGATATGAGAATTGGCGCTTAGTGAGTTATTTCTATGAAGGCCTTACGCCCAGGGAACGTCAATTCGTGGAAATGATGTGCAATGGAGAATTTTTACAAAAAAATCCCGATGAGGCCATAGAGTACCTCAATGAGCTTGCTGAAAAAGCTCATACTTGGACTGGACCTAGTGCTACTGATAGCACAAACAGGTCACGACCTACAGGAAACTTGAGTGGTGGTATTTACCATCTAAGGGAGGAGGATAACCTTAAGGCTAAGGTTGAAATGCTCACCAGAGAATTAGAGTTATTGAAAACTAAAAACTCAAAACCAACACACACGGCTAATCATGCAGAATCTTTTGGGCCATGTGTTGTCTGTGGTGGGATAGATCATCATTCCCAAGAGTGTCCTACACATACTAACATGAATGGTATGTATGAGGAACAAAGTAATGCTCTAGGTATGTACAAAAAGCCCTTCACACCTTACTCTGAAACCTACAACCCAGGATGGCGTAATCATCCCAACTTCAGCTGGAAGTCTGAAAACCAGCAGCCTGCACAACTCTCTAGATCATATCCTGCACCATACCATGCACCTCAATCTTCTAGAAATTCTTTAGAAGATACTTTGCATACTTTAGAAATTCTCTAGATCATATCCTGCACCATACCATGCACCATAACTTTTATGTTTTGTGTTTGAAGAGATATCCACTCAATCTAAGACAAAATCGACCATCAAGTGGACGCACCTGCACTTGACGTTCCTGGATATTTTTCAGCCACTTGCATCAAATCCAAATACAAGATGAAGTGCACTCAAGTTTCTTCAAGACAAATTATTTGACCATAAGATATTAAGTCATACAAGACAACTAATAGATAGAGAAGCAAAATTGAAACACTCAACCTACAAGCAAAATCCAGCTCATGCATGGTGGGAAAACAAATGATCAAAATGACAACTCACAAATCACTTGGATTCAAGAATGGCACATGGCAAAACAAGTTGAAATTGTGATGATTTTGTCATGACAACTTGCATGAAGGATGCTTATAAATAGAAGGGAGGGGTGTGTGTTCTAAGACCATGCTTAGTGTGCTTGGATGCCTTGGAAGATACATTGTTTTTGAGAGTTTGAGAAAAGAAAAGAAAAACCAAAGAAGAGAGAAGAAAATAATGGTTGGCTCTTCCATATTATCCCTTAGAGAATTTTTGTTGCATATTTTCAATATGTGTAACTAATTTTCTAGTAGAGCTAGGGATGAATTTGTATATATGATGGTATTTGTAATTGTTTTTGATTCATATATGTGTTCTTCAAATATTAAACTCTTTTGTTTAGTCATTCGAAATTTATTATAAATGTTTTCGTCACCAAATAATCTTAGAATTTATTTCATTTATAGATTCAGTCATGCTTTTTCTATTAAATGCAATAATCCTTTGATTATGTTTGGTTCAATTGGTTATCTATTTTAATTTAATTCTCTGCTGCAATATTGCTCTACGAGTATATTGTCGACGTTGAATTTCTTTAATATCGATAACAATTCCTGTTCTTATATTGTGACGAATGATTTTTCAAAAGATTACATTTGATTTAAAACTGGTTATTAATGTTTTATTTTCCGATTGAAAATTTGGACATAGAATTTTCAATTGAGTTATTAATGAATCGAAAATAATTAAAATACCAATTATATACAAAGGATTCCCGATGCTTTACTTTTCGCACTCATCTAAATCTTTTTGTTAATTTCATTACTGTTCTTCAATTTCTCAATCCATCTCCCTGTGGAATCGACACCCCAAAGCTATACTACAAACGACCGCGTTATTCTTTGGGCGTAATCATTACTTCAGCACCCATAATGCAACCACCTGATTGGAATTTACCTTTTGAAATTATGTGTGATGCTAGTGATTTTGCTGTAGGTGCTGTTTTTGGACAACGAAAAGAAGGGAAACCTTTTGTCATTTACTATGCTAGTCGAACTCTAAATAATGCACAAATGAATTACTCCACCACTGAAAAAGAGTTGTTAGCTGTAGTATTTGCTTTGGATAAATTCCGCGCTTATTTGATTGGTTCTCCTATCATTATCTTTACAGATCATGCAGCCCTTAAGTACCTTTTTACAAAGAAGGATGCTAAGGCACGATTAATACGATGGATTTTGCTTTTGCAGGAATTTGACATCACCATCAAAGACAAGAAAGGAGTGGAGAACGTAGTGGCAGACCATCTTTCTAGACTCACATTCGAGGACACTTCTGACCACATACCAATCAAAGATGATTTTCCCGATGAGCATTTACTTTCTATTACTTCTCTACCATGGTTTGCTCATATTGTGAACTATTTAGCTGCAGGTGAAATACCAAAGGATTTTAGCACCCAAGACAAAAGGAAATTCATGATTGAGGTATGAAAATTCTACTGGGATGACCCTTACCTTTTCAAATACTGCCCTGATCAAATTTTAAGGGGTTGCATCCCTGATGAAGAGATTGCAAGCGTTTTGGAATTTTGTCATTCCCAAGCTTGTGGTGGCCGCTTTTCAATGAAGAAAACAGCTGCAAAAATCCTGCAGTGTGGATTTTATTGTCCCACCTTATTTAAAGATACAAATATCTATTGTCGCTCATGCGAAAGATGTCAAAAGTTAGGAGCTATGACCCGTCGTAATATGATGCCCTTAAACCCAATTTTGGTAATTGAAATTTTTGACTGTTGGGGCATTGATTTTATGGGACCATTTCCTCCTTCTTTTGGATATTTATATATTATTGTGGCAGTAGATTATGTGTCAAAATGGGTAGAGGCAGCACCTTGCAGGACCAATGATAACAGGACGGTAGTTAAGTTTCTCAAAGAAAATGTATTATCTCGATTTGGTACCCCACGTGCTATCATTAGTGACCGAGGTACGCATTTTTGTAACCGTTCTTTTGAAGCTTTAATGAAAATATATGGGGTGATACATAAGCTTTCTACTACATATCACCCTCAGACAAGTGGACTGGTTGAACTTGCGAATAGGGAAATTAAATAAATTTTAGAAAAAACGGTCAATCCGGATCAGAAAGATTGGTCTTTGAGACTAATCGATGCGCTTTGGGCTTACTGTACAGCTTTCAAAACTCCCTTAGGCATGTCACCTTATAGACTTGTTTTTGGAAAACCTTGTCATTTGCCCGTGGAGCTCGAGCATCGAGCATATTGGGCCATTAAACATTTCAATTTTGACTTGGAAAAAGCAGAAAAATTTAGAAAATTCCAATTGACGGAATTAGAAGAATTGAGAAATGATGCTTATGAAAACTCCAAGATCTATAAGGCTAAAATGAAAGTATTTCATGATAAAAATATTTTGAGAAGAACATTTAAGCCTAATGATCGAGTATTTTTATATGATTCAAGACTCCATAAGCATCCAGGAAAACTTCGATCTAGATGGACCGGCCCTTTTATAGTAAAAAACGTTTTCACAAATGGGGCGGTAGAAATAGAAAATCTAAAAGATGGATGTATCTTCAAAGTAAATGGTCAACGCCTCAAAATCTTAATTGATAGACAAATTCCAGAAGTAGAAGATATTCCACTTATAGACCCAGTATATCAATCTTGACCATCTCCAGGTATGTTTTTCTTTTATTTTATTTTCGTTCATTTTATTTTTGTTTATTGTTTACTTTATTTTGTTACAGGTTAATTTTATTTTGACAAATACCATCTTTGATGCCAAGCAAGCCACCCACATCCCACATCAGGTGTATTCTATCCTATTTAGTTATTCAATTCTGATTCTTAAACATTGAGGACAATGTTTCATTTAAGTTGGGGGGTGGGAATACAAATCTGTTATTTAAACTCGGTGGCATATTTCAATCAATATATAAAAAATTGCCAAATTTTTTCACACATGCATCTTTTCACACATGATACTCATGCTCATTCATAACCATCTTGGTGAATTCAACAAACCCATTTTCAATCATTTTGCTAAAACATCCTGATGAGTGCACAAAAATGCACTCTAAATACTCTATTTAAATACTAAAAGAAATGAGAAAATAATGGATATAACTCATGTTATTAAAATTAATGGTCATTTATCTTGAAATAGATATAAGCATGATTTAATATATTGATGAGAATATAAAATGCCATATTTTCCTCTCTTAATGTGTAATACTTTATTCTTATTTGATGCCTAACTATACTCATTATTCTTATATTTTGATTTAGGACACAAATGGAGACATTAGGAGCAAATGAAGATAATTGCGGAATTTTAGACAGTTCTGACATCGTTTCGTAATATGGGCATAACTCTCTCATCCGATCTCCTATTGAGCTGATTCAAGATGATCTAGAACCGCCAGAGAAATAGCTAGAACTTTTGTGTTTTATGTTTGAAGAGATATCCACTCAATCTAAGACAAAATCAATCATCAAGTGGACGCACCTGCACTTGACGTTCCTGGATATTTTTCAGCCACTTGCATCAAATCCAAATGTCATCATAATATTTTCTAGCAAGCACTCCTACACCAACTTGGAAATTCAATGATCAATTCAGATACAAGATGAAGTGCACTCAAGTTTCTTCAAGACAAATTATTTGACCACAAGATATTAAGTCATACAAGACAACTAATAGATAGAGAAGCAAAATTGAAACACTCAACCTACAAGCAAAATCCAGCTCATGCATGGTGGGAAAACAAATGATCAAAATGACAACTCACAAATCACTTGGATTCAAGAATGGCACATGGCAAAACAAGTTGAAATTGTGATGATTTTGTCATGACAACTTGCATGAAGGATGCTTATAAATAGAAGGGAGGGGTGTGTGTTCTAGGACAATGCTTAGTGTGGGAGGATGCTTTGGAAGAGCCATTATCTTGAGAGCTTGAGAAAAGAAAAGAAAAACCAAAGAAGAGAGAAGAAAATAATGGTTGGCTCTTTCATATTATCCCTTGGAGAATTTTTGTTGCATATTTTCAATATGTGTAACTAAATTCTCAAGGAGGGCTAGGGATGAACTTGTGTGTGTGATGGTATTTGTAATTTATTTTTGATTCATGTATTTGGTCTTTAAATATTAAAACTCTTTTGTTCTATTATTCTCAATTTATTTGTGATATTTTTTCGTCTTCAAATAATTATAGAATCTATTTCGTTTATGGATTCAGTCATGCTTTTTCTATTGAGTGAATTAGTTCTATAATTATGTTTGGAGCAATTGATTATCTATATTGATTTAATTCTCTGCTGCAATATCGCCTCTTAGGTATATTGTCGTCGTTGGATTTTCTCAATGTCGATAACAATTTATGAGAGTTAAGCGCGAAGAATGATTTTTCAAAGAGTTACATGTGATTTAAATTTTGGTTATTAGTGTTATATCTTCCGATTAAGAATTTGGACATAGAATTCTTAATTGAGCTATCAATGAATTAAGAATAAATTTGAATACCACAAATACACAAGGAATTCCCTACGCTCTACTTTTCGTCTCATTTTTATACTATTCAAATTACTCATTTAGTTTTAATTTACGTCACACTCTAAAATTTACTTTTCGCACTCATATAAATCTTTTTGTTAATTTCGTTACTATTCTTCAATTTCTCAATCCATCTCCCTGTGGAATCGACACCCCAAAGCTATACTGCAAACGACCGCGTTATTCTTTGGGCGTAATCAAATTTTGGCGCCGTTGCCGGGGAGACGGTAAAAGAATTTGTAGTTTTTTTTAGTAGTTTGTTAAAAAAAAAAAAAAAAAGAGAGCGGTAGCTTCGTTCATTTTCTTTTTAGCTTTCTGCATCTTTATTTTATTTTAGTTTTATTTTCGTAATTATTTTTTTTTTCAGTATTACGCTTTTCTTTACTTTGCATGCGCAGGTACAGAGACGCTTTTGGACGGTTTGCTAGTAGACCCGTGCTAGAATTAGATTCAGAATCTAATTTTTCTAATCGCTTGTTTGATAATTCTTCCAATTCTAACGCGATGAGTGAACACGTGAACCAACCTGTTAGAACCCTTCAAGATTATCTTCATCCCGCACGAACAACCACACCATCCTGTATTATGTTCTCACCTAATGTTTGTCATGTAGATTTCAAAACAGGAATGATACAATTACTTCCGACTTTTCATGGTCTAGAAAATGAAAACCCCTATGTTCATATTAGGGAATTTGAGGAAGTAGTTGCAACATTCCACAGTCAAAATACCACTGACGACATGGTAAGGCTAAAGTTCTTTCCTTTTTCTTTGAAAGATAAAGCTAAGAGTTGGTTGTACTCACTAAGACCACGGTCTATTGGAACATGGAGTGAGATGACTCAAGTGTTTTTCAATAAATACTTTCCCCAACATAAGACCAATGCTTTAAAAAGACAAATCTCTACCTTTGCACAAAAGGATAGTGAGACTTTGTACCAGTCTTGGGAAAGATTTAAAGAATTGCTGAGTATGTGTCCCCACCATGGATATGAGAATTGGCGCTTAGTGAGTTATTTTTATGAAGGGCTTACGCCCAGGGAATGTCAATTCGTGGAAATGATGTGCAATGGAGAATTTTTACAGAAAAATCCTGATGAGGCCATAGAATACCTCAATGAACTTGCTGAAAAAGCTCATACTTGGATTGGACTTAGTGCTACTGATAGTACAAACAGGTCACGACCTACAGGAAACCCGAGTGGTGGTATTTACCATCTAAGGGAAGAGGATAACCTTAAGGTTAAGGTTGAAATGCTCACCAGAGAATTAGAGTTATTGAAAACGAAAAACTCAAAGCCAACACACATGGCTAATCATGCAGACTCTTTTGAACCATGTGTTGTCTGTGGTGGAGTAGATCATCATGTCCAAAAATGTCCTACACATGCTAACATGAGAGGATGGCGTGATTACCCCAACTTCAGCTGGAAGTCTGAAAACCAACAGTCTGCACAGCCTGCACAACCTTCTAGATCGTATCCTGCACCATACCATGCACCTCAATCTTCTAGAAATTCTTTAGAAGACACTTTGCATGCATTTATTGAAGTACAGAGTAAGACTAACCAAAAATTTGAGTCTTTAATTATGCAGGTTGTTGAAGAACAAAAGGAGATAAAGAGCCAGGTATCTAAAATAACGAGTTTCTTGAGTGTAAATGAGCAAGGTAAGTTCCCTTCTCAAGCTCAGTCTATACCTCCTGGTCAACATATGGCACAAGAAACTGTGAAGAATCACGAGTGCCAGCAGATATATATGATTGACTCACTCATAGACAGGGAAGTTTTCACAACTCATGATTCTGATCCCCTTGAGAATTTTATTGTTGATTTTGAGTATAATCCTATCAGTGATTCATCTGATGTAGCTAATATTTGTGCAATTTTTTACAATACTCAAGATTATAGCACACGGGTTTGGCAACCGAAGTTTGAGGAGTTTCTTGAGAAAAATGAAAAACAAATTCCTTCAAGTGGGCAAGTACCAAAAGTTAATCTAAAGTCTTGCCACCTACCTGTGAAGTTTGAGCACCGAGTTTATTGGGCAAATAAGCGTTTCATTTTTGACCCAGGAGGAACAGTTCTATGAGTGGAAGATAGTCCGGTTGTAAACTTGGTCTACCAACTTTGACCACAGCATGCGACAATAATTATTATTATTATTATTATAATTATTATCATCATCATCATTATTATTATTATTATCATCTTATTTGTTTTATTTTATTTTTATTTACTACTGTTTTCTTTATTTTTGTTTGCAGGAAGTATCATTTTGTCATTTCAGATCACTACTTTTGACGCTTAGCGAGCTATCTACATCACACATCAGGTGTATCCTACCCTTTTTAGTTACTCCCCATCCAATTTTGATTATTAAACATTGAGGACAATGTTTCATTTAAGTTGGGGGGTGGGAATACAAATCTGCTATTTAAACTCTGTGGCATATTTCAATCAATATATAAAAAATTGCCAAATTTTTTCACACAGGCATCTTTTCACACATGATACTCATGCTCATTCATAACCATCTTGGCGAATTCAACAAACCCAACTTAAATCATTTTGCTAAATCATCCACAGAAAATTTTTTATGCACTTATCCAAACTTTGTGGTAATATGGCGATTTGACACATGTAATTAAAGAATTATTTTGCTCAAGTATTCATGTGAATTTTGTGAGAATTGAGAGCTTACAAATACAGAAATTGTGATAAGTATCCATTGATCTGTTGAATTTGACACTTCTTTTGAGAATATCATTACATGGTTTGTGGTAAGATGGTGGATATACTTGGGATATGACGAAAGTCAACTTAGGATTAACGTTTGAGCCTTTCAAGTTGACCTTTTTCATCATAGATCCCTAGCAGCCAATTTTGAGCCAATATACACATATGGCCTTTTCTTTTCATATCTACATCATCCATACCTCTCCACATTGGAGTATAGCTTATACACTATATTTTCCTACCATTTTACTTCCAAGTGTGTACTAGGTGTGAAATTATCATTTAAAAAAAAAGAAAAAAAAAGAAAACCATAAAAATGACATGGTGCTAGATGTGTCCATCAAATTACGAAGACACCAGTGGCAAAAGAAGATGGAAAAGTGTACTTAGTCAAAAATCTAAAAAATTGAAAAGTACATCAAAAGGAAAGTATAGCCTACTGAAAAATTTAACAGATTCCCTTTTGTGTATACTTGGAAGTTTTTGAAACCTCTTCACCTTTTCTTCTTATCAACCCAAAACCTAAGCCACATTACAACCCTTTGTGTTGATTTTTCCGATCCTAAGTATGCTTGTGGAAAGAATGGTGGAAATCTCATTTGTTAGTATTCCTATCATAAGATCAATGTTTACTTGTTACTTATATATAATTGGCTAAATTTCCATGAGAGTAAATGTACACCTTTGTCAACTCCATAGAGAGAACCCATACATGAAACACTTCTATACCCGTGAGTTATGGAGTTGAACCTTTTTGCTTAAGATATTCTAACGTTGCATGTGTCGAAACCTCTGATTTGATCAAAATAGTTTGGAACACATACACACTCTGTGGATTGCTATATTTGAATTACTTGTGAAAGGGTTATTGAATTTCTAAGATTGTTTTGATATGTAAATTTGAAAAATGTGTCTTGATGGCCCCTATGTGTGATTTTCTTTGGTCTTTCTCATCATTTTGCATGAAAATTGCTAGGGACTAGCAATGAGTAAGTTGGGGGGTGTGATGAGTGCACATCCATAGAGCCATTTATGCACTTCTCCAAACTTTGTGGTAATATGGTGATTTGACACATGTAACTAAAGAATTATTTTGCTCAAGTATTCATGTGAATTTTGTGAGAATTGAGAGGTTACAAATACAGAAATTGTGATAAGTATCCATTGATCTGTTGAATTTGACACTTCTTTTGAGAATATCATTACATGGTTTGTGGTAAGATGGTGGATATACTTGGGATATGACGAAAGTCAACTTAGGATTAACGTTTGAGCCTTTCAAGCTGAGCCTTTTCATCATAGATTCCTAGCAGCCAATTTTGAGCCAATATACACATATGGCCTTTTCTTTTCATATCTACATCATCCATACCTCTCCACATTGGAGTATAGCTTATACACTATATTTTCCTACCATTTTACTTCCAAGTGTGTACTAGGTGTGAAATTATCAAAAAATAAATAAATAAATAAATAAAAAAAAAAACCATGACAAAAATGGCATGGTGCTAGATGTGTCCATCAAATTATTCATGAAAGAGTTCATCAAATTGCGAAGACACCAGTGGCAAAAGAAGATGGAAAAGTGTACTTAGTCAAAAATCTAAAAAATTGAAAAGTACATCAAAAGGAAAGTATAGTCTACTGAAAAATTTAACAGATTCCCTTTTGTGTATACTTGAAAGTTTTTGAAATCTCTTCACCTTTTCTTCTTATGAACCCCAACCCTAAACCACATTACCACCCTTTGTGTTGATTTTTCCGATCCTAAGTATGCTTGTGGAAAGAATGGTGGAAATCTCATTTGTTAGTATTCCTATCATAAGATCAATGTTTACTTGTTACTTATATATAATTGGTCATATTTCCATGAGAGTAAATGTACACCTTTGTCAACTCCATAGAGAAAACCCATACATGAAACACTTCTATACCCGTGAGTTATGGAGTTGAACCTTTTTGCTTAAGATATTCTAATGTTGCATGTGTCGAAACCTCTGATTTGATAAAAATAGTTTGGAACACATACACACTCTGTGGATTGCTATATTTGAATTACTTGTGAAAAGGTTATTGAATTTCTAAGATTGTTTTAATATGTAAATTTGAAAAATGTGTCTTGATGGCCCCTATGTGTGATTTTCTTTGGTCTTTCTCATCATTTTGCATGAAAATTGCTAGGAACTAGCAATGAGTAAGTTGGGGGGTGTGATGAGTGCACAAAATTGCACTCTAAATACTCTATTTAAATACTAAAAGAAATGAGAAAATAATAGATATAACTCATGTTATTAAAATTAATGGTCATTTATCTTGAGATAGATATAAGCATGATTTAATATATTGATGAGAATATAAAATGCCATATTTTCCTCTCTTAATGTTTAATACTTTATTCTTATTTGATGCCTAAATATACTCATTATTCTTATATTTTGATTTAGGACACAAATGGAGACATTAGGAGCAAATGAAGATAATTGCAGAATTTTAGACAGTTCTGACATCTTTTCGTAAAATGGGCATAACTCTCTCATCCAATCTCCAATTGAGCTGATACAAGATGATCTATAACCACAAGATCAATATCTATAACTTTTATGTTTTGTGTTTGAAGAGATATCCACTCAATCTAAGACAAAATCAACCATCAAGTGGACGCACCTGCACTTGACGTTACTGGATATTTTTCAGTCACTTGCATCAAATCCAAATGTCATCATAATATTTTCTAGCAAGCACTCCTACACCAACTTGGAAATTCAATGATCAATTCAGATACAAGATGAAGTGCACTCAAGTTTCTTCAAGACAAATTATTTGACCACAAGATATTAAGTCATACAAGACAACTAATAGATAGAAAAGCAAAATTGAAACACTCAACCTACAAGCAAAATCCAGCTCATGCATGGTGGGAAAACAAATGATCAAAATGACAACTCACAAATCACTTGGATTCAAGAATGGCACATGGCAAAACAAGTTGAAATTGTGATGATTTTGTCATGACAACTTGCATGAAAGATGCTTATAAATAGAAGGGAGGGGTGTGTGTTCTAAGACCATGCTTAGTGTGCTTGGATGCCTTGGAAGATACATTGTTTTTGAGAGCTTGAGAAAAGAAAAGAAAAAACCAAAGAAGAGAGAAGAAAATAATGGTTGGCTCTTCCATATTATCCCTTGAAGAATTTTTGTTGCATATTTTCAATATGTGTAACTAATTTTCTAGTAGAGCTAGGGATGAATTTGTATATATGATGGTATTTGTAATTGTTTTTGATTCATATATGTGTTCTTCAAATATTAAACTCTTTTGTTTAGTCATTCGAAATTTATTATAAATGTTTTCGTCACCATATAATCTTAGAATTTATTTCATTTATAGATTCAGTCATGCTTTTTCTATTAAATGCAATAATCCTTTGATTATGTTTGGTTCAATTGGTTATCTATTTTAATTTAATTCTCTGCTGCAATATTGCTCTACGAGTATATTGTCGACGTTGAATTTCTTTAATATCGATAACAATTCCTGTTCTTATATTGTGACGAATGATTTTTCGAAAGATTACATTTGATTTAAATCTGGTTATTAATGTTTTATTTTCCGATTGAAAATTTGGACATAGAATTTTCAATTGAGTTATTAATGAATCGAAAATAATTAAAATACCAATTATATACAAAGGATTCCCGATGCTTTACTTTTCGCACTCATCTAAATCTTTTTGTTAATTTCGTTACTGTTCTTCAATTTCTCAATCCATCTCCCTATGGAATCGACACCCCAAAGCTATACTGCAAACGACCGCGTTATTCTTTGGGCGTAATCAGCCACTATTAGAAAGAAAAGTTGGTCTAATAAAAAATCCAAGCCTGCTAATCCCACTAGTGCCACGTGTGGTAGTTGACAATTCAAACTCACCAAGGCATGATAGCACATAGATCTCATGCTTGGTTTAAGCCATGAATGTGCAACATGTGCAGCAGAAGGGTGGTAGGCCTACAACGCACAAGCTTTGGAAGGATCGAATCTAACCTAATACCATGTAAAAAAAATATCTTGAATTGATGCAATGTCTTTCTATTTACTTAAATACAAAATACAATGTAACATTTCACAGTTAAGATGACAACGAGATAGAACTATACGTGGAACAAAAACTATACATGGTAGTAAAAATAGCTGGTGCTAACAGTTATATAGAATATGTAGGAATCTTGTAGAGAAGGAAATCTGATGAGTGCACAAAAATGTATTCTAAATATTCTATTTAAATGCTAAAATAAATGAGAAAATAATGGATATAACTCATGTTATTAAAATTAATGGTCATTTATCTTGAGATAAATATAAGCATGATTTAATATATTGATGAGAATATAAAATGTCATATTTTTCTCTCTTAATGTTTAATATTTTATTCTTATTTGATGCCTAAATATACTCATTCTTCGTCTACTTTGATTGAGGACACAAATAGAGGCATTAGGAGCAAATGAAGATAATTGCAGAATTTTAGATAATTCTGACGTCTTTTCGTAATATGGACATAACTCTCTCATCCAATCTCCGATTGAGCTGATTCAAGATGATATAGAAGTGAAAGAGAAATATCTATAACTTTTATGTTTTATATTTTAAGAGATATCTGCTCGATATAAGACAAAATTGACCATCAAGTGGACGCACCTGCACTTGACGTTCCTGAATATTTTTCAGTCACTTGCATCAAATCTAAATGTCATCATAATATTTTCCAGCAAGCACTCCTACACCAACTTGAAAATTCAATGATCAACTCACATGCAAGATGGAGTGCACACAAATTTCTTTAAGAAAAATTATTTGACGACGAGATATTAAGTCATACAAGACAACTAATGGATAGAGAAGCAAAATTGAAACACTCAACCTACAAGCAAAATCCAGCTCATGCATAGTGGGAAAATAAATTATTAAAATGACAATTTACAAATCACTTGGATTCAATAATGGCACATGGCAAAGCAAGTTGAAATTATGATGATTTTGTCATGACAACTTGCATGAAGGATGCTTATAAATAGAAGGAATGAGTGTGTGTTCTAAGACCATGCTTAGTGTGGGAGGATGCTTTGGAAGAGCCATTATTTTGAGAGCTTGAGAAAAGAAAAGAAAAACCAAAGAAGAGAGAAGAAAATAATGGTTGGCTCTTCCATATTATCTCTTGGAGAATTTTCGTTGCATATTTTCAATATGTGTAACTAAATTCTCAAGGAGGATTAGGGATGAACTTGTGTGTGTGATGATATTTGTAATTTATTTTTGATTCATGTATTTGGTCTTTAAATATTAAAACTCTTTTGTTCTATTATTCTCAATTTATTTGAGATGTTTTTCGTCTTCAGATAATTATAGAATCTATTTCGTTTATGGATTCAGTCATACTTTTTCTATTAAGTGGATTAGTTCTATAATTATGTTTGGAGCAATTGATTGTCTATATTGATTTAATTCTCTGCTGCAATATCACCTCTTAGGTATATTGTCGTCGTTGGACTTTTTCAATATCAATAACAATTTATGAGAGTTAAGCGTGAAGAATGATTTTTCAAAAAGTTACATTTGATTTAAATTTTGGTTATTAATGTTATATCTTTCGATTAAGGATTTGGACATAGAATTCTTAATTGAGTTATCAATGAATTAAGAATAAATTTGAATACCACATATACACATGGAATTTTCTACACTCTACTTTTTGTCTCATTTTTATATTATCCAAATTACTCATTTAATTTTAATTTACGTCACACTCTAAAATTTACTTTTTGCACTCATCTAAATCTTTTTGTTAATTTCATTACTATTATTCAATTTCTCAATCCATCTCCATGAGGAATCGATACCTCAAAACTATACTACAAACGACCGCATTATTTTTTGGGTATAATCAAAATCTTAGTAATAACATTGACGATAATTGATACTCTTTACATTTTTTACAATCTTCTACTACCAATTAAAGTATCAATGACTAATAAGTCTTATGATGTAGCACGAAATTGTAACACCCCACCTCGAAGAGGCGTCACTCAAGCTCGATGTGACCTTTTTTTTAATATCCTATAAATAGAAAATGACGTAGGGGTACTCTAAAATCTTAATTCAAGAAAATAACATCTGATAACATCACATAAACACTCATTCATCATAAAGGCTCTCAGAGCCTAATATTTGCTTTTAACATATAAATATAAAAGAGCCAGGAAGGGACTCCGTCCCAACCATTAATATAAGAGTATAAACAAAACCATGGGACTATCTATACCCCATCATAATTCACCAACTACGTGAACATATATGGGGCTATAAAACCCCACATAACCACAAAATAAATACAACAACAACATATTGTTCCTACATCAGATCCTATACAATGTTCCAAACAATGGGACCCAAAATAACTAAAAACCAACAAAAGACACATATTCTTTCCAGGTTGAGTAGGGAAGGTCCTAAACCGCCGCCTCTCCCTCATCGGCATCGCCAGGCTCCTCAGTAACATCTTCCATTCCTAGTCGTTTAAAATATTAAATACAAAGTGAGTCGAATACTCAATAAGTAGTACACCACGCCGTTAACATATTAAGAATCTATTCATTTTGAAACATGCATACATAAATAATTGGAGTATATATAGCTATGCTTACATGCATAAGCAATTAATTGACGTATTTTCATGCATAAACAATTATTAAACATGCTTTCATGCGTAAGCATTCCTAAACATGTTTTAATGCATAACAGATCAAAAGTAAACATTTATTTTCATGCATAAACTATTTAGAGAACAACACTACTTGCATCTTTTATCACTCTAATTATTTTTATTGCACACTATTACGTCCTGTGTGCAGGGTTAGCGGTCCTTTAGGGATCCAGATTTCCGCCCATGACCAACAGGTAAGGAATCTCTTTGTTTGGATGGCACCACTATGTGCACAATCAACAAATTTGATTCAGCATTGCAATCTGCCTCTTTTTTCTATCATTTGCTTGCTTACTTTAAACAATAATCATAAAGGTCTTTAATTCCTTAATTATTCTTAAAGCTTCTCTTTCTCTCTTTCACTCTCTCATTTCTTTTGTCTCTCTCTCTTTCTTTCTTTTCTTTTCTCTCTTTCTTTTCTCATGCAAATCTCATCACTTCTTCCTCACAAATGCATATGCGATTGATGATAAGAAATGATTTTCATGCTATACTACATATAGGAGTTTAATAATTTTTGCTTGGAAGGCATGCATGAGGAGAGTTCATAATGCTAGAGTATGAATGCGAATGCATTGCATATTTACAATCAACAATAATTATAGGGTGCTTAACAAGAGCTATCAAGAAAGGTCTTACATAATATAAATGTCCATTTATTATTTTCTCAGTAAAAAATTTACATCATAGGAGAGATCCTTTTTAAAGAAAGCGTGGCTTGTGTGCGTGGTCATAACTACTTACCTTGTGGCTCTTGAGCGTCACTTGGCAACAACTGTCCTATGACAAATAAATAATAACATGCACCTCAATCACCTATGTCTAATAATTATAACTGACTAACCCAAACGAATATTAATTATTATAGAAGGCATATCCTAATTTAACTAACACAAAATATATAATATAGTACATGATGAGTGCACAAAAATGCACTCTAAATACTCTATTTAAATACTAAAAGAAATGAGAAAATAATGGATATAACTCATGTTATTAAAATTAATGGTCATTTATCTTGAAATAGATATAAGCATGATTTAATATATTGATGAGAATATAAAATGCCATATTTTCCTCTCTTAATGTTTAATACTTTATTCTTATTTGATACCTAAATATACTCATTATTCTTATATTTTGATTTAGGACACAAATGGAGACATTAGGAGCAAATGAAGATAATTGCGAAATTTTAGACAGTTCTGACATCTTTTCGTAATATGGGCATAACTCTCTCATCAAATCTCCGATTGAGTTGATTCAAGATGATATAGAACCGCAAGAGAAATATCTATAACTTTTGTGTTTTATGTTTGAAGAGATATCCACTCAATCTAAGACAAAATCGACCATCAAGTGGACGTACCTGCACTTGACGTTCCTGGATATTTTTCAGCCACTTGCATCAAATCCAAATGTTATCATAATATTTTCCAGCAAACACTCCTACACCAACTTGAAAATTCAATGATCAATTCATATGCAAGATGAAGTGCACTCAAGTTTCTTGTAGACAAATTATTTGACCACAAGATATTAAGTCATACAAGACAACTAATGGATAGAGAAGCAAAATTGAAACACTCAACCTACAAGCAAAATCCAGCTCAGGCATGGTAGGAAAACAAATGATCAAAATAAAAACTCACAAATCACTTGGATTCAAGAATGGCACATGGCAAAACAAGTTGAAATTGTGATGATTTTGTCATGACAACTTGCATGAAGGATGCTTATAAATAGAAGGAAGGGGTGTGTGTTCTAGGACAATGCTTAGTGTGGGAGGATGCTTTGGAAGAGCCATTATTTTGAGAGCTTGAGAATAGAAAAGAAAAACCAAAGAAGAGAAAAGAAAATAATGGTTGGCTCTTCCATATTATCTCTTGGAGAATTTTCGTTGCATATTTTCAATATGTGTAACTAAATTCTCAAGGAGGATTAGGGATGAACTTGTGTGTGTGATGGTGTTTGTAATTTATTTTTGATTCATGTATTTGGTCTTTAAATATTAAAACTCTTTTGTTCTATTATTCTCAATTTATTTGTGATATTTTTCGTCTTCAAATAAATATAGAATCTATTTCGTTTATGGATTCAGTCATGCTTTTTCCATTGAGTGAATTAGTTCTATAATTATGTTTGGAGCAATTGATTATTTATATTGATTTAATTCTCTGCTGCAATATCGCCTCTTGGGTATATTGTCGTCGTTGGATTTTCTCAATATCGATAACAATTTATGAGAGTTAAACGCGAAGAATGATTTTTCAAAGAGTTACATGTGATTTAAATTTTGGCTATTAATGTTATATCTTCCGATTAAGAATTTGGATATAGAATTCTTAATTGAGTTATCAATGAATTAAGAATAAATTTGAATACCACAAATACACAAGGAATTCCCTACGCTCTACTTTTCATCTCATTTTTATATTTTTCAAATTATTCATTTAGTTTTAATTTACATTACACTCTAAAATTTACTTATCACACTCATTTAATCTTTTTGTTAATTTCATTATTATTCTTCAATTTCTCAATCCATCTCCCTGTAGAATTGACACCCCAAAGTTATACTGCAAACGACCGCGTTATTCTTTGGGCGTAATCAAATTTTGGCGCCGTTGCCGGGGAGACGGTAGAAGAATTTGTAGTTTTTTTTTTAGTAGTTTGTTAAAAAAAAAAAAAAAAGAGCGGTAGTTTCGTTCATTTTCTTTTTAGCTTTCTGCATCTTTCTTTTATTTTACTTTTCTTTTCGTAATTTTTTTTTTCAGTATTACGCTTTTCTTTACTTTGCATGCGCAGGTACAGAGATGCTTTTGGACGGTTTGCTAGTAGACCCGTGCTAGAATCAGATTCAGAATCTAATTTTTCTAATCGCTTGTTTGATAATTCTTCCAATTCTGACGCGATGAGTGAACACGTGGACCAACCTGTTCGAACCCTCCAAAATTATCTTCATCCCGCACGAACAGCCACACCATCCTGTATTATGTTCTCACCTAATGTTCGTCATGTAGATTTTAAAACGGGAATGATACAATTACTTCCGACTTTTCATGGTCAAGAAAATGAAAACTCCTATGTTCATATTAGGAAATTTGAGGAAGTAGTTGCAACATTCCACAGTCAAAATACCACTGACGACACGGTAAGGCTAAAGTTCTTTCCTTTTTCTTTGAAAGATAAAGCTAAGAGTTGGTTGTACTCACTAAGACCACGGTCTATTGGAACATGGAGTGAGATGACTCAAGTGTTTTTCAATAAATACTTTCCCCAACATAAGACCAATGCTTTAAAAAGACAAATCTCTACCTTTGCACAAAAGGATAGTGAGACTTTGTACCAGTTTTGGGAAAGATTTAAAGAATTACTGAGTATGTGTCCCCACCATGGATATGAGAATTGGCGCTTAGTGAGTTATTTCTATGAAGGGCTTACGCCCAGGGAACGTCAATTCGTGGAAATGATGTGCAATGGAGAATTTTTACAGAAAAATCCCGATGAGGCCATAGAGTACCTCAATGAGCTTGCTGAAAAAGCTCATACTTGGACTGGACCTAGTGCTACTGATAGCACAAACAGGTCACGACCTACAGGAAACTTGAGTGGTGGTATTTACCATCTCAGGGAGGAAGATAATCTAAAAGCCAAAGTTGAAATGCTTACAAGGGAAATAGAGCTGTTAAAGATAAGAAACATAAAGTCAACACACATGACTAATCATGCAGACTCTCTTGTGCCATGTGCTGTGTGTGGTGGGGTAGAACATCATGCCCAAGACTGTCCTACACATGCTAACATGAGAGGATGGCGTAATCACCCCAACTTCAGCTGGAAGTCTGAAAACCAGCAGCCTACACAACTCTCTAGATCATATCCTGCACCATACCATGCACCTCAATCTTCTAGAAATTCTTTAGAAGATACTTTGCATACTTTTATTGAAATACAGGGTAAGACTAATCAAAAATTTGAATCTTTGATTATGCAGGTTGTCGAAGAAAATAAGGAAATCAAGAGTCAGGTGTCTAAAATAATGAGTTCATTGACTATGAATGAGAAAGGTAAGTTTCCTTCCCAAACTCAATCTGTACCTCATGGTCAACATATGGCACAAGGAGATCTGAAGGACGTAAACGCCATTGTGACACGAAGTGGTAAGTCTCTACGTGATCCAATAATAGACAAAAAAAAGGATGTAGAGAAAGATCAAGATAGCAGCAGTCCTGAGCTTCCCAAAGAACTTGAGGTAACAAAACCTGAGGAACCTGCGGTAACAAAAAATCCTGGTAAGGTACCTTTTCCTCAAGCATTAAAGTCAAGCAAACAAACTCTAGATCATAACAATGATATTTTGGAAAATCTTAGACAGGTAAAAATTAATCTTCCTCTTTTGCATGTAATTAAACAAGTTCCTACTTACGCAAAAATTCTCAAAAATTTGTGTACAGTTAAGAGGAAGCATTATGTGAAGAAGACTGCATTCTTGACAGAGCAAGTTAGTGCTCTAATTGAACAGCGGATTCCCCCTAAGTACAAGGATCTTGGATGTCCAACCATCACATGCAACATTGGCAATCATGAGCTTGGACAGGCCTTGCTAGATTTAGGGGCTAGTGTAAATTTGATGTCATATTCTATTTATTTACAATTAGGATTGGGAGAAATCAAACCAACTTCTGTGGTATTGCAATTGGCTGATCGTTCAGTTAGAGCACCACGGGGTGTGGTAGAGGATGTTTTAATTCAAGTTGACAAATTTTACTATCCTGTTGATTTCTTAATTCTAAACACTAGTTCTGCTGTAGAAACCACCTCTAAAATTCAATTAATTTTAGGTAGACCTTTTCTTGCTACTTCTAATGCTCTTATCAATTGCAGAAATGAATTGATGAAACTCTCTTTTGGCAATATGACTCTTGAGGTAAATATTTTTCATATTGCAAAACAGCCAGAAGAGGATGTCGAGTGTCATCAGACATACATGATTGACTCACTTATAGAAAGGGATGTTCTTACAACTCATGACTCAGATCCCCTTGAATACTTTATTGTTAATTCTGAATTTAATCCTATAAGTGATTCATCTGATGTATTTGAAATTTGTGCTATTTTTGACAGAACTCATGATTATAGCACACAGGCATGGCAACCAAAGTTTGAGAAGTTGCCTGAAAAAAGAGAAAGACAGATTCCTTCAAGTAGGGAAGCCCCTAAAGTTGAATTAAAATCCCTACCTAAGGGTTTAAAGCATGTTTTCCTTGGTCCAGATGATACTTTTCCTGTTATTATTTCATCTGAATTATCTGAGTCCCAAGGTGAGAAATTAATTCAGATTTTATGCAAATATAAATCAACCCTAGGATGGAGTATTGCTGATATAAAAGGCATTAGTCCCCTAATCTGTACTCATAAAATAAATTTAGAGGAATGAACTAATCCTCGAAGAGACCCCCAGCGTAGACTTAATCCCACAATGAAAGAAGTTGTGAAAAATGAAATACTGAAACTATTAGATGCAGGAATGATATATCCTATTCCTGATAGTAAATGGGTAAGTCCGACGCAGGTTGTTCCTAAAATGTCAGGAGTAACTGTGATAAAAAATGACCTTGGAGAGTTAGTCCCTACAAAACTGGTGACTGGTTGGCGGATGTGCATTGATTACAGAAAATTAAATGCCGCCACACGAAAAGACCATTTTCCGCTTCCTTTTATTGATCAAATTCTTGAGCGGGTGGCTGGTCATCCTTTTTATTGCTTTCTGGATGGTTATTATGGTTATTATCAAATTGAAATTGCATTAGAAGATCAGGATAAAACTACTTTTACTTGTCATTTCGGTACTTATGCTTTCCGCAGAATGCCATTTGGACTGTGTAATGCTCCAGCTACTTTTCAACGTTGCATGATGAGTATTTTTAGTGATATGGTTGAAAAGTGCATGGAAGTTTTTATGGATGACTTGACTGTTTTTGGATCTTCTTTTGATGCATGTTTAATGAGTTTAGAAAAAGTACTAACTCGTTGTGAAGAAAAAGAATTGGTTTTAAATTGGGAAAAATGTCATTTTATGGTACCTTTAGGTATTGTTTTAGGGCATATTATTTCTTCCAAAGGAATCGAGGTTGATCAATCAAAAGTTGAATTAATCTCTAAATTGCCTACACCTAGAACAATCAAGGATATAAGATCATTTCTTGGTCATGCGGGTTTTTATAGGAGATTCATACAGAATTTTTCTGCCATATCTAGACCACTATGTAACCTCCTAGCTAAGGATGCCCCATTTGAATGGACACAAGCCTGTCAAGAGGCTTTCAAAACATTAATTGGCAAGCTTATTTCAGCACCCATAATGCAACCACCTGATTGGAATTTACCTTTTGAAATTATGTGTGATGCTAGTGATTTTGCTGTAGGTGCTGTTCTTGGACAACGAAAAGAAGGGAAACCTTTTGTCATTTACTATGCTAGTCGAACTCTAAATAATGCACAAATGAATTACTCCACCACTGAAAAAGAGTTGTTAGCTGTAGTATTTGCTTTGGATAAATTCCGCGCTTATTTGATTGGTTCTCCTATCATTATCTTTACAGATCATGCAGCCCTTAAGTACCTTTTTACAAAGAAGGATGCTAAGGCACGATTAATACGATGGATTTTGCTTTTGCAGGAATTTGACATCACCATCAAAGACAAGAAAGGAGTGGAGAACGTAGTGGCAGACCATCTTTCTAGACTCACATTCGAGGACACTTCTGACCACATACCAATCAAAGATGATTTTCCCGATGAGCATTTACTTTCTATTACTTCTCTACCATGGTTTGCTCATATTGTGAACTATTTAGCTGCAGGTGAAATACCAAAGGATTTTAGCACCCAAGACAAAAGGAAATTCATGATTGAGGTACGAAAATTCTACTGGGATGACCCTTACCTTTTCAAATACTGCCCTGATCAAATTTTAAGGCGTTGCATCCCTGATGAAGAGATTGCAAGCGTTTTGGAATTTTGTCATTCCCAAGCTTGTGGTGGCCACTTTTCAATGAAGAAAACAGCTGCAAAAATCCTGCAGTGTGGATTTTATTGGCCCACCTTATTTAAAGATACAAATATCTATTGCCGCTCATGCGAAAGATGTCAAAAGTTAGGAGCTATGACCCGTCGTAATATGATGCCCTTAAACCCAATTTTGGTAATTGAAATTTTTGACTGTTGGGGCATTGATTTTATGGGACCATTTCCTCCTTCTTTTGGATATTTATATATTATTGTGGCAGTAGATTATGTGTCAAAATGGGTAGAGGCAGCACCTTGCAGGACCAATGATAACAGGACGGTAATTAAGTTTCTCAAAGAAAATGTATTATCTCGATTTGGTACCCCACGTGCTATCATTAGTGACCGAGGTACGCATTTTTGTAACCGTTCTTTTGAAGCTTTAATGAAAAGATATGGGGTGATACATAAGCTTTCTACTGCATATCACCCTCAGACAAGTGGACAGGTTGAACTTGCGAATAGGGAAATTAAACAAATTTTAGAAAAAACGGTCAACCCGGATCGGAAAGATTGGTCTTTGAGACTAATCGATGCGCTTTGGGCTTACCGTACAGCTTTCAAAACTCCCTTAGGCATGTCACCTTATAGACTTGTTTTTGGAAAATCTTGTCATTTGCCCGTGGAGCTCGAGCATCGAGCATATTGGGCCATTAAACATTTCAATTTTGACTTGGAAAAAGTAGGAAAATTTAGAAAATTCCAATTGACGGAATTAGAAGAATTGATAAATGATGCTTATGAAAACTCCAAGATCTATAAGGCTAAAATGAAAGTATTTCATGATAAAAATATTTTGAGAAGAACATTTAAGCCTAATGATCGAGTATTTTTATATGATTCAAGACTCTATAAGCATCCAGGAAAACTTCGATCTAGATGGACCGGCCCTTTTATAGTAAAAAACGTTTTCACAAATGGGGCGGTAGAAATAGAAAATCTAAAAGATGGATGTATCTTCAAAGTAAATGGTCAACGCCTCAAAATCTTAATTGATAGACAAATTCCAGAAGTGGAAGACATTCCACTTATGGACCCAGTATATCAATCTTGACCATCTCCAGGTATGTTTTTCTTTTATTTTATTTTCGTTCATTTTATTTTTGTTTATTGTTTACTTTATTTTGTTACAGGTTAATTTTATTTTGACAAATACCATCTTTGATACCAAGCAAGCCACCCACATCCCACATCAGGTGTATTCTACCCTATTTAGTTATTCAATTCTGATTCTTAAACATTGAGGACAATGTTTCATTTAAGTTGGGGGGTGGGAATACAAATCTGTTATTTAAACTCTGTGGCATATTTCAATCAATATATAAAAAATTGCCAAATTTTTTCACACAGGCATCTTTTCACACATGATACTTATGCTCATTCATAACCATCTTGGTGAATTCAACAAACCCATTTTAAATCATTTTGCTAAAACATCCACAGATCCATTTATGCACTTCTCCAAATTTTGTGGTAATATGGTGATTTGACACATGTAACTAAAGAATTATTTTGCTCAAATATTCATGTGAATTTTGTGAGAATTGAGAGCTTACAAATACAGAAATTGTGATAAGTATCCATTGATCTGTTGAATTTGACACTTCTTTTGAGAATATCATTACATGGTTTGTGGTAAGATGGTGGATATACTTGAGATATGACGAAAGTCAACTTAGGATTAACGTTTGAGCCTTTCAAGCTGAGCCTTTTCATCATAGATCCCTAGCAGCCAATTTTGGCCAATATACACATATGGCCTTTTCTTTTCATATTTACATCATCCATACCTCTCCACATTGGAGTATAGCTTATACACTATATTTTCCTACCATTTTACTTCCAAGTGTGTACTAGGTGTGAAATTATCATAAAAAAAAAAAAAAAAAACCATGACAAAAATGGCATGGTGCTAGATGTGTCCATCAAATTATTCATGAAAGAGTTCATCAAATTGCGAAGACACCAGTGGCAAAAAAAGATGGAAAAGTGTTCTTAGTCAAAAATCTAAAAAATTGAAAAGTACATCAAAAGGAAAGTATAGTCTACTGAAAAATTTAACAGATTCCCTTTTGTGTATACTTGAAAGTTTTTGAAATCTCTTCACCTTTTCTTCTTATGAACCCCAACCCTAAACCACATTACCACCCTTTGTGTTGATTTTTCCGATCCTAAGTATGCTTGTGGAAAGAATGGTGGAAATCTCATTTGTTAGTATTCCTATCATAAGATCAATGTTTACTTGTTACTTATATATAATTGGCCATATTTCCATGAGAGTAAATGTACACCTTTGTCAACTCCATAGAGAGAACCCATACATGAAACACTTCTATACCCGTGAGTTATGGAGTTGAACCTTTTTGCTTAAGATATTCTAATGTTGCATGTGTCGAAACCTCTGATTTGATAAAAATAGTTTGGAACACATACACACTCTGTGGATTGCTATATTTGAATTACTTGTGAAAAGGTTATTGAATTTCTAAGATTGTTTTGATATGTAAATTTGAAAAATGTGTCTTGATGGCCCCTATGTATGATTTTCTTTGGTCTTTCTCATCATTTTGCATGAAAATTGCTAGGAACTAGCAATGAGTAAGTTGGGGGGGTGTGATGAGTGCACAAAAATGCACTCTAAATACTCTATTTAAATACTAAAAGAAATGAGAAAATAATGGATATAACTCATGTTATTAAAATTAATGGTCATTTATCTTGAAATAGATATAAGCATGATTTAATATATTGATGAGAATATAAAATGCCATATTTTCCTCTCTTAATGTTTAATACTTTATTCTTATTTGATACCTAAATATACTCATTATTCTTATATTTTGATTTAGGACACAAATGGAGACATTAGGAGCAAATGAAGATAATTACGGAATTTTAGACAGTTCTGACATCTTTTCGTAATATGGGCATAAATCTCTCATCAAATCTCCGATTGAGCTGATTCAAGATGATATAGAACCGCAAGAGAAATATCTATAACTTTTGTGTTTTATGTTTGAAGAGATATCCACTCAATCTAAGACAAAATCGACCATCAAGTGGACGTACCTGCACTTAACGTTCCTGGATATTTTTCAGCCACTTGCATCAAATCCAAATGTTATCATAATATTTTCCAGCAAACACTCCTACACCAACTTGAAAATTCAATGATCAATTCATATGCAAGATGTAGTGCACTCAAGTTTCTTGTAGACAAATTATTTGACCACAAGATATTAAGTCATACAAGACAACTAATGGATAGAGAAGTAAAATTGAAACACTCAACCTACAAGCAAAATCCAGCTCATGCATGGTGGGAAAACAAATGATCAAAATAAAAACTCACAAATCACTTGAATTCAAGAATGGCACATGGCAAAACAAGTTGAAATTGTGATGATTTTGTCATGACAACTTGCATGAAGGATGCTTATAAATAGAAGGAAGGGGTATGTGTTCTAGGACAATGCTTAGTGTGGGAGGATGCTTTGGAAGAGCCATTATTTTGAGAGCTTGAGAATAGAAAAGAAAAACCAAAGAAGAGAAAAGAAAATAATGGTTGGCTCTTCCATATTATCCCTTGGAGAATTTTTGTTGCATATTTTCAATATGTGTAACTAAATTCTCAATGAGGGCTAGGGATGAACTTGTGTGTGTGATGGTGTTTGTAATTTATTTTTGATTCATGTATTTGGTCTTTAAATATTAAAACTCTTTTGTTCTATTATTCTCAATTTATTTGTGATGTTTTTCGTCTTCAAATAAATATAGAATTTATTTCGTTTATGGATTCAGTCATGCTTTTTCCATTGAGTGAATTAGTTCTATAATTATGTTTGGAGCAATTGATTATTTATATTGATTTAATTCTCTACTGCAATATCGCCTCTTGGGTATATTGTCGTCGTTGGATTTTCTCAATATCGATAACAATTTATGAGAGTTAAACGCGAAGAATGATTTTTCAAAGAGTTACATATGATTTAAATTTTGGCTATTAATATTATATCTTCCGATTAAGAATTTGGACATAGAATTCTTAATTGAGTTATCAATAAATTAAGAATAAATTTGAATACCACAAATACACAAGGAATTCCCTACGCTCTACTTTTCATCTCATTTTTATATTTTTCAAATTATTCATTTAGTTTTAATTTACATCACACTCTAAAATTTACTTATCACACTCATTTAATCTTTTTGTTAATTTCATTACTGTTCTTCAATTTCTCAATCCATCTCCCTGTGGAATCGACACCCCAAAGCTATACTGCAAACGACCGCGTTATTCTTTGGGCGTAATCAGTACACAAACAACATTCACTTAACCACTAGCTACCCGAGGTCTCGCTTAACCCATTCAATATACTATAAAATTAGAGGAAACAACAAAACATAAAACTACACATATTTAATTTTTATAAAGCAGGTCAGTAATTTTCAAAACTCCTTGTAAAAGTAAAATTTCAACGTATAAATGCTAAAACACTGAGTTAAGAACACCTAAGTCTAACCTAATTAGACTCATAGTATTTATTTTCAAAATACCATATATAGCAAGGTAAATTAGCTACTTAAACATAGTTTTAAGACGTTAAAAACAGAATATTTTCGGGCCCAAGACATATAAAAATCAAAGCACACCCAACCTCAAGCCAAAGAACTCATTTCAACTTCCAAACCAATCAAAAATCAAAATGATAAAGTCTAGGGTTTTACCTCAAACTTCAAGTACTTCCAAAAAGAAAGGTAGATGGCAAAATGAAAGATATAGCCGAAAATAGAAGACTCACTACATCTCCTCTGTTCAACTTGAGCCAAAACCGAAATATGTGGATGAGAAAATGGCTAAAATTCGAAACACATAAGCAAGGAGGTAGGAAATGAAATTTATACTCTATTACCTTCAAACTTAACCCATTTGGAACAAGATTTGAACTTGCTTTCTTGGATTGGTAGTGAAAACCGAATGGGTAAAACAAGGGGTTGAACCCGTGTGTTTTAGGAGATGAATGAGCTCCCACTTTGTGATTTTTGCATAGATTGGAAGAAATGGAAGGAAAATCTTGAGTTCTTGAAGAGAAATGAAAACTCAAAAGAGAAGGCGGGCTATGGAAGTTGATGAAAGTTAAGGTTTACCTTAGTCTTTCTTGAAGTCAACGAGAGAGAACGAGAGCTGAGTGAAAATAGTTTGAAATGATTTGGGACCGGTTTGGATTCGCAAACAAAACGAGCTTGTTTCTACTCATCTCAAACTCATTATTATATTTTTTCAAATTTTCGTACAAAATACAAATCTCAATACAGCCTTTTCAAATTCCAATACACATTTTTCAAATTTCAATTCAAGTTTTAAAATCTTAAAACAATAATAATATTAAAAATTAAACTCAACTCATCTCATCTCCCAATCCAAATCGAACTAGCCTCTTAGTTTACTCTTAGCCGACCACTACAAGTGAATGAAAGATGACACTTTTGTAATTAAGACATCTTTCCTCCATAAAGTAAAGTAAAAGACTAAGATTGCATCTTACAAAATATCTACTCACGTACCCATATCTAAAGGTTGGAGTTATTGAAGCCACTTTTAAAATCCTAGAGTTTAAGAGAAAGAGTGAAATAAAATAAAATTATAATTATTCCAATTTTAATATATCTTGTAAAATCTTATTACAAAATTAAACACCCTTACCATAAAAATATTATTAATATTCTCTATTATAAAAATAATATAAAAATATATTATTTTAAAAAAAATACTAAAATGGTGTAAGAATTCACATGGTAGGACTTGGATGTTACAGAGATGATTATAGGTGGCCCAAAAGTAATAAATTGACGCATCTCCATATTAAAGTTGGAAAACAAGAAAAAGAAAATTAAAAAGAAACAAACCCGTTAAACAATTTCGAGAAGGGCTATAAAGGAGGAGGAAGGGAGGAGCTAAATCTCTAACTCTCTTGGGACATAGATGCATGGATTTTTAGAAGTTGAGTGGAGAAGTTTTTGAAGAGATGTTTCAGGCGAAGAAAGGTTATGCCAACAGCAATTTGAAGGGTGTGCCCTCCACACCAACTTGCAATTAGAAAAGCCATTATCTCATCTGACAAGATCAACTTACCATGGCAAACCAAGTAAAAGACATGACACTATTTGACGCCCACATAAAGGAAATTGTGATGGAAACAAGATTAGATTCCACACTCCTCTAAACTCAACGAGAATGGAGAAATCACAGCACTACGAAGCAGAAAGAATGTTGATTAGTTCGAAATTCATTTCTGATCCATCCATCCATCCAAGAGAAGCATGCCAATAAGGATAGCGATAAACGACGCAAATACTCAAGAAAAAGTCCTGGCATTAACTGTCTTGAAAAATTAACAAACTCCAAGGGTCACAAACGACAGCTTAACAGTAATAATATTAAGTAAAAATTGTTTATATAGATATTGTCTTGTCATGTTGTCATCTACTGGACTGGATAAGTTTGGATAGTGAAAAATGTTAAGAAGAATTATAAATAATAATAAAAAAAATTATAATAAAATATTGAATAGAAATAAAAAATAATGAATAATAATAATAAAATAAGTGAAAAATAATAATAAAAGAATATTACGAAAATACCTAAAATATTCTTGATGTCCAAACCTAGCCCCGAAAACCACCTCATACACCCAAAAGAAGTTTATTTAAAGATAAAAGAGAACTTCTGAAATCTAAAAACGACCTTACGAATTTACGAGGGTCAAGAGAACATACCATATACTCGTGTAAATTCAATGTGAAACAGAATACCGATATCAATCGATTAGCCTCTGAGTAATGTGGCTACTCAGTTTTTCGGTAAACGCTCCCTTGGAATTTATAAAGAGATATTATAATACAAGGAGAATAGCTTGGGGAAAGAAGAAAAAGCAAAAATAAACCGAACACCAAAGGGAAAATGAAAGAACAATGTCATCACTGTGCTCCAGCTTAGTGTTATACATGGGAGATCACAACCTTCTCAAACCCTGGTAGGGGAATATTTTTGCATTATGCTTGGCTTAAAGAAGTCACCACTATATATTTTTCCCTTCTATTCAGATGAAATGGACAGATGTATTGGATGAACACTTTTGGGGATGCTCCAAATACCAAATATAGAAGTCAGCCATCTCCGTCAGATATTTTTCCGTTGGAGAGAATTTCTCATACTTTGCCACCAAGAAACGACAAGGACTGAAGGATGAAAGAAAACAATTTAAGTATTAGGTAACAATAGGGATCTAATGTACTATTGTCAAGTTCATGGCAGTTTTTAGCTCAATATAGAGGAACATAAAAAGGAATACCTCTATCTTGAGACACCCACTTTGAAAGATGAGTAAGTTTCAAGTTAATGTGAAAGCAAAACACTAATGGCACATAACTTGTGGCAAATGTTGACAAAGAAACCCGGGTTGAAGTCTACGAACAGAGAAATTCATTCATGGATGATGTCATATAATAAGAAGAATCCCTTTCCAATATAACAAGGTAGTTTGCATCATTTATCTGTTAGCTGATCTATAACTCGACAAATCGTATAAGATTTGAGAAGATTAAGGTAATAGAGCTCCCATGAAGAGATTCAAACTCCCACTAAAACACATCTTAAATTAGACAGCTTGACCAGCAATTTCTCGCATCTCACAAAAGCACTGGGCAGGTTAGAAAAACTTCATTACAAGGGTTAAACCAACTGTTAATAACAAGCAACAATTGTAATTTTACCATACAGCATCACCAATACAACTTGACGCAAGAAAACACAGTCGAATTTTGTTATGGCAACAAGTTTAAGGAGCCCCAGAAAAATTGCTGGCCTTCAACAATACTAAAACCGGGGAATAATTTTCAACAACGATGAGTAAGTACAATTACCAAGATTCAAGGAAAATAATGTATAGCATACTATACGTTGACACTTCACAATAGAGCAATGTTTAACAGTTAAAAAGACTTCACATGCCTGCCTTTACTTGTTGAAAACCTTTCTTTTTATTCACTTTTTTTTTTTTGGCAGTTCGGGTGCAGGGAAGAGAGCAGATCATGGTACCTCAAGATGCCCCTAGGATGATTTGAGACATTATTTTGCAGTGCTATCCTCCCTCGGATCTGCACTGATGATGACTACTAAATTTTCTGACTCTACCTATTATATCACTTGTCGCAGAACTTTTTTCAACATGTCATTAGTTATATTACTAAAGGATAGCCTAGTTGAAATAAATATACCTTTAATTTTGTTGTATTACCAGGCTTAGCTGAAGTAGTGCTCCCGAAGCTAAACTTTGCCTTCTTATCTAGGGGCTTTAATATTTGGAAAGAACACATTAGAGTTTCATCTATGGTCATCATGGCACCAGCGTTGTCAAACTCTCCACAATAATTAGGTGCAGAAAATATGGTTACAAGTTTTCTATTAGCGAAGAACTCATATCCATCTTCCACAACCTGTAGATGTAAAAACTATTGTAAATCAATCTCATGTTCAAACCTGGAGCTGATTGTGGCATGTTTAAATTATAAGAACAAGTTCGAACCTGGTGAGCTCGACAAATTAAGTCAATCTCATGCTTCCGAAGAAATTCTGCCACTCTATCAGCACCAAAGGTATAGGAAACTCCCCTATCATTTGGCCCCCAACCTTGAATATCTTTACTAGGATCAGACCAGAGAATATCACATAGCAAACCAGAGTCTGGAACATCACAAGGCCTCCGCAAATTCCTTATCTGATCCAAATTGTGCAAGTCAGGAGAGAGTCCCCCATGCATGCAGAGTATCTTTTCGTCGATCAGAGCTGCTACAGGTAAGCAGTTGAAACAGTCTGTAAATATTTTCCAGAGTCTGACATTGAATCTTCGTTTACACTCATCATAAAATCCATATACACGGTTTATAGAAGCAGATTCGTGGTTTCCCCTCAAAAGGAAAACATTTTCCGGATATTTTATTTTATATGCAAGGAGAAGGCATATTGTTTCCAGGCCTTGCTTTCCACGATCTACATAATCCCCCAAGAATAAATAATTGGAGCGAGGAGGAAATCCACCATATTCAAAAAGTCTCAGGAGATCATTATACTGACCATGAATATCTCCTGGGTAACATAAAGGAAGTAACACATAAGACATCTTCAAGGCTATATCATTAGAAATAGAAAAATATGTCTCGTACAGGCAGTAGAAAAAAGAAAAAGAGGAATAAAGTACAAAAGAGGAATAAAGAAAATGCAAGTAACCGAACCAGTACTTACGAAAATCCCGAACAAAATGTCTCATACAGGCAGTAGTAGATACATATATGATTATTCTAATAATGCAGAAATGTAATAAAAATCAAAGTATAAGATGTCGAATCTTATATGTGTATGATATAAAATTGCCATCCAGAACTTCTCTTTAGGGGAGAAGAAAACTTTGCACTTTGGGGAGTGATGGTTTCAAATAGACAATATAGAGAACAGGAGTATGTGGTTTGGCTGAATAGGGGATTGCAACAATAACATGCCATTTGAAAGTTGACTTCCAGTGCAGGAGCTGGGAATTCATTTTGCTGCCTCATTGTAGCAAGTACCATATAAACTTCTGTAGAAACAAAATTGTTGACAGTCACTTAGAACATTATGTTTGTCTGTGTTCAGGCATAATAAAAATGAAATAGCACAGGCCTATATCATTTGATTTTATGATAAGCATCAGCTTACAAAACATGTAAATGAGACTGAGACAACAAGAAAGACAGGGTCTCATTGATAATTGCACAAGACAATGCAATGCACCTGAATCGTAGCCCTTTCTTTTATCATCACAAACAATACCAAAAGCTTGTCAAGTGATTTCACACATCATTTCTGTAAAGGATATGACCTTCTGTAAAGGATATGACCTTGAGAATAGGGTCTCATTGATTGTCAAGAGAACCCATTTACTATAAAATAATACTTTCAGTTCAATTAAAACATTTCCTGGTCAGGACGTTGGTGAGAACCCCTTGATTTCAAGCAATACTGGCAACTTATTGAGACCAGTATAAAGGTGAGTTGCAAACTTCTCTAAGAAAACAATCCAATTATCACTCAAAGGAAGATTATCATGAAGCAACTAAATAGAAAATTTAAGGGGAGACAAAAAAAAGGGCATAGCGTATTTCATTGCCAAACTTAAAGTAAATATGCTGCAGTTCAAACAAAAACAAGCATGTATATACAAATATATCCACAGCAAGCACAAAATTAAATTAAAGGATTTTGAGTTAATTAACAGTATAAACAATAAACAATCATATCTAATATTAATTTTCAAGTATTTGGTATGAGTCAATTTCAAAGTCATTTTTTCATAATGCATTAACCATTGTTTTCTCTTATTAATTCTATTTTTCAAGTTCTTTTGTTTCTATTATACAGCGTCAATCAGCTCCATTCACCATTTTTTCCCTTCCCTGATCTGAAATAAATCATATATTTCTTACGTCTTAATTTGGAGTCATATATTCCTATATTTGAACAAACTACTCTTTATTTCATTTTCAAGGGGAAAAGAAGATGTTCATAATATGTAAAGATGATATTGATAAATTTAAATCGCAACTCCAAAACTTAATATTTGATATGGCAAAAAAGTGGAGAAAAGAAATCAAACCTACATGAGCATAATGTGGGTAAGGGTAAGGGACTCAAACCCAGGCTCCCATAGACCCAAAGCCTCAAAATATATCTAAAGAGGTCGATAAATATGTTTTTAATAGGCATATTTACTAGCAAATGTATGAAAACACCATGGTGAAAAGTAAGCAAAATAATCCATACCCAGGACAGAACTCCCAAGGTCATGACACTTTATTGTTAACCAACCATATCAAAACAACCAATCTTTTTTCTGGACATCTGTATTCGTTTCTTTTTCTTTTTCTCTTTTTTTTTCATAAATCATAACAATCATTTGAAAGGGTTCCAGAACGTAGTAAGTTCTGTCCGAGCCACAACATTTCCTCTAATGGAAAGGTATGGTATTTATACCAAGCACACAGCACATATAGGATCATATTAAAGAAAACTAAAGAATACGAACTCACGAATTTGATCCAGACCCAAATCGACAATTAAGATATGAGCAAGACAAACTATCATAATCAAAATTGAAACAAGAAAAACAAGGAAAAGATACCGCAGATCTTGATGGGAGCTTCAAGCTCCAAAAGATTAGGCTGCCCCAAGAAGATATCCTTGGAGACGAGGCAAAGCTGCCTGATTTCTGCCTCAGAAAGCTGCACCTGCTTCCCAGGTCTACCTCTAACTTCAAGCAGCCTATAAATTATGCCATCTAGAACTGCCCGTTCCATATCTGTATAGGTTCTTTGACCCCAAAATTTAATCTCCTTCAGACTGAAACAAACAAGCAGGGGGCAAAACAAAAGAAAAGCAGAGAAGACGAATAAAGAACAACCACTTTGATATTTGGTTGCAATCGCTTACATGACTTAAAAAGAGAGAGAGAGAGAGAGAGAGAGAGAGAGAGAGAGCGCTTTAAAAAGTTCGAATCAAACTGGGGACTTCTTTAGCCGTGATGTCTCTTGCAGCTTCGGAAAAGGAACGGTAACCAATAAATTGGAAAGCAAGGAATATATTCTTTTGAGAGAAGAGGGAAGAAATTAGAATCGCACAGAGAGAGATATAAACTACAGAGAGAAGGAAAGATAAATTATCTTCACACGAAGAGCGAAACACAGAAAAGACTTGAGGGGACTCGGGGGAAGATGGGCAAAAGTGAAGAAATTAGTGAGTGCGGAACCCCGAAGAACTAACTGACTCACTCGCTCACTCAAAGATAATGCCCGCCGCCGAGGATGACGCATCAACTCATGTTGTAATAAACTCTTGTAGATTTTGCAATTTGTTTTTTAGCACTTTGGAAGTTGAAACCCGAAGGCTCGAGAATTATGCACGACAAAAGAATACAAGCGCACCCTCTTGTCTGCCATCCATGAACACTTATTTTCTATTTGGATTCCAATATAAGATAAAGTTAAAAATTTATTTTTTAATATTATTATTATTTTAAATTTAAAAAAATATATATTAAAATTTAAAAAATATGTATCAAAATTTAAAAAATTTATATAAGAATTTATATTTTATATAAAAAATTATAAAAATATAATAATAAAATAAAGATAAATTAAACTGAATTACAAATACAAACGAAGCCTTAATGATATCGAATTGGTTAAAAGTAGTATTTATTTTATTTTATTTTATTATTATGATTTTTTTAATCTTTAAATAAAATTTATAAATAATTCAATTTTTAAGATTTTTAAAATAATAATTATAATAAAATATAATATTTTATTCTACTTTAATCTCAATTCACCATCCAAAAAATATCTAAAATGTTGGTTCTATTCTTAAATTTGTTTACAGCTTTGTTTTTTTTTTTTTTTTTTTTTTTTTTTTTGAGCTTGCACTCGATAGAACTTAACAAGGGCCATGGTATTTAAAATTGTCGTTTCTTCTTATGATTTTTAAAAATTGGCCATGTTCTTTATAGGGGCAAAACGAAGCAGCAAAAAGAAAGGGAAGGCCACAATGTTTGTTGTTTAGCTGTCAAAGATTGAGTTATGCTTTTAAGCCAGTCGATATCATTTCTAACCAGATATAACTGCTGTCTGCTGGGATGATTAATGGATTTCTTGCACTTTGCTTACACTTTCACAGTATATGAAGACCACATGAGTCGTGGCTTTCTTCATTCTGCTCGAAATTCTTGTAAAGAATTCTAGCATTTGAAGCTGATGAAAGGTTTATATGGCCTACTTTTTTTTTAATTGTTGAACATTTTTATTAGTAACACATCAATTTGTAAAGCTGATTAGTAAAAGGCGTGATACCTCTAGTACTATTAATTTATAACAATAAAGAGCAACATAGGGCACCGCAAAGAAGAATGAGTCAATGACAACATAAAGCATTGGCTCTCAATCCACATAGCAAAATTGGCATTTCACATCTTGAGAGTATTTAATAATCCATATTGCCATCCGTAGAAAGCCAAGCCTCCAATAGTCCATCAAGATTTAGCAGTGCACCAAAGTATACAGCAGCCAAACATTAAGAGGCCGAATATACCAAAATCTGATGAATAACTGTAAATCTATGTAACTATTAAGACACAGTTTATTATCTTATTCACTTTACCTTAGGTAAAGGTTTCAAAGATAAGCAGGACATCAAAATCACAAAGAGCCAATGTAATAAAACTTTCGAAATAAATACTCTTAATTCAAGAGAAGATTTATGAGCATCATCCTATGTTTTGATATATATCTCAATCATATACAACGAGTTTTTTGTACTCCTCACCAGAGAGAGCAATTCCCATCACATCTTCGGGGTTAACAATCCCACCTCCCTCCAAGAAAATAGTCAGAACATTCTTTGAAAACCCGCTCACCAATGCCACCCCACTCTGCCTCGCTACCACCGGAGTGGAGGAAGAGTTCCTTAGGTTCCAAAACACCATCTCCGGCACCCTGTTATATCCTTTCTCCCTAAACTTCCTTTGTACAACCTCATAATCCGTTTCCCATCCTGGCATTGTTCTTCCTATCTTCCCCCCATATTCACCACAATAAGATGGCGGGCGGCCGCAGGCATTATCAAATTCCATGTCGCTAAAGACAAAGACTCTCTTAACTAGCTGCTCCTCAGTAAGCTTCCCATCAACCGCAACTTGCAAGATTTGGTCAAAGACTCTCTGAAAGTCGGTATTGCAACCCCAGTCCATATTCCTTACGAATTCACTCTTCTCCAGAAGTGTAGACCCTTCAATCAAATGAAGTTGAGGATTCGCACTAAATGTAATCACCTTCCCCTTCCAAGGCTCTTCACTAAGCTCCGAAACCAATAGCCCCAGCGCCACGCATACCTCCATGGGTGTCCCAGACATACTCCCCGACACATCACAAACCGCTATGCAATTTGTGAGCTTCCCTTTCTTGGAAAGGTCAGCAACCATTCTTTCCCACTGAAGCTCAGATACTTTTCCACCATCCTTATCATTCAGCGACTCGATTATCTCATGTGGAAGCAGTGCCCCGGCGGCAATCTTCGCCTTCCCACTCCTCACCTTCTCCAGATACTCCTCAAACCTCTTCTTATCGTGCTTCCAAAACAACTTCTTGTAGGTCTTCATGGCAACCGAAGCAACCCTGTTATACGGCAACGAGTTCCACTCGTTGGCGCTCATAAAAACCTCCGGCAACTCCAACGCCTTATGAAACGGGACTAGAACTTGCTTCCTCAACCTATCCCGAACCCTATACACGTAATGCGCCTCATCAATACCTTCGTACTCTTTGTCGGACTCTCGCAGGGAGACCCGCCGGGCAATCCCCTCGCATATCAACAGAGACTTGTCGTACGAAGAATCAATCGACGGGCACCATTTCGCCGCAAGACTAATCTTACGAACTTCCCCGTGACCCAAAGCTCCTATATCCGATTTCAAAAGATCGGCAAACACATCGCAGATGCAATCAAAAAGAAACCGATAATCCGAGTCGTTGTTATAGCGTTCCAAAGCCTTTTTAGCATTGGAAATCTCCCTCACTTTTCTCAAAGCCCTAGCCTTCTCCTTATCAATAGCGCCACTTATCTCGCCAACCTTCTTCGACACGTGCTCCTCCGAAACATCCCCGCTCTTCCCCCTTTTTGCCCTATTCAATTTCCGGAAAATATTTACCCGGTTAAGTTTCGCCCTCATCGTTTCCTCCCTAGCCTTCTTCGCGAGTCTGCGCACGTCGCGGCCTTCGAGGAGACGATAGAGAATCTCGGGCAAATCCTTGAGATACCCGAAATCCGCGAGAGCTCCGATGTTGAGAGCCAGGGTTTTAGGGTGGGTTTTGTGTAGCCAAAAAGCGGAGGTATAGAATCCTTCCTTATCTGACTTTCCTGTGCCTCTCACACCCCTAAGATTGAAAATCAGTTTCAGGGTGATGAGAGGGTCGCGGGCCCAGGCTATTTGGAGCCGTTGGATCAGATCATCGGGCGGGGTATCGGGCACCACGTGAAAGAAGAAGTCGAGACAGGGGTTGCCAGACGATAAAAAGGTCGCAGAGAGGTTTTCCGTGAGTCCCATAGGTGGCATTTCGTCGTCGCCGTCAGGGTAGGTGTCTTCAAAGCTACAGTCGGTGTCGTGGAAGACATCAAGATCATCTGTCGGCTGTTCTCGGCCAAGCTGGAGACTGGATATGGAGAGTACAATGGAATCAACGGCTGGTGTTTGGTCTGGAAAGTAGTTTCCGGCCACATTATAAACTTCTGGTGGACCAAGGAGGCGTCGGGCAGACGCCATGCTTTCGGATAATGGCTTTGGATGGGTTCCATCATCCATGGGTTTCCTTATGAGTAGAGCTAGGGATCCCCGTGAGGGATCCCTGACGTGGCATTATTAGCCACTTTAAAAGGAAAAGAGAGCTAAATAATCACTTTTCGACGTTGAACAAAGGACGAAGCATAGGACGAGAGCAGAGCAGAGCGACTTTCCACTCTCCTCTTCGTCTGAACTTCACTGGAAAGCATAACCACCTCCGCCCAGCTTATCTCAACCACTCTAGTTTGGTTGCCGTGCGTTGTCCTAGTCTCCAGTCGTTGTCGTCATCCCGATAATGGTCTCGTCGATTCGTTTCTCTTCCATCTGTTGGTTCTTCCATTTTTTTGTTTTTGCGTCCAGTTTTTGGTGCTTGGTCTTTGTTATTTGCTATCATCTTGCATTAGTGATTGCATTTATTTTTTCACAGTTTTGAAACCCAGAGAGACGTTCAAAGAACTGATTTTTGGCACGCTCAAATACCAGATACACGTTCTTCTGGGCAGAGGTATGATTGTGCTTCTCCGCCAGTCATTTTTGACCCCCTTTTTTTCTATACAAATAAATGAAGTAGATTCTGTTGCCATGAAATTCTCTGCCCTAGAAATTTTATACAAAGGAATGTGTAGGTTCTGTTGCGCGCGTCTATAAATTAGAGTATCTATATCATCCTTTTGCAGATTTGGTAAACTTGTCCTTCCGAAAGAATTTCAATTAAATAGAGTCAAGTAGAGAATGAAATACCACCAATGGGTAATTCAACATCAATATGACCAATAAATACAAGTGTCTAGAAGAGATGGAAACAAGAAACGAATCTCCACTAAACTCTTTAAGGGAAGTCAAAAACGAATCTCCACATTTTGCTAACGTAGAACCATAAACAATGAACAGATACTTGCTTGATGTTGACATGACTCATCCAATAAAAAACAAATTATAGAATGAGATTGGAGTTTACTTTTCAAAGTACCCAAAGCTACCTTTGGTAAACTCAAAATTATCTTTACCTATTTTTTGTTAGCTGATAGTTAAATTCTAAAATCAAATACCATATTTTTACTATTTGAGTTTACCTCTACTAGAATATGAAATAAGTAGCTATAGCTGTGCATACTTGTGCATTTGTGAGTTCAGTTCCAGAATCAGTATATCCAGAGTTGAAAAGCATGTCGTCTAAATCATTGGTCATTAATGAAACTCTACCTTCTAAAGCGTATTACACGTACAGACATCTCTCCAAAAATAACTCAAGCAATAAAAAAAAATGCGTAAATCAAACCCCTTCGTTATTTGCCATAACCTTTCAAAGCCCATTTTCACAAATATGCCTAGCCAAAAGTATGCTTAACCAAAAGTATTTATGCCTAGCCAAAAAAATTGATTTTTTTTTCACAAATATTCAACTCGATCTTTGGCATACATATATTGAACTTGTATCATCTTATACAGCATGGGAGACGGGAAAGAACCATCATTGGGGCCACTACCATATGAATCTCCTACAGTTGAAGAAAATATTGAAGGTAGACCACTTCCTAGGGAAGCCGAAGATGTTAGTGCCGGGACATCTCAAAATGTGCAAGTGGACGATAATACGATTGAGGAGCCCAAATCAGGGATGGAGTTTGATTCCCTTGAAGATTTATTAAGTTACTATAAGGAATATGGAAAGAAAAGCGGGTTTGGGGTGATGATAAAACGGACAGAGAGAGAAGATGATGAAACTGATACAGTTAGATATGTCACTCTCGCGTGTGCCCACAGTGGGAAGGCTCGGAATAGGACCACAAACATTTCTAACCCACGTCCTACAGGAAAAACAGGATGTAAAGCAAAAATTAATGCCTTAAGACAAGATGGAAAGTTGCGGCTGACTACAGTACACAATATTCATAACCATGGCCTTAGTCCAAGGAAGGCTCGATTTTTTCGATGTAATAAAGAAGTCAATGATGCCATTAAAAGAGATCTAAATACAAATGATCAAGTGGGCATCCAAACAAGTAAGACACACGGATCTCTTTCTTTTGACGCAGGTGGATATGATAAGCTTCCATTTAAAGAAAAAGATTGTCGTAACTATGTTGACAAGTTAAGGCATTTACGACTTGGCGCTGGAGGCGCTAGAGCGCTTCGAGAGTATTTTTTGCGGATGCAGTTTAAAAATCCTGGATTTTTTTATATAATGGACGTGGATGATGACGGGGTGTTAAAAAATGTTTTCTGGGCAAACCCTCGTAGTAGAGCAGCGTACAAATATTTCGGTGATGTGGTCACGTTCGACACTACATACCTAACGAATCGATATAATATGCCATTTGCACCATTTGTTGGCGTAAACTACCATGGCCAATCAATTTTATTGGGAGCAGGTTTGATTGCCAATGAGGATACTGATACATTTATCTAGTTATTTGAAACTTGGTTGAAGTGCATGGATGGTATCGCTCCAAAGGCTATCATCACTGATCAGGATAGAGCGATGAAAAATGCAATCGCTATTGTTTTTCCGGAAGCTCGACACAGACTTTGTCTTTGGCACATAATGAAGAAAATCCCCGAGAAACTTGACTCGTATGGTTTCTACAAAATTGGAATGAAGAATGCATTGATGAGATGCGTTTATGAAACCCAATTTGTTGAAGAGTTTGAGGAATGTTCGACTCAATTGATTACCACGTACAGCTTGACTGAGAATCCATGGTTGCAGAGCCTGTATGTTGAGCGTGAGCATTGGGTACCAGTGTACTTGAAGGAGTCTTTTTGGGCTGGAATGAATACAACCCAGCGGAGTGAGAGCATGAATGCATATTGCGATGGTTATGTTAACTCTAAGACAAACTTGAAGGAGTTTGTGGACCAATTTGATATCGCATTGAAACGAAAAATTGAGAATGAAAATCTCGTGGACTTCCATTCATTTAATGCCATGATTCCTTGTATATCTAGATCTCCGATTGAGAGGAGGCTCCAGACCTTGTACACGAATGTAAAGTTCCAAGAAGTTCAGCTTCAGGTCACCGGCATAATCGATATGAATCCAAAGTTACATAAGGAGGATGGTGCATTAAATACGTATCTAGTTAAGGATGAAATTCGTTTTGAAGAGTTAAGTAAACCGGTTACATATTTTGTAGAGTTCAGTGAGAAAGATGCAGTTGCAAAGTGCTCTTGTAGATTATTTGAGACGAGGGGGATATTGTGTCGCCACATTTTGTGTTTATTTCAGAGGAATGAAATTACTATTTTGCCAGATATGTATATTTTAGATCAATGGAGGAAGGATATTAAAAGGCAATATTCGTTAATCCACAGTAGATATGATGCAGGGGACCAACGGGAAGAATCTAGCAGATACTCAAGTTTGTTGCCTATCTGTTATCAGATGATTACATATGCAGCATATTCAAGAGAGCATACTGAGGATGCGAGAAGCAAGTTATATGCAATGATTGAGTTGTATCGTACTAACCAGGAACCCCCATTGATAACCAATGTTGATGGTATAAGAACGGATGGTGCAGGCGGTGATTCTGTGCAAGTACGCATTCCGCGTGTTATGCGAGGGAAGGGCAGACCCCCATCTCAAAGGAGAGCCTCAAGAATGGAGTTGGATATGCGGAAAGCTAAAGGAAAGACAAAGAAAGCACAAACAAAGGGGAAGCGTAAAGAGGTAAACTTATGAGTCTTTTATTTAAATTTATTTGACTATGAGTCTTTTATTTAAATTAATAAAATGAAATAATATTTGGATAATGTGTTCTTGTTTATTACTTATTTAATAGCGAGATGGAGAAGATGCCCAAGTTGGGGATATGGGAGATACATGCAGGAATTTATTTCGTCGTTTAAATTAGATAAGTTATAAATTATAAATTAAATTAAATTATTCTATTTCTTTGTATTTATATAATTTAGATAATAAAAATTATATAATTTTATAAACTTTAAAATATAGAAATTTTAAATTATATCTAAATTTAATTTAGATATTATATATGATTATAGCTTAGATATGATTTAAAATTTAGATGAAAATTAGTTAGAAATATAAGGCTAAATCATATATAAATTATTATGAAATTTTAAATTATATCTAAATTATATATAAATTTAAATTCAGATAAATTTAAATATATATATATATGATTTAAAATTTCTATTCATTCTTTATATATATAAAAAGAAAATAAAGAAATGTAAAATAATTAAGTTTAAATCTTTGCCAACTACATTTATGAATATAATCATTTGAATAATTATGATTTATTTGTCAATTTAAACTCATTATGAAGCATTAAATTCAAATAATAGTATTTTATATACAAAATTACAATAGTTATTAAATAGTTATATTTTATCACTTAACATTAGTATATAATTTATTTTTATATAATTTTTTTATTGTTAAGTAATTTTCCTTTTATTATCCGTCAAATATTTATTAGAACTTAATTTTTTCTCCTCTATGCGTTCCATTATTAATCGTAATTTATTTATTTTTATAATAAGATATCATTTATAACCACTTCTCTAAATTAGTAAAATGTGATCTGCATGTTGTTTCTCCCTACATTATATGTATATATATATATATATGTATATACACACTATTATACCTTTTCAGTTTTAGGTTTAAAATTCTAGAATACGACTTTGCATAATTTAGAAGAAAAAATTTAATTAACCACGTTATTATATACTAAAAACTTAATTAATTTACATGATAATGTTATTTGATTAATTTTTTTTTTAATTATGAATTTTTTGTGCATGTTTTAAGATTTTTAAACAAAATTTAAAGAGTAAATTAAAGGAAAAAAATAATGTAGTAAAGGAGGTATAAAGGTATTATTACTTTTTTTTATTCTTAATTAAAAAATATAATTTTTACTAATAATAATTTTCTTAATATAAAAGAAAATTACAAAAACAATTATATAAATAAGCAGTTGGATATATTTGAATATTAGAAGCCGTTCTAGAATTTTTACCTATTATTTGGTTTTTTCTTTTTTTGGTGTAATCTTTTGGGCCCATTCAGAGTTTTGTTTTTATTGAATGTTCAAGAATAGCATATTGATTAATTTTGAGAATGCACAAATTCTCAATAAGAAGTTTTTTGTTAGTGCATATTGAATAATTTAAAGAAAAAAATATCTCAACCCAATATTTTCTGAAAATCATTATGGTTAATTACGAGTCTTAATTAGAGTCAACAAATAGGTTTAATCTCATTTATTATTTATTAAATGAGTTAAACTCTTTTTAGAATTTAAAGATTGAATATTAGAAACTTATTTTAATTTAAACTCTTCATTGATTAAAGTTTCCTACACAATCTCAATTACTATCAATCCTGCATTTGAATTATTATATCATATTTTTAAAATTTAAACTATTTTCTTGATTGATCATGACCAAGACCAACTAGAACTCCGACTTGTTGGCATCTTGTTTCAATAGGATGGTAACTCTATAAGTCATCTTCAGGTTAAAACTCTTTAACCTAGTCTAACTAAACGGGTCATCACCCTCCCCCAAATCTCTGAATAAATATCTCCATCTCAGATGTTATTTAGAATTTTTATTTTATATATATATATATATATAGACTGCATTACAAACATAATTGAAACGTTCTCTTATATGTTACAAACATAATTGAAATGCTCCCTTATATGTTATTTAAAAAAATGCTCCCTTGAAGATAACTCTACAAGTCATCTTCGATTTTATGTTAGAAATTTGAGACAGTAATACAATATATGGTAAACGACATGTCTTTTATAAAAATGAGCCCATGACTCGTATAATGTGCATACGGTTATTTATACTAAATGTTATAAATCTAAGTAGTTTATTATATATAATTATTACCACAACTATATAAAAATGTATATCAAATATATACATATTGGAGGATGCATAAAAAAGAGTTTATTTTACTAATAAATATTTCATGGCAATTTATAATATTAAAAGTATAATATATATGATTGTTCAAGAATACTTTTCAAACATTATAGAAGCACAGATATAACCGTTATGGATATCATTATTAAAATAATAATTATAATAACCCAAGTACTGTAGCATAACACAGTGATTCAATATACATATAAAAATGGGATAATGTTATATACAGTCGTGGAATTGCAAACGGCGTACAGTCGCTTTAACTTTTTTAACAGTGGACCCCACTTTTTCTAAAACGACTGCACGCTGTTTATAATTTTACAACTGCATCTATCATTTCTCATAAAAATGACAAGAGTACAAATATGTTTAATATTGAAGCCAAATATGGAAACCAAACACCTTAAACTGTTATGAATCCACAACTTGCTATTAATCATACAACTTTTGATACACTTGTTAACTATATAATCATACAACTTCTCACCCACATAAGTTTATCAACTATAAACTTCAAATATAAACAGAATATAGACATGGGGTAAACCCAACTAAACAAACAAAAACCGATAATCTCTCTGTTTTGTTATATTTTCAGATCCAAATTAAATAATAATAAGTTAAGCAGTATTTGCAACTTCGGTTTATGAAGTAAATGCAATCTCGATAACACTTGCAACCATGAAAACTCTGATTAATATGATAACAATTTGGATATAACTTACCAAACAATAAAAATTATTAGGGAAATGAAGAATCAATGATGACTTAAAAACTACTTCAATTACCGGATAAAGTGCAATTCAATTTTTGTCTTTATATCCAACACACATATTTGACATAGGAATTGATGACCAAACAATTCGATCACTGCTACACCTCAATGAAAAAAGAATAAAAAGAAGCTACTATGGTTTAAAGTATATCTACCGACCTTATCATCACTAACTTCAACAATATTTATACTGTAGCTCCTTTAGATCTAAATCATGCGAGCGTAAGTCATAGCTTTCACCAAATATCAAGCCAAACAAACAAATTATCATCACCCATTTACAAAATATGACTAAAAAAGAAACATAAAATCAGCATCTAAACTCATATCAATTAAAAAATAACTCAGATCAATTAGACCTCGTCAGAATTAGCAACAAAAAAGACAAAAAAATTTACAAAATGTTAAAAGCTCCTCAATTCCAAATTGTGATATCATAGAACAAAGTCAACCTCAGGGACTTGTGTCCTACTCAGTGACATCGGAATGAGAAGATGTTGTGAAAATAATGAATGCATAGTCTAACGATTCCCATATATGAAAGTTCAAAAAAATAAATAAAGATTCATAGAAGAGGTGCTTACCATCACATTTGACTGAGTGATTTAGAAGGAGAATGGACGAAAGAAGTAGAGTGAAGAAGAGGAGGCCAAGAGGAGAGGACGCCATTACCATTGAAGTAGATGACGCAATTCCAATCCATACCAACTCCATGGAATCTCCTACCCCTTTTGCCCCCACCTCCTCTCTTCCTCCATCACCCCTCCAATTCCACTTTCGTCGGCAACTCACCCACCAATCTTCTCTATTTTCACAATTTCATTATTTGTTGCTGAGAGAACCCCACAAAAGTATAAAGTATAAATCATTTTTTCTTTCTTGAAACCCATCATTCAAAAAAGGAAAAAAAAGAGAAAACGTTTGCATCAGCATTCAGCAGTGACGAAGTTAAAGATTTTTTTTAGGAGGGCCAAATAAAACTAAAATATTTTTTATTTTATTTTTAAATAATTTTTTACACAGTATAAAACAATATGATAGTAAGATCTACAATAAAAATAAAATGTGTTTAATATAACTTATGTATTAAAAAAAGTATATGATATGTTAAAAACATGTCATCATCATACAAATATATTAAAAATATGTTAGAAATCATTTAATAACTTTTTTACTTCTATTTTTATCTTTACTAAAAACATGTTATCGTATTATTATATCATTTTATTTTATATGAGATGTATTTTATTTTTCAATCAGATTAAATTTTGTAGAGGTGACAAAGATAATTTTTAGAGAAAGGCCAACACAAGATCAAATTAATATTATTTTACTAAATCATAAAAAATCAACATATTTTATTTTTTTTCTTTTCAAAAAATCAACCTCAACGTGGCAACGCCACTAACATTTAGCAGCCAAATAGAGTTGAAGAAGAATAACCAAAATTCTTTACACGGAGGCAAATCAACATAAAGTAAGAAGAAAACATGACAAAGAGCGAGAAGAAACTAGAAGGACTTGAATCTACTTTGTCTTCTCTCACAAAATCTATCCACGAAGTTGTAGCATATAGTTGCTTCCCAATTGCCGCAGTCTGAAGCTGCTGCTTCATAGAAGACAATGCAAGAAAGCCGCCAAATTAAACCTGCCATAATCAGCCACACTCAAGGAAGACGTGCAAGAAAATGAGTAATAAGTTAGGACAGAAATCAATGAAAGTAATACATGTTTACACACAAAGAGATATGATGGTTGATGCATAAAGTTGTCGAAAGCATGTTGTATATAAAGTTGAAGATTGTTAGTTGTGATTATGTAGAAAGTTAATCCTTAGTTGTTTTTTCTTTTCTACTTTTTGTTAAGTGTTTATATAAGTCAGATAGTATTGTATCATTTGATAATTTTAATGAGAAAAGCTTCCACTTCTCACTCTGCTATTGCTCTCTAAACTCGAGTAGTTTGTCACTCATTAAGCTCTTCATTCAATTCAACTTCTTGGATTAAATATACCAAGTCTTTCTTCATCTATTTTAACACAGTATCAGAGCTTGATTATTTGTGATTCCTAATGCTAGTTTATCCATCTCTATTAATCAAAAACTATCATCTCTTCATTGCTTCATTTTCATTCCATTAATTGCTTTGTTGCTACAATGGCTTATGATAACTCATCTACCATTACTTTTCATAACTCTTCTCCCTCTGAAAATCCCAATAGCCCCTTTCTTCTTGTACCACAATGATAATACAAATACTATAGTTTTCACTCCACACCTAATAGGGTGTAATTACCTCTCATGGAGCAGGTCATTCACACTGGCCATCTCCATAAAAAAACAAAATTGGTTTTCTTGATGGAACTATCGAAACACCTCTCAAAACCGACCCTCTATACATACCTTGGCCAAGGTGTAACAACCACATTCTATTATGGCTTCTAAACTCCATCTCCAAAGAAATTGCATCTAATGTTTTATACATTAGCTCTGCAAAAACCGTATGGGACAAACTCAAGGCTCAATTTGCACATCCTAGCAATGTGAGGATATACCAACTTCAACAACAACCAGCATCTATCACACAAGGATCCCAATCTGTAAGTGAATACTTTATTCAACTTAACCCTGCTTGGAAAGAAATGCACAACTATAGGCCTTTCCCTCATTGCTCTTGTGGCTTATGTACTTGCAACATTATAAATACACTCTCGGAGGAACAACAAACAGATTGTGTTTTCAAGTTTCTTATGGGATTGAATGACAGCTTTAGCAATAAGGGATAGATTATTTTCATGACTCCTATGCCATCATTGGATATGATTTTCTCATTAGTTTTGCAAGAAGAAAGACAAAGAAAAACTCGTGCCTTTTTGCTTTATAATCCTGAGACCTCTGCCTTGGCTACCTTTCAATCCCAAGAAAGAAAAGGGATAAATCTAAGGTTACTTGTTATCGTTGTGGCAAGATTAGCCATACCAAGAATAAATGCTATCGCCTCATTAGTTTCCCTCCAAACTTCAAGTTCACAAAGTCTAAAGGAGGTTTCTCAACTGGACACTCTGCAAACCAAGTCACATCACAAAGTCATGAAAAGGCACCCATGGAGAAATCACAACTGTCCATCTCAGAGGCACAAATTCAGCAGCTTCTAGCACTTGTCAATGCTAAAACAGCACAACTCAATGTTGGTAGCCCACCATCACCTGCTGAAACCACTATCACTGGCTCTCACTCCAACATAGCAAGTACTGAGTTACATCCACCCTCTATCCATTCCTTACCTAATTCATCCATTTTTTATGCAATTCATGATGAACTTGCATCCAACTCAGACCAACAATCATCTAACCCAAGAACTGCACCATGAATTCTCGATACTGGGGCTACAGACCACATGGTCTACTCCCCAACATTTCTCACCTCCATCACTTATAAAACTCACTCCTTTGTCCAACTTCTTAATGAGACTCAAGCCAAAGTGACCCTGATTAAGACTGTGAAACTGTCTGATGCAATAACTCTTACTATTGTACTTTGTATACCATCATTTACCTGCAACTTAATTTCTGTCAGTAAACTCATTCAAAACAACTCACTATGTCTCATTTTTTTTTAACAAACTTTGCTTCATACAGGCCGTCTCACCATAGAAGATGATTGGACTTGCTAGAGTTTACAATGTCTCTATTTCCTCACCTTTGATTCACATAGCTGCAACTCAGTCAATCAACTAGTTCAAGTGAACCAAAAATTTGGAGGTAAATGAATGTAATTTAGGCACTTCAGATTGGGACACACTTCCCAACTAAAAATGAATGTAATTTAATCTTGTGTTCCAAATGTAAAAAGTGACAAAGATATACAATGTAGTGTCTACCATTTGGCCAAACAGAAAAGAAAGTCTTTTAATTTGAGCACCTATTGTACCCTAAATCCTTTTGAATTTGTTCATTGTGAAGTTTGAGAACCTTATTCACAAGCATCAATCGCGGGTCATCATTATTTCTTAACTATAGTTAATGATCACTCTTGGGTCACATGAGTTTATTTGATGAAACTAAAGTTAGAAACTAGAACTCTTTTACAAATTTCATCCACATGATCAAGACTCAATTTAATGCCAAAATCCGGCGATAAATTATTGGGCTTACATTGAAGGTTCGACATTTAATTATGAAAAAAATGCTTAATTAGTGTTTGATCTTTCTTTCACATCTAAGAATTGAACTTATTCTTGGCATAGATTGTCTCCTAGTTTGAATCTATCATCCCATTTAAATCAAGCATTGACAAAGGTATTTTATCATGTGCAAAGATGTGTTTCACATCACTAGCCATTAGGATAATCTGCAACGAATGAGAGGGCGGTAGTGGGTGCCTGAAGAAACTCCGATCCTTAATGGTAGGTTTGGATGCTGAAAATTGTTGAGACAAATTGTGAAAAGTAGTAAAAAAATAGGTAAAAAGTAATAATAAAATATTGAATAATAGTGAAAAAATAATGAATAGTAATAAAAGTAGGTAAAAAATAATAATAAAATAATAAATAATAGTAAAATATTTGAGAATTCTTGAAATACTCTTTAATTGCCAAATGCAACCACATTAGAATGGTATAGTCTCAATGTAAATACGTAAAGAAGTGAGTGATAATCTATTATCTTTTTGTGTTATTTATAAAGAGGTTGAAGATGCTGAGAGGTTGAAAATCATCAATCTTTTAGGTTTATCTCAAAGAATAATTCTTCTTACAATCCTTATATGTGGACTGCATTACAAACAAAATTGAAACGCTCACATTTCAAGGATAAATGAAATGAGTTTTTTAGATTTTGAGAGTTTTTGATTTGTAAATAAAAGTATTTTTTGGTCTTATTTATTCTAAAATATGATCATTTCTGTCTTTCCATTGTTTGGGTTGCAAAGGAATCTAATTTTATGGCCTGTACGTAGCGCTGCCCTATCTCAAATGACCCATTGATAGAAGGATGTGATAACTACCCTAACCTATACGTGTTATCCTATCACGATAACTACTCAGATTTATGAGCGGTATCCTATCATAGATATCACATCGTGGGCCATTGGGCCATGAGTCTTCCAATTCAGGGTTCGTAAATTGGGCTTGTCCTCTAATCGTAGGCTCACTGTCAAGGGGCCCAAATATTCATTTTAGTTATCTTGCTAATTTTCTTTGTGCCAGAACATAGAAAATTAATTGATTTTTCATCCTTTCCATCCACGTGGGTGTCTTATCTCGCTACCTTGTGGTAGGTAGGCGGCTACTCATATTTCATTTTTTCTTACCCCGCCAAGGATCCAAGTTAACTAAGATGTGGATTTAAATCTATCATTGTCTCTAAAAAATGTGGCCTACATCATCTGTAACTATTTGTGCACTTTCATTTCCTTATATTCAAAAGAATGGTAACACTCGTCACAATCCTCATTTGGTTTCTAATGATATTTCTCTTTACATTTTTCCCTCTTTCATTTTCTTAATTCATTTCATTCTTTTTGTGTCAAACTCCTCTTTTTTGTATTTTATCTCATTTTACCTTCCCTTCTCCTTTTTAAAGTCCTCTGTGAATGCTATTGTATCCACATTCTCCTTACAATGGCCAGCCAAAGCTCCTCCTGGTCTCTAGACCGGCTCTTTACCTAGACTCCCACAAGGTCCTCCTTCCAACCCACCCTAAGTCCTCCATTAGCCGAATCCCTACATCTTTTAAGGCTTCTCTTGGCATTCCAATTAAACCAACTAGATCTAACGAAGTTGAGGTCTACTTCTTGTAGCTTCGACTGTATGGAGCATTCTATTCCAAAGACAGTGTATCAAAAAGTAAGGATAGGGGTACCACCCACACCAAACAGTGCGGGGTAACCCCCTCCCTGCACCCCACCCCTCATGGGGCAGGGGGTGGGGTTTTCACCCCTGCCCTGCTAGGCGGGACCTCATGTCCACTTAAAATATGGACTACATTTTACTAAGTTTAAAAATTATTTTTAGATCTAAAAGTGATCAAAAATACATTTTTAGACCCAAATTGTAAACTTAATTTTGTAAATATGACTATAATTTAAAAATTATGTAGTTTTTAAATTTGTTAGTGCATATTTTATGTAAGTTATCGTTTTTAAATTATATAATTTTTACATTTATTTGTGCATATTTTGTGAACAAGTTAAACAAATTGTGATATATTTTATATATACACAATTTGTAAAATATTAATATATTTTTATATATAAAAATATATTTAAGTTTTTTATATATATACAAATATTTGTGTTTATATATAAATATATAAAGGGAAGGCGGGGTAGGGGAAATACGGGTTGGGCCCTCCCCACCCCTTGCCCCCGCTAGGAGGGCTAAATGCGGGGTAGGGCCTTGCTGCCCACCCCTAGCGAAGGGAATGCCGGGTCCTTTGCTCTCCCAGTTTGTGTTCTGATGGATGGGTTGCGATTCCCCTTCATCCGCACAATCCTTGACATTTTGGACTTCTTGGGGTTGGCTCCTACCCAACTTCATGCACACTCATGGCGTGTCTTGACGTGTTCATGTGTGGTCTTTCATGTGGTTTTATAGTTCTTGAGGAAGATGTACCCTAATCTGATTATGAAGGAGTTTTTTTTTTCTTTTTACAAAATAAAGGGGATGTCAGGTAACATCTATAAGTTTTGCATTTGTTCACAACACTTAGCGGCCTTTGAGCTCTATAACTATAATGCCAAGAAATGGCAAAGGAAGTTTTATTTGTTTTTGGTAGAGGTTGGGAATCTCCCACCCAGAAAATGCACACTCAAGGTTATCTTGTCCATGCAAATGGGGGCAGAGTCCCAAATGATAAAAGTCTATTGTTGGATTTAATGGATCAAGAACACTCTTGCATTGATATAGTATTGAATTGGGCTAAGGAGAATGCCCATTACAGCCTATGAAATGACTAGCTACTTACCGCTCCCAATATCCATAGATTCTTAGTGATGCCCAGTCACACCCATGTTAGGGGGTGTAAATTTAAGATTGTGATGCCTTCGGCAAAGAGATGTGCCACTTAGAGGTTCTAGTAGTGGAGATGTCAAGAGTGAGACTACTAGGTCTGCCATAGGGGCAGAGGTGAAAGTGGAAAGGGTCGTGATGTCTAGTTTTGACGATGCCATTAGGGGAGGAACGCCTGAAGCCTCTCCTGTAAAGGTGTCCAGGCCTATGTTGCTGGGACTTGATAATCTCAACAGGATCATGGGATAAGCTTTTGTTAAATTGGTGATTACCTTTGACTTTGACTTGCTCTATGAAGGGTTCGACTATATGGGCACTCCACCCTTTGAATTTCCTTCTATTCTCTCCCCGACTTCCATGCTAGTGACAGCGGATTTTCTATGGACACGTATGATGCCTTTTCTATGGGTGTGTTTGGGATTGTCACGTTTGAGTCTACATGGTGAGTCATGCAATTGCATGGAAACTGCTTCACGCCCAGTCCCTCCATGCCCATGATACTTTTGTTTTGTAGGTGGAAGAGAAGGAGAGGGCCTCTGCTAGTGCCCCAGTATACCACCTGGGTGGGGCGTTAGCCTTTTCTCAGCAGTCTCAGGCGGATGCTAAGCAGCAATGCCATGAGTAAGCCAAAGCCTTGTCTTCCTCCAAAGAGGAACCCAAAAAGTTCGCTTGTGAGCTGTGAGAGTTGAAAACATCATTTGTGGGGGACCGTAGGTAGTTTAAGTCCCAAGCTTTTGAGTTGAAGGGTGAATATAAATCACTAAAGGAGAGGTTTGCCACCTACCAAAAGAGTAGGGAGGATGCGGACGCCATGCACGATAGGACACACACGGTTATGATGCACTTGAACTCCAGGGTAGAATATCATAAGCAACTGAAATAGCTGGAGTTCCAATTTGCTCTTTCCAATGGCGAGATCGTTTTCTTACACCCACAATTGGCCGTTGCCAGTGTCGACGCCCCAACCCACGCTTGGGATCGCACGTGAATAGAAGCATCAGGGACGAACAACACAAGGAAGCTCACCCCTCGTCATAGCATGCATTTAGTTTTTTTTTTTTTTTTGAAACGTCAAGTAAAGATTTTCGCAGCGGAAATAAAAAGGCTAAGCCGTCAATTAACATACATCACATGGTTAGACTACGGATCCCAAACATAATATTAAATATAGCCAGGATTTAATATTTACATCACTTGTCCAAGAAACCAAAATAGTGCTTCCCACAGGCGGGAAGACTTTTTCCAAAAACAATAATACAGGGCATCAAAATACAATACGGGTCTTAACACAGCCCATATGTTCATCCGACGGGTTCCTTCTTCACTTTCTTAAGGTTCGGGCCCCAGCGAAGCCGGTCCAAATCCAGGCTAGGCCCTACCTCACATATCGCCCTAGAAGGCGTTCCAAAAATGCGCCCCAAGTGGAGGGACTCGTCCATCCCTAATACTAAACAACACCCTGAAGGGCGTAGCCCAACATAACTATACATAGTCACCTTCAGTGACTCCATCTCCCACTGACCCGGGCGGTCTAGTGGTACTGGCCCCTTAAGGGTGGCCTCAATCGGACCCTCGAGGGTCCGACGCGTCATCTCCGGGGTCGTACCCTTCTGATCCATCCTCACCTGCAAGTACGTCTATTGTCCCCGAGAGGGCACAATAGTGGGAATACAAGGAATGGGGTGAGATTTCGGGAGAAATCTCAGTAAGTACATCTATACTCTATCAGAAGCAATTCTAGGCATATAGTAAGGTGAATAACAAACAAATCTTCTTACATATGCATTACCATGGAACTTATGCCTAGACTGATGCACATGTTCGTGACAAAAATTCATCTTTCTTTTCTAATTCTTAATTTCCAAAATCATACTTGTTCAAAACGCATAGCAAAACTCCTTTGATGCATATTCTTTCGAAAACAACAAAAAGAACTCTTGTTCGAAAACTTTTCGTCTTTTACTTATCTTAGGCGCCACTTATCATATCACATCATATATGGCCCGAAGACCCTTTTATTTTCGTCATGACTTCTTATTTTGGACACCTCACGGTTCCCCTATGCACCGTGTGCTCCCCGCTAGTTACCGTCACACCCGGCGACCAAGTCGACCAAAGTGAATACGTTTCGCGTCCTTTCACGCTATTCATCGCTCGGGAATTTCTCTCCAAGCAACTACAAACTTATCAGATGGCGAGGCCGAGGCCAACACCGCTTATAGGGCACCCACTAGCATTAGGTGCGACCACGCTCCGGACACCTATGTGGAGCCATACATGGCCTGCCGACGGTTCTTTGTCGACCCAGGGGCTTTCACTCGACTTTAATCACTCCTGAGTGAACAGGGAGTTCCACTGGGACATTTCCCCGTCCCAGCCTTTGGGGTTCTTCTAAAACTTTATTTTTTTCTTCTTTCGAAAACATTCTTTAAGAACATAGGTTTTTCGTGCTTATGCATGTGACATGCAACGTTTGACCTTGTAGATGCAAGAACTCGAGACGAACCCGAGCACACACGTGTAGTCGTATTTCTTTCAAATCCTTATACCATATACTCTTACTTATGGAAAAATGTCTAAGCAAAAGCATTAGGGGGAGGTGGGGTGCTCGGCATTCACCCCTAGGGTTTGGGCCGAGACCCTACTTTGTTTCTTATTGATGTTTTCTTCTTCCTTTTATCTCCCTAACACCATTTCGCCTAAATTCAAAATTTTTAAAATAATTTCCTAGCCTTAATAGGGTCAAACCCGAAACCTATAAGGTCCTCAAGCCTTACGTTTTCTTCTCTCAGTCTTTCCACTAAGGCACTACTTGAATGATCTAGGTGAATCCGAACCCATACGTGTCATTCTCCCAACGCACATACTTCTTTTCTCCAAAATATCCAAACATGAATATAAAAAGTGAATAAGAGATTAAAACTTCATAATTTTTTTCTTCTAGAAATTCTCCAAAAATATAACTCCACAAGCATGCATTATCATACTCATTAAGCAATATTAACGCCAACATCTTCCAAAAATTATTACGACTATTTTTCCACCAATGCTTCACACACTTTTCATCCTAGCATGGCATTTCTATATGCACGATATTTACAAAGATGCTTCCCCAATATCATAGTATGCATATATCTTATATTTACCAACATTCAACTAACTCGATATCTACATGCATACATACTTTTTCTCATCAAACCATCAAAATCATCATCATCTCCCAATCCTTTACCCAATAAGATTATAGATTTTACACATGAATCCTCATCAAGATAACCTTTGCACTCTTAAGTATTCATCATGGCATTTCTGAGCAAGCAACCAAACAATAAAACATATTCAAACATGTTCTCACACATTCAAGCACATTCACTTTAAGATATACGAAAATTGCTAAAGGTATAGTAAGGAGGTACTTACTTGTCTTCCTAGCTAGCTTATAAAGCTTCTGAAAACAAAAGGAATGCTTGGTTAGGTTGTGCTAAAAGTTTATTATTTCTAAAAGAAAGGCCCCCTTTTTGAAAGGTAAAATCTTAAGGTTCTTTTTCATGCTTCTAAGTTCTTGCTTTGAAATGGCTAAGTTACTTACCTCTTCTAGGCTTCTTCTTCTTCCACCAACACTACTTCCTTCTCCTTCTTAGTTTGGTGTGTTTAGGTGTTTAGGTGGTGAGAACAAGTGAAATCAAGTGGAGAGAAATGGGAGAGTGCCGTGAGATGCCAAGAAGGGAGAGGTGTGTGTGTGTGTGTCCGAAAAGTGCAAGTCCAAAAGGTGAAGGAACTAGGCCATTCGGCCAAGGCATTTGGCTAGCTTCTAGGCCACTCATTCCCCTATGTTTGAGTGACTTGTGATGGACTTGAAAGACTCTTGAGTGACTCCCATCACTTGGTCACATCAACCCTAATCCATCCTATCCTAGGTTTTGGAGATTATGCTCTCTCTTCTCCTTCTCATGGCCGGCCACATACTCTAGGGTTCCAACCCCTTTCCATCACTTCACATCCCCTCTTGTCTCCCCTACTATCCCCTCACAAGTCATTCAAATGGATTTGAGGATCCATTTTTGAGAAAACCCCCAAAGGAGGTTTCGGATCCCTCCATCCCTCATCTCACTCTCCTTCTACTTTTGTCACATGCTTCCTCCATCAACCAATCACCTCACACCTCACACAAACTTGTCATGTCACTCTTACACAAGTATTCATCTAGATTTGGTGGCAAGCAAGTCAAAAAAGGAGGGAAAAGGTTCGGCTAGGGCATGACTGAGACCTCCACCCCTTTCTTTCCACTTTTGCTCCATCATTTCCCATCTCATATCACTTTTCTTACACACCAAGTCTCATCCTATTGTTCACTATCCCCTCATGTCCTTTCCCCTAGATTTGGAAAGGTTTTAGGCAAGCAAAACCCAAGGCCATTCGGCCAAGGCCCTCACCGAAACCCTCCCCTCTCTTCCCATCTCCAAGTCTTTTCAAATTCTTTCCATATGATTTTGCTAGATATGGTAGGATCCTATGTTGACTTATTTAGCAAAATCCTACACTTCACACACTTACCTAGGTAGGACAAGATAGATTCCACTCATGGTTTTTCCTTTCTTCCTTCAACAAAACAACTAGTCAACTAGTCTCACCTACTAGAATTTCCTTCTCTCAACCACTAGTCTTAACTCAAATTACTAAACTCTTCCTAGCTTGACATGTGTCACCAAGCTTGGGCTTGAGTTGTCTTATGGACCTCCTCCTATGGACCCATGGGCTTTTCTCTCCCCCACTTAGGCCCAAGCTCATGCCATGGCCTTAAGGCCCTTGAACTCTCAAGTCCATTTCTTAAGGCACTAGCTACCCATTTACCTAGATTACTAAGCCACATTAGTATAATTAGGCACAGAAAAATACTCTAAATTTTGGGGTCGTCACATCCTCCCCCACTAAAAAAAAGATTTCGTCCCCGAAATCGCTAAGGCATGCACAGTTAGACAAATAATGGATGGGTTTTTTTTTTTTATATATATATAGAGAGAGATATACCTCCGGTGCTAGTCGTGGTAGACTCTTCCGAGGATGAATAGGCGGGTACGTCTTCTTTCTCGGTGACAGAGTCCTGGGAGTGGTAGAATACTGCATCCACGTCAGGGTCATAATACATATTCACCCTCAGCTCGTTTATCCTAGGAGTGATCTCTTCCTCGGTCTCTAGTTGGGGCACTCCTTCCTCTCTTAACCTAACACGGTCTTCGGAGTCGTCGGATAAGCCTAGAGGCTCTAAATTTGGCTCGCTCACCTGACCTCGAATCATTCTACGTAACTGTCTCCTTTCAGCCCTCGACCAATTCCTAGGTGGTTGTCGTTCTTCGTGAGGTAAAGCTCGGCGAGGAACAAGTGCTCCCCCACGAGTCACACTCATAATGTGGGTGCGGTGACGCTCGTATTGCTCCAAGCGTGCTAACCCTTGTACTCTCATCCTTTCACGCCTCCTGCGCATTATTCTTTGTCTATTTTCCCTTCTTTCTCTCATTTGAGCTACAGTGGCTACTGACATACGTGGGTTTCTTCTAGTCCGGGTCATTTCCTGATTCAAGTTCATAGGTTACTATTGCTCTAAGGGGTAGTTAGACAATTATAGACAATATCCTCACAAAGCATTCATACATTCATACAATTACATACATATCACAATCATCATTTTTCCCAAAGGGCACAAAAGTTCACACAATAGAGTTACGAACATATCAATTGTTTACAAACAAATGAGGGTATTTAGTCCTCATGAGATCTTCGCGTTCCCACATCGCTTCCTGGAAGGCGGGATTGTTCCATACTACTTTAACCATCGAAATCTTTCGATTTCTTAGTTCCTGTTCTTTGTAATCTTCAATTTGAGTCGGCCATTCTTCGTAAGTCAGGTTAGGACGTAGTTCGATACTTTCTGGATCCATGATCGTTCCTGGTCCTCCATTCAGACTTCTTTTTAATGAGGATACGTGAAATACATTGTGAACCCCTTGCAGACTCAGGGGCAAGTCCAAACGGTAAGCCACTAACCCAACTTTCTCGAGAATCTCATAGGGACCCACGTACCGCGGACTCAATTTTCCTTTCTTGCCAAATCGAGTCACTCCCTTTATAGGGGAAATCTTTATATATACCCAATCACCAACTTCAAATTCCAAGGGTCTTCGACGTCGATCTGTGTAGCTCTTCTGTCTACTTTGCGCGGTCTTCATTCTTTCCCGTATCAATTCTACTTGAGCGCGGACTTCTTGTAAGTATTCAGGTCCTAACACTCGGTTTTCGCCAACTTCATCCCAATACAGAGGCGATCGACACTTCCTTCCATACAGAGCTTCGTAGGGTGCCATCTGGATAGTAGCTTGGAAGCTATTATTATAGGCAAACTCCACTAGAGGCAAGAGACCTTCCCAATTTTCGCGTGAATCTAACACGCATGCTCGCAACATGTCTTCTAAGGTCTGAATTGTCCGTTCTGTTTGACCATCGGTCTGTGGGTGATAGGCACTACTGAATTTTAAATTCGACCCCATCATCTTTTGTAGACTTTGCCAAAAGCGGGACGTGAATCTGGGGTCTCGATCTGAAACGATCGTTCGGGGCACGCCGTGCAGGCGCACTATTTCCTTTACATATGTTCGGGCCAATTTTTCCATGGAATCCGTATTGGCTATTGGCAAGAAATGTGCACTTTTGGTTAACCTATCGAAGATAACCCAGATTGTATTCTTCCCCGCCGAGGTCCTTGGGAATCCCACTACAAAGTCCATAGACACGTCCTCCCATTTCCATTCTGGGATTGGTAAGGGTTGTAACGTTCCAGCCAGTCGTTGATGTTCGGCTTTAACTAGTTGGCATATTGGGCATTTGGCCACAAATGTAGCCACATCCTTTTTAATGCCTTCCCACCAAAATTTCTTCTTCAAATCCTGATACATCTTAGTACTTCCCGGGTGAGCTGTATAAGGGGTGCAGTGTGCCTCCCTCATAAGCTTTTCTCTGAGTTCTGGATTCTCTGGTATCGTTGTCCTCTTTTCAAAGCACAGTGTCCCGTTATCTGATAGTGCAAAGTGGGGTGGTCCCTGCCCTTCCATTAGTTTTTGCCGAATCTTTTCCAGCTTAGCATCCTTTCGTTGCTCTTCTCTTATTTCATCTTCGATCAGCGGTACAATTTCCTGTGTCGCCAGTAGCATCACCCCTTGGGGTAGGTCTTTAATCAGCATACCCGCATAGTTGTCAGCGTTGGTGACTCTTCTACCCTCGTCTTCCGACTCAATGCATCTGCCACCACATTCGCTTTTCCCGGTTGGTATTTGATTTCACACTGAAAATCACTGATCGTCTCAACCCATCTCCTTTGTCTCATATTTAGACTTTTCTGACTGAACAGATACTTCAAGCTTTGATGATCAGTATATATCTCACACCTTTTCCCGTACAAATAGTGTCTCCAAATCTTTAGTGCGAATACTACCGCTGCCAATTCTAGGTCGTGGGTGGGGTAATTACGCTCGTGATCTTTAAGCTGTCGGGACGCGTAGGCCACTACTCACCCTTCCTGCATTAGAACACATCCCAGACCCATTTTTGAGGCATCGCTGAATATTACATACGGTTTGTGGGGTTCTGGTAATGATAACACTGGTGCCGAAGTCAGCCTCTTCTTGAGCTCTTGGAAACTCTGTTCGCACTTGTCGCTCCAGGCATACTTGGCGTTCTTCTTGGTCAATGCTGTCAGAGGGCCGGATAGTTTAGAAAATCCTTCCACGAACCTTCTGTAGTAACCTGCTAGTCCGAGGAAGCTTCGTATCTCGTGAGCGTTTGTCGGTCTCTGCCATTCCGTCACCGCTTCTATTTTTGTCGGGTCCACTGCCACTCCTTTGCTGGAAATGACATGACCCAGAAACTTGACCTCCCGAAGCCAGAATTCACATTTACTAAGCTTGGCGTACAACTGGTGCTCTTGTAGAGTACTCAATATAGTTCTCAGATGTTCTCGGTGTTCTTCGTCACTCCGAGAGTATATCAAGATGTCGTCAATGAATACTACAACGAAGCTATCTAAGTACTGCCAAAAAATCCTATTCATCAGATCCATAAAGGCTGCCGGTGCATTTGTCAGTCTAAAAGGCATAACTAAGAACTCGAAGTGTCCGTAACGAGTTCGAAATGCAGTTTTGGGTACATCCAGTTCCTTGATTCTTAGTTGATGATATCCTGATCTGAGGTCGATCTTTGAAAACACGGTCGCTCCTTGTAATTGATCTAACAAATCGTCTATCCGTGGTAACGGATACTTGTTCTTGACAGTGACCTTGTTGAGGTCTCTATAGTCAATACACATTCTCATAGTCCCATCCTTCTTTTTTACAAATAACACTGGAGCTCCCCATGGTGACGAACTAGGTCGTATAAATCCCTTTGCTAGTAACTCTTCTATCTGTACTTTCAATTCTTTCAGTTCAGTTGGTGCCATTCGATATGGTGCTCTATGAACCGGCGCCGTAGCGGGTTCCAATTCGATGGCAAACTCTGTCTCGCGATCCGGAGGTAGTCCAGGTAAATCCTCCGAGAATATTTGAGGGAACTCTCGCACCACTGGAATTTCCTCGATATTTTTCAATTCTTCTATTACATTTGAGGATAGCAGCAAAAATGCTCTCGCCTCTCCCTTCATACTCTGGATTGCTCTTCTTGCCGTCACAATAGAAGGAACCGAGCTAACCGTTTCTCCCGCATAACGCAACTCTGGTTCTCCTGGCAGCTCAAAGGTTATCTCCTTTCTGCGACAGTCAATTTTGGCGAAATGCTGAGATAGCCAGTCCATTCCCAATATCACGTCGAATCCCAACAGATGGAAAACTATTAAGTTGGCATCCAATCGCAGCCCGGCAATCTCTAGAGGGCAGTTCCTTGCTATCCGCTGGCAACCTATCGTTCTTCCATCTGGGAGGGTTACCAGTACTTTCTGACTTAAAGGTTCTACTTCTAGCTTACACTGACGCATACAATTATAGGAGACGAAGGATCTCGTTGCTCCCGAATCAAACAATGCATATACTATGTTACGCCTCAGAATGATTTCTCCTATAAAGATTTCTTATTATCATTAAAATTACAAAAAAAAACCCTTTGTAATCTGAATCAAGACAAGGTCGAATCTTTACCAGTAATGATACCTGCATTAATGGCCTCTTCGTCTTCCATGTCCACTTCTCCCGGGGTAAAGGCATACACTTTGGCCTTCACTGGGGTCCTTGCCTTTTCTCCGGTTTGCGTAGCCCCGCTGGCGACCATCTGAGGACAGTCGCGTATCCTATGACCTTTCTGACCACACCGGAAACAGGCTCCTGTCGCTACCCGAAACTCGCCCAGATGTGGCCGTCCGCATGCTCTGCAAGGCGGCGAGGACGCTGGTACTCCTGGCCCGTTCATTTTGTCCTTCCCTTTGTCCGCAGGAAGAATAACCCTCTTCTTGCCCGCGTCCTTCCCGGAAGAGTAGGGAAAATTTCTTTTTCTATTCATTTGTACCTGGTTGATCAAGTTCCTTTGTTCTGCCTCAGCAATAGCCGCTACATTTACTAGCTCCTGGAAAATTTCGATTCGCAGGCAAGCTAACTGGTTGCGGATTCTTGGCTGCAACCCGTCTTGGAACTTCTTCGCCCGCATCTTCTCGGTAGATACCAAGTGAGGAGCGAATCGCGCCATTTCCATGAATTTTGCCGCATACTGGTTCACCGTCATGGTTCCTTGTCCTAATGTGATGAATTCCATGGCCTTCTGCTGTTTGATGGACTCAGGGAAGAAGCGGTTGTCGAATTCCATTTTGAAGCGTTCCCAGGTGGGATTCACATTTTCTCCTAGTTCCTCCCTTAACAGCCTCCTCTTTGTATCCCACCATAGTCCAGCTTCTCCCTGTAGTAGGTGTCCCACGTATTGGACCTTCTGGATCTCTGTACACCCGCTGATCTCGAACGTACGTTCCAGGTCCATGATCCACCTATCCGCCTTCATAGCTCCTTCCGTCCCCATGAAATTCGGATATTGGTAGACCAGGAACTTTTCGTAAGTACAGCCCGACGTTCCTCCGCCGGTATGTGGATGACATCTGCCTTGTTCCATCTGAGTTTTTACTAACTCCGTCATTTGACGGATTGCCTCCGCTATGGCCTGTCCCCCATCCATCGGGGTATTCCGTGCTTCCCTTCCTTCAGTTCTAGGGGGAGTGATTTGGGGCGTCTCACCCCTCGTAGGGTTACCGACATCCCGATCCTCTTCTTCAGGGGGTACCCTGGTCCTTGGGGTAGGAGCACGACGTTTACCTCCGGCCATGCCTTCCCCTGAAAACACAAAATTTACACGTGAGTTACCCAAACTCCGGTATTCTACTTTGATCTTCATAGTACTAGCATCACTTTCCTCTGGTTTTCTCAAAACACTCCAAGCCTAATGCTAAAAGATTAAATCCTATACCATGTGATTTCTTTTCCTAGGACTTGTGGTTGTTACCCAGAGACTAAACTGCTCTGATACCACCGCTGTCGACGCCCCAACCCACGCTTGGGATCGCACGTGAATAGAAGCGTCGGGGACGAACAACACAAGGAAACTCACCCCTCGTCATAGCATGCATTTAGTTTTTTTTTTTTTGAAACGTCAAGTAAAGATTTTCGTAGCGGACATAAAAAGGCTAAGCCGTCAATTAACATACATCACATGGTTAGACTACGGATCCCAAACATAATATTAAACATAGCCAGGATTTAATATTTACATCACTTGTCCAAGAAACCAAAATAGTGCTTCCCACAGGCGGGAAGACTTTTTCCAAAAACAATAATACAGGGCATCAAAATACAATACGGGTCTTAACACTGCCCATATGTTCATCCGACGGGTTCCTTCTTCACTTTCTTAAGGTTCGGGCCCCAGCGAAGCCGGTCCAAATCCAGGCTAGGCCCTACCTCACATATCGCCCTAGAAGGCGTTCCAAAAACGCACCCCAAGTGGAGGGACTCGTCCATCCCTAATACTAAACAACACCCTGAAGGGCGTAGCCCAACATAACTGTACATAGTCACCTTCAGTGACTCCATCTCCCACTGACCCGGGCGGTCTAGTGGTACTGGCCCCTTAAGGGCGGCCTCAATCGGACCCTCGAGGGTCCGACGCGTCATCTCCGGGGTCGTACCCTTCTGATCCATCCTCACCTGCAAGTACGTCTATTGTCCCCGAGAGGGCACAATAGTGGGAATACAAGGAATGGGGTGAGATTTCGGGAGAAATCTCAGTAAGTACATCTATACTCTATCAGAAGCAATTCTAGGCATATAGTAAGATGAATAACAAACAAATCTTCTTACATATGCATTACCATGGAACTTATGCCTAGACTGATGCACATGTTCGTGACAAAGATTCATCTTTCTTTTCTAATTCTTAATTTCCAAAATCATACTTGTTCAAAACGCATAGCAAAACTCCTTTGATGCATATTCTTTCGAAAACAACAAAAAGAACTCTTGTTCGAAAACTTTTCGTCTTTTACTTATCTTAGGCGCCACTTATCATATCACATCATATATGGCCCGAAGACCCTTTTCTTTTCGTCATGACTTCTTATTTTGGACACCTCACGGTTCCCCTATGCACCGTGTGCTCCCCGCTAGTTACCGTCACACCCGGCGACCAAGTCGACCAAAGTGAATACGTTTCGCGTCCTTTCACGCTATTCATCGCTCGGGAATTTCTCTCCAAGCAACTACAAACTTATCAGATGGCGAGGCCAAGGCCAACACCGCTTATAGGGCACCCACTAGCATTAGGTGCGACCACGCTCCGGACACCTATGTGGAGCCATACATGGCCTGCCGACGGTTCTTTGTCGACCTAGAGGCTTTCACTCGACTTTAATCACTCCTGAGTGAACAGGGAGTTCCACTGGGACATTTTCCCGTCCCAGCCTTTGGGGTTCTTCTAAAACTTTATTTTTTTCTTCTTTCGAAAACATTCTTTAAAAACATAGGTTTTTCGTGCTTATGCATGTGACATGCAACGTTTGACCTTGTAGATGCAAGAACTCGAGACGAACCCGAGCACACACGTGTAGTGGTATTTCTTTCAAATCCTTATACCATATACTCTTACTTATGGAAAAATGTCTAAGCAAAAGTATTAAAGGGAGGTGGGGTGCTCGGCATTCACCCCTAGGGTTTGGGGCGAGACCCTACTTTGTTTCCTATTGATGTTTTCTTCTTCCTTTTATCTCCCTAACACCATTTCGCCTAAATTCGAAATTTTTAAAATAATTTCCTAGCCTTAATAGGGTCAAACCCGAAACCTATAAGGTCCTCAAGCCTTACGTTTTCTTCTCTCAGTCTTTCCACTAAGGCACTACTTGAATGATCTAGGTGAATCCGAACCCATACGTGTCATTCTCCCAACGCACATACTTCTTTTCTCCAAAATATCCAAACATGAATATAAAAAGTGAATAAGAGATTAAAACCTCATAATTTTTCTCTTCTAGAAATTCTCCAAAAATATAATTCCACAAGCATGCATTATCATACTCATTAAGCAATATTAACGCCAACATCTTCCAAAAATTATTACGACTATTTTTCCACCAATGCTTCACACACTTTTCATCCTAGCATGGCATTTCTATATGCACGATATTTACAAAGATGCTTCCCCAATATCATAGTATGCATATATCTTATATTTACCAACATTCAACTAACTCGATATCTACATGCATACATACTTTTTCTCATCAAACCATCAAAATCATCATCATCTCCCAATCCTTTACCCAATAAGATTATAGATTTTACACATGAATCCTCATCAAGATAACCTTTGCACTCTTAAGTATTCATCATGGCATTTCTGAGCAAGCAACCAAACAATAAAACATATTCAAACATGTTCTCACACATTCAAGCACATTCACTTTAAGATATACGAAAATTGCTAAAGGTATAGTAAGGAGGTACTTACTTGTCTTCCTAGCTAGCTTATAAAGCTTCTGAAAACAAAAGGAATGCTTGGTTAGGTTGTGCTAAAAGTTTATTATTTCTAAAAGAAAGGCCCCCTTTTTGAAAGGTAAAATCTTAAGGTTCTTTTTCATGCTTCTAAGTTCTTGCTTTGAAATGGCTAAGTTACTTACCTCTTCTAGGCTTCTTCTTCTTCCACCAACACTACTTCCTTCTCCTTCTTAGTTTGGTGTGTTTAGGTGTTTAGGTGGTGAGAACAAGTGAAACCAAATGGAGAGAAATGGGAGAGTGCCGTGAGATGCCAAGAAGGGAGAGGTGTGTGTGTGTGTCCGAAAAGTGCAAGTCCAAAAAGTGAAGGAACTAGGCCATTCGGCCAAGGCATTTGGCTAGCTTCTAGGCCACTCATTCCCCTATGTTTGAGTGACTTGTGATGGACTTGAAAGACTCTTGAGTGACTCCCATCACTTGATCACATCAACCCTAATCCATCCTATCCTAGGTTTTGGAAATTATGCTCTCTCTTCTCCTTCTCATGGCCGGCCACATACTCTAGGGTTCCAACCCCTTTCCATCACTTCACATCCCTTCTTGTCTCCCCTACTATCCCCTCACAAGTCATTCAAATGGATTTGAGGATCCATTTTTGGGAAAACCCCCAAAGGAGGTTTGGGATCCCTCCATCCCTCATCTCATTCGAATCCTTCCCTCATCTCACTCTCCTTCTACTTTTGTCACATGCTTCCTCCATCAACCAATCACCTCACACCTCACACAAACTTGTCATGTCACTCTTACACAAGTATTCATCTAGATTTGGTGGCAAGCAAGTCAAACAAGGAGGGAAGAGGTTCGGCTAGGGCATGACCGAGACCTCCACCCCTTTCTTTCCACTTTTGCTCCATCATTTCCCATCTCATGTCACTTCTCTTATACACCAAGTCTCATCCTATTGTTCACTATCCCCTCATGTCATTTCCCCTAGATTTGGAAAGGTTTTAGGCAAGCAAAACCCAAGGCCATTCGGCCAAGGCCCTCACCGAAACCCTCCCCTCTCTTCCCATCTCCAAGTCTTTTCAAATCCTTTCCATATGATTTTGCTAGATATGGTAGGATCCTATGTTGACTTATTTAGCAAAATCCTACACTTCACACACTTACCTAGGTAGGACAAGATAGATTCCACTCATGGCTTTTCCTTTCTTCCTTCAACAAAACAACTAGTCAACTAGTCTCACCTACTAGAATTTCCTTCTCTCAACCACTAGTCTTAACTCAAATTACTAAACTCTTCCTAGCTTGACATGTGTCACCAAGCTTGGGCTTGAGTTGTCTTATGGACCTCCTCCTATGGACTCATGGGCTTTTTTTCCCCCCACTTAAGCCCAAGCTCATGCCATGGCCTTAAGGCCCTTGAACTCTCAAGTCCATTTCTTAAGGCACTAGCTACCCATTTACCTAGATTACTAAGCCACATTAGTATAATTAGGCACAGAAAAATACTCTAAATTTTGGGGTCGTCACAGCCAGGGTCATTAGAGATCGAATTTTTGGGTATGTTTATAGTGATGGTGTGGCTTGCCTATGAGCCCATTTATTGGTGAATCCTTGAGCCGACCTTAGGAGGGTTAACCTGGTTGACCTGGGCACCTTCAAGCCTGTTGTAGCATTGTTCTAATTTGCTGACACTTAGAGGCGTAATACCATGCCCAATGCCTTTCCAACCTCGCCCTCTTCGTCCAAGCCTGGCAACACCTCACCGTCGTGAAATAGCACTTTGCTTCTCTTTCGATTTCGGTAATACTTGTATAATTTTTGTGATGCAATTAGCTCTCGGGTTTAACCTTTTGTGTGAAATTTAGACAATTTTTGTTTGTGTGAAACTTGGATAGTTTTTAGCCCATAACTTGGCCTTTTGTGCGACACTGATAATTTTTGGCCTTTAGTTTGGCCTTCTTTTTATTTTGTTAAACTTTCGCAATTTTTCTGGCCTTGGTTTGGCCTTTTGTGTGGATTTTCTGTCGATATGTCCTTTCGAGTATGAGTCTGTTTGACTAAGTATATAAGTTGTGGGGTCTTCTGGCCTCCACGCCTATTCATTGCACCGCGAGTTTTTAAACTGGTAACAAGTGGCAAACTGTTTGGGGTCGTGGGGTCTTCTGACCTCCACGTCCCGTTGCTACACCATGAATTTTTGAACTCAACATTGGAGGCTAATTATTAAGGGATGTGTGGTTTTCTAACCTCTATACCCATTCGTTACATTGCGAGTTTCTAAACTTGACACTTGGGCCAATTGTTTGGGATCGTGAGGTCTTTTAACCTTCACTCTCATTCATTGCACCAGAAGTTTATAAACTTAATACTAGTGGCTAACTGTTGGGGGTGTTGGGGTCTTCTGACCTCCACACCTGTTCGTTGCACTATGGGTTTATAAACTTGACAATGGTGGCTAACTGTTGGGGGTTGTGGGGTTCAAACCTTAATGCCCATTCATTGCACTACAAATTTTTGAACTCGACATTGGGGGCTAATTGTTGGGGGTTGTGGGGTCTTCTTAGTCCACTTTCATTCGTTCCACTCTAAGTTTTGAAATTCGACACTGGTTGCTAATTGTTTAGGGGTCAGGTGTCCTATAACCTCCACACTCATTCGTTTCATTGTGAGTTTTTGAACTCAACATTGGTGGCTAGCTCTTTGGGCGTCATGGTGTCTTCTGACCTCCATACTCATTTGTTGCACCGTGAGTTTTTGAACTCAACATTGGTGGTTAATTTTCGGGGATCGTGGGGGTCTTCTTACCTCTATGTCCATTCGTTAAACTGTGATTTTTTGAACTCGATACTGGTGACTAAATTTTTGGAGGTTGTGATGGTTTTTGACCTCCAGGCTCATTTGTTGCACTACAAGTTTATAAACTTGACACTGGTGGTTAACCAACTATTGGAGGTCGTGGACTCGTGGGCTTTTTTGGCCTCAACACCCATTTGTTACACCATAATATTTTTTAACTTGACATTAGTGGCTAACTATTGGGGGTTGTGGATCTTCTGACCTCCACATCTTTTCGTTGCACAACTAATTTTTGAACTAGATACTGGTGGCTAAGTATTGCGAATTGTGGGATTTTCTAACCTCCACACCCATTTGTACACCACGAGTTTGTAAACTCGACATCAATGGCTAACTGTTTGTAAGTCATGGGATTTTATGAACTCCACGCCCATTCATTACACCACGAGTTTTTTAACTTGACACAGGTGGCTAATTGTTGAAGGGTCATGGAATCTTCTGACCTCTACACCCATTCATTGCACCGCGACCTTTTTTGAACTTGACACTAGTGGCTAATTATGAGGAAATGAGTTGGTCGAACATCAATATGTTTTTATTGACTTGTCTCTTATTGAAAACATTCATCTGGAAAGAAAAATGCTTAAGGTTAACACTTCTTTTGGTGCTCTACATTCTATGGGTATTGTAACTCTTTTTCCTGACTATCCTTGAGGCAGTAGAAAGCCGGCCATTTGCTAGTGACAACTACATAAGGCTTTTCTCGTAGTGGATCGAGTTTGCCCTCGTCTTTGATTATTACGCCCATTTCTATAAGCACCAAGTCATCAACTTTGAAGGACCTGGGTTTAACCTGATTGTTGAAATAAAGTTTGGCCTTCCAATTGTTAAGGATGTTTTGGATCTTTGCTTCTCCCCTCCTTTGCTATAATAGCTCAAGATGCTCCTTGAGTGCTTCGTTATTTTCTACTTGATTGAATTGGCTGGTCTGGTATGTGGTCAAGCCAACCTTTATAAGAGTGACTCCCTCGCTCCTAAAGCTCAAGGTGAATGGAATCTTACCTATTGGGGTCTTCATGGTCATCCTATAGGCCCATAAGAATCTTGGGAGCTCTTTCGCTCTTTCTCCTTTCTCGTCGCTGAACTTTTGCTTTAGTAACTTGAGCAGGGACTTGTTTGTTGACTCTATTTATTTGGCTTGTGGGTATCTTGGTGAAGAGTATTTTACCTAGATACCTAACTCCTGGCATCATTCTCTGATATGTTTTGAATCTAACTGCTTCCTATTATAAAAAAACTATGTTGTTGGGAATATCAAATTTACACATGATGCTCTTCTACAAAAACCTAGTGATGACCTTTGCTATTATGGCCACGAGGGGTCTGCTTCTACCCATTTTGTGAAGTAAGCTACCATGATGAATATGTGTTTTACCTCACCCTTCCCTTGCGAAAAGGGTTGACTAAGTCAATGTCCCATTGGGTGAACGACCAAGGTGCAATGATGGAGAGTAATTTCTTTGGCGGATAATGTTGGACAAGGGCATAGATTTGGCATTGTGTGCACTTTTTTACCAATTATTTGGCATCCCTTAAGGCATTGGGCTAATAGTTACCCGTTTTGAGAGCTTTTCTCGCCAAAAGCCCGAATGGTTGCCACAGACTGCTTCATGTATTTCTACCAAGATGTATTACTCTTCTTCTGGCAAGATGCACCAGCATGGGGGCAATGAAGCCCTTCTTGTATAGGACTCCATCAACTTCAATGAACGGCACCATATTCACTTTAACTTTTCTTGCTACTTCTTTTCCTTTTGGGTGCTTGCCAGTATTAGGTACTCCAAAATTTCTCTGGCCCCAAGGGCCCTATATGGTTTGCCTGTGTCCCGATTGCTAGAATCTCTATCACCATCATTTGTACTTCCCAAAGCAAGTATATGTCATGCTGTTATCCCTTGTAGAGGTGCCTTTGGCTAGATTTTCTACAATATGTTATCCATCCTTGGAACTTGTTCAAAACTGAAATAAGGGGGCTGGTCGTGAATCTCCAATACTCGAATTAGGTATTTTTCAGTTTTCCCCTTCGTGGCGTCAACCTCAATCACTTGGTTTACCATTATTTGGGAGTTAGCTTTGGATGTGATCTCGTTGGTGCCATGAGTCTTGGTGATTGAGAGCCTGACTACCAATGCCTTTTTTCTCGACTTGATTGTTACTGCTCTTGAAAAGTGAGCATATCCATGTAGTAGTATTCTTGGCCTGACAGAAGACAAAACTAAATTCATTGACTTCACTTCTAAAGAAAAAGGATGTGTGATATTTGGAGACAATTCAAAAGGGAATATCATGGAAATAGAAGGAAAGATCATCAAGACTTAGTACAAGATGTAACCAAATAGTGGAAACATGTGAAAGATCATCCAGCGGAATAAATTCTAGGAGAACCTTCACGAGGTGTAAGCACTCGATCATCTCTTAGAAATATTTGCAATCATACTACTTTTCTATCTCAGATTGAACCTAAAAAAGTTGATGAAGCACTTCTTGATGAATCTTGGATTCTAGCTATGCAAGAAGAGCTTAATCAATTTGAAAGAATTGATATTTGGACACTTGTTCCTAGACCTAAAAATTATACTATTATTGGAACAAAATAGATTTTTAGAAACAAGAAAGATGAGTCTGGAGTCATTACTAAAAATAAGGCTCGACTTGTAGCCCAAGATTTCATTCAAGAAGAAGGAATCGATTATGATGAGACATATGCACCAGTCGCAAGATTAGAAGCTATTCGAATGCTACTTGCATATGCTTGTTATAAAGATTTCGAACTTTTTCAAATGGATGTTAAAAGTGTTTTCTTAAATAGTTTTTTTATTGAAAAATGTTTTTCAAGAGGAAAGATTGATATAACTCTTTTCATCAAGTATGAATAGAATGATATTCTTCTAATTCAAATTTATGTAGATGATATAATATTTGGTGCTACTAATGAAAATATGTGTCAAGATTTTGTTAAGAATATGCAGGAAAAATTTGAAATGAGCATGATGGGAGAACTTAATTTCTTTTTCGGATTACAAATCAAGCAAGTAAAAAGTGGAACATTTATTAATCAGTCAAAATATATCAAAGAGTTACTCAAAATTTGAGATGAAACGTGCGAAGGTAATTGGAACATCAATGAGTCCAACCACTAAACTTGATAAAGATGAAAGCGGTAAGGCAGTTGACTCAAATGTATATTAAGCTATGATTAGTAGTTTATAATATTTGATAACTAGTAGACCTGATATTATGTTCAGTGTATGTTTATGTGCACGTTTTCAATCATTTCCAAAACAATCTCATTTGATTGTAGTCAAGCGGATTTTTAGATATTTTGCCAGTACCATTGACTTAGAGTTATGGTATCCTAAACACACTTCTTTCGATCTTATTAGTTATTCAGGTACCGATTATACTGGTTGCAAAGATTATCGAAAAAGTTTTAGTAGAACATGTCATTTCTTAGGTCATGCACTTGTTTCATAATTTAGTAAAAAGAAAATTCTGTTGCATTATCTATTACTGAGGCAGAGTATGTTGCTGTAGGCAGTTGTTGTGCTTAAGTTCTTTACATGAAGCAACAACTTGAGGATTTTAAACTTATGTACAATCACTTTCCAATCAAATGTGATAAATATAAATGCTATAAATTTTTTGAAGAATCCAATACAACATTCTCAGACCAAACATATTGAAATTAGATATCATTTTCTTAGAGATCATGTGCAGAAAAGTGATATTGTATTAGAATTCACTAGTACACATGATCAATTGGCAGAAATTTTCACAAAACCCCTACCAGAAGATAAACTATGCATGATTAGAAGATAAATAGGAATTATGCATGCCATAAATATCTGCTAGATACTTTTATTCCATTATCTCAAATGACTTACAGAAACTTGAGACGTTTAGCCTCATCATTCAAATGCATTTGCTCCTCATAAATCATCATGCCATCCTTCTCTAAAGGATTAGGTAATCGAAATGCAGAGGCAAGTAAGGATTTTAAATCCTTATTCTGTTGTTTTAAGTCTACTATTTTTTTATTAGACTCTTGAACAAGTCGTTGAAGAATATCGATCTTTTCTTTAAGCTTCTCTATCTCACGGGTTTTGGACTGCAACCGAGCGGAAAAAGTAACAATGGAAGATGAGTATCGAGTCCCGAGACCCACAAGCTCGTAAATGGTATCATGATTTGATTTATTAGCCAAATCAGTTTTTTGCTGCTTCATGGCACTTACGACAGATACAGAAATAGATTGATCACGAGAAGCACTGAAGGAGAATTGATGAGCCATTAAGATTTTGTAAAGTGAGAATGAAGATGAACTACAATAATGAGAAGAAGATTTGATGCGGATTAGATAAAACTAAGGATTGCTTTTATAAGAATGGAAATAAGTAGAAGACAAACTGTCATCTCTTCAAATCTTACTTAGTCAAGCTTACAAGATATGCCGGATGCATATTGTCAAAAGTTACCGAACTAAACTAGCGAGATTAATTATAATTGTCCCTGTTTCTCTCGTGAAACACTGCCATTATCTGCTGATGTTGATTCTGTGCTTGAACTCTTACTCGTTCCGATTCCTCTATTTGAAGTTTCAAAACACGAGCTAATTCCGTCAAATCTTAATTTTCTTGCTTTAACCTCTTATTCTTTCTACCTTTATTTGCAAGTCTTTTTATGCAGAACAGATATTTGATTATTAGGTCGATCAACCTCATTTGCCCTCGCTAGTAATCTCTGAGATATGGTCGTAACAGAGGCAACATATTGAGCACTGAGAGTTCTTGATGCTGCAACAACCTCAGAATCAGTTCTATTTGAAAAATACATTTCTGCTTCTATCATGGTGTTGACAACCTCATGAGATAAAATGACTGGTTGAGACGGTTCCTGATTCAAATCCGGAAGATTATTAGAGGAAATTTTTTTCGCCATTCTATCGTTTTGAATAAACAGAAACTGGATCAATGAATGAGGTGAAAATTTATTTGAGTATCCGACAGGTGAAAACGGTCTTTTAAACAACAACTTTCAAATCTCGATAATATTTAATTTTTCAACAATATCACGCGGATTTAAATCTGCTTTTGCACCGACTGCTAGAGCTAGGCCTCCAACCTTTGTAGGTTTCGTCAGACACGCGTGGCTCCGCACTGAATTGCCAGAGTTAGACTTCCAACATTTGCAAGTTTTGTCGGATATGCATGGCTCCACACCGCATTGCCAGAGCTAGGCCTGCAGCTTTTGTTATATTTGTCAGACACGAATAATTTTAATTATTCAACTTCAAATCTCTGGAACATCTAATTCGTCAATAACATTAAACGGATTTAAATCTTCTTCCGCACAGAGATGATAAAACTCGGCTTCAACGTTTGCAGGTTTTGTCGGACACGGGTGGTTCTAACTTCTACAGTCTCTACTAACACAACATTTTATTTGTCTATTGGTTATTGTAGGAATCTATCTTATTGAGCTAATTATGATTCCTTTTTAATGATGTCTGATTACGCCCAAATAATAACGCGGTCGTTTGCAGTATAGTTTTGGGGTGTCGATTCCACAGGGAGATGGATTGAGAAATTGATGAACAGTAATGAAATTAACAAAAAGATTAAATGAGTGTGATAAGTAAATTTTAGAGTGTGATGTAAATTAAAACTAAATGAGTAATTTGAAAAATATAAAAATGAGACGAAAAGTAGAGCGTAGGGAATTCCTTGTGTATTTGTGGTATTCAAATTTATTCTTAATTCATTGATAACTCAATTAAGAATTCTATGTCTAAATTCTTAATGAGAAGATATAACATTAATAACCAAAATTTAAATCACATGTAACTCTTTGAAAAATCATTCTTCGCGCTTAACTCTCATAAATTGTTATCGATATTGAGAAAATCCAACGACGACAATATACCTAAGAGGCGATATTGCAGCAGAGAATTAAATCAATATAGATAATCAATTGCTCCAAACATAATTATAGAATAATTCACTTAATAGAAAAAGTATGACTGAATCCATAAACGAAATAGATTCTATAATTATTTGAAGACGAAAAAACATCACAAATAAATTGAGAATAATAGAACAAAAGAGTTTTAATATTTAAAGACCAAATACATGAATCAAAAATAAATTACAAATACCATCACACACACAAGTTCATCCCTAACCCTCCTTGAGAATTTAGTTACACATATTGAAAATATGCAACAAAAATTCTCCAAGGGATAATATGGAAGAGCCAACCATTATTTTCTTCTCTCTTCTTTGGTTTTTCTTTTCTTTTCTCAAGCTCTCAAAATAATGGCTCTTCCAAAGCATCCTCCCACACTAAGCATTCTTAGAACACACACCCCTTCCTTCTATTTATAAGCATCCTTCATGCAAGTTGTCATGACAAAATCATCACAATTTCAACTTGTTTTGCCATGTGCCATTCTTGAATCCTAGTGATTTGTGAGTTGTCATTTTGATCATTTGTTTTCCCACCATGCATGAGCTGAATTTTGCTTGTAGGTTGAGTGTTTCAATTTTGTTTCTCTATCTATTAGTTGTCTTGTATGACTTAATATCTTGTGGTCAAATAATTTGTCTACAAGAAACTTGAGTGCACTTCATCTTGCATATGAATTGATCATTGAATTTCCAAGTTGGTGTAGGAGTGCTTGCTGGAAAATATTATGATGACATTTGGATTTTATGCAAGTGGCTGAAAAATATCCAGGAAAGTCAAGTGCAGGTGCGTCCACTTGATGGTCGATTTTGTCTTAGATTGAGTGGATATCTCTTCAAATATAAAACACAAAAGTTATATATATTTCTCTTCCGGTTCTATATCATCTTGAATCAACTCAATCGGAGATTGGATGAGAGAGTTATGCCCATATTACGAAAAGATGTCAGAACTGTCTAAAATTCTGCAATTATCTTCATTTGCTCCTAATGCCTCTATTTGTGTCCTAAATCAAAATATAAGAATAATGAGTATATTTAGGCATCAAATAAGAATAAAGTATTAAATATTAAGAGAGGAAAATATGGCATTTTATATTCTCATCAATATATTAAATCATGCATATATCTATCTCAAGATAAATGACCATTAATTTTAATAACATGAGTTATATCCATTATTTTCTCATTTCTTTTAGTATTTAAATAGAGTATTTAGAGTGCATTTTTGTGCACTCATCACACCCCCCAACTTACTCATTGCTAGTCCCTAGCAATTTTCATGCAAAATGATGAGAAAGACCAAAGAAAATCACACATAGGGCCATGAAGACACATTTTTCAAATTTACATATCAAAACAATCTTAAAAATTCAATAACCCTTTCACAAGTAATTCAAATATAGCAATCCACAGAGTGTGTATGTGTTCCAAACTATTTTTATCAAATCAGAGGTTTCGACACATGCAACATTAGAATATCTTAAGCAAAAAGGTTCAACTCCATAACTCACGGTTATAGAAGTGTTTCATGTATGGGTTCTCTCTATGGAGTTGACAAAAGTGTACATTTATTCTCATGGAAATTTAGCCAATTATATATAGGTAACAAGTAAACATTGATCTTATGATAGGAATACTAACAAATGAGATTTACACCATTCTTTCCACAAGCATACTTAGGATCGGAAAAATCAACACATATGGTTGTAATGTGGCTTAGGGTTGGGGTTCATAAGAAGAAAAAGTGAAGAGGTTTCAAAAACTTCCAAGTATACACAAAAGGGAATCTGTTAAATTTTTCAGTAGACTATACTTTCCTTTTGATGTACTTTTCAATTTTTTAGATTTTTGACTAAGTACACTTTTCCATCTTCTTTTGCCACTGGTGTCTTCGCAATTTGATGAATTCCTTCATGAATAATTTGATGGACACATCTAGCACCATGCCATATTTGTCATGGTTTTCTTTTTTTCTTTTTTTAGATAATAATTTCACACTTAATACACACTTGGAAGTAAAATGGTAGGAAAATATAGTGTATAAGCTATACTCCAATGTGGAGAGGTATGGATGATGTAGATATGAAAAGAAAAGGCCATATGTGTATATTGGCTCAAAATTGGCTACTAGGGATCTATGATGAAAAGGCTCAGCTTGAAAGGCTCAAACGTTAATCCTAAGTTGACTTTCGTCATATCCCAAGTATATCCACCATCTTACCACATACCATGTAATAATATTCTCAAAAGAAGTGTCAAATTCAACAGATCAACGGATACTTATCACAATTTCTATATTTGTAAGCTCTCAATTCTCACAAAATTCACATGAATACTTGAGCAAAATAATTCTTTAGTTACATGTGTCAAATCACCATATTACCACAAAGTTTGGATAAGTGCATAAAAAATTTTCTGTGGATGCTTTAACAAAATGATTTAAGTTGGGTTTGTTGAATTCGCCAAAATTGTTATGAATGAGCATGAGTATCATGTGTGAAAAGATGCCTGTGTGAAAAAAATTTGACAATTTTTTATATTTTGATTGAAATATGCCACAGAGTTTAAATAACAGATTTGTATTTCCACCCCCCAACTTAAATGAAACATTGCCCTCAATGTTTAATAATCAAAATTGGATGGGGAGTAACTAAAAAGGGTATGATACACCTGATGTGTGATGTAGATAGCTCACTAAGCGTCAAAAGTAGTGATCTAAAATGACAAAATGATACTATCCTGCAAACAAAAATAAAGAAAACAGTAGTAAATAAAAATAAAACAAAACAAAACAAATAAGATGATAATAATAATAATAATTATTGTTGCATGCTGTGGTCAAAGTTGGTAGACCAAGTTTACAACCGGACTATCTTCCACTTCTTGAACTATTCCTCCTGGGTCAAAAACGAAACGCTTATTTGCCCAATAAACTCGGTGCTCGAACTTCACAGGTAGGTGGCAAGGTTTAAGATTAACTTTGATTGCTTGCCTACTTGAAGGAATCTGTTTTTCATTTTTCTCAAGAAACTCCTCAAACTTCGGTTGCCAAGCCTGTGTGCTATAATCTTGAGTATTGTAAAAAATTGCACAAATATTAGCTACATCAGATGAATCACTGATAGGATTATACTCAAAATCAACAATAAAATTCTCAAGGGGATCAGAATCATGAGTTGTGAAAACTTCCCTGTCTATGAGTGAGTCAATCATATATATCTACTGGCACTAGTGATTTTTCACAGTTTCTTGTGCCATATGTTGACCATGAGGTACAGACTGAGCTTGAGAAGGGAACTTACCTTGCTCATTTACACTCAAGAAACTCGTTATTTTAGATACCTGGCTCTTTATCTCCTTTTGTTCTTCAACAACCTGCATAATTAAAGACTCAAATTTTTGGTTAGTCTTACCCTTTACTTCAATAAATGCATGCAAAGTGTCTTCTAAAGAATTTCTAAAAGATTGAGGTGCATGGTATGGTGCAGGATATGATCTAGAAGGTTGTGCAGGCTGTTGGTTTTCAAACTTCCAGCTGAAGTTGGGGTGATTATGCCATTCTCTCATGTTAGCATGTGTAGGACAGTCTTGGACATGATGATCTACCCCACCATAGACAATACATGGTTCAAAAGAGTCTGCATGATTAGCCATGTATGTTGGTTTTGAGTTTTTCGTTTTCAATAACTCTAATTCTCTGGTGAACATTTCAACCTTAGCCTTAAGGTTATCCTCTTCCCTTAGTTGGTAAATACCACCACTTGGGTTTCCTGTAGGTCGTGACTTGTTTGTGCTATCAGTAGCATTAGGTCCAGTCCAAGTATGAGCTTTTTCAGCAAGTTCATTGAGATACTCTATGGCCTCATCAGGATTTTTCTGTAAAAATTCTCCATTGCACATCATTTCCACGAATTGACGTTCCCTGGGCGTAAACCCTTCATAGAATTAACTCACTAAGCGCCAATTCTCATATCCATGGTGGGGACACATACTCAGTAATTCTTTAAATCTTTTCCAAGACTGGTACAAAGTCTTACTATCCTTTTGTGCAAAGGTAGAGATTTGTCTTTTTAAAGCATTGGTCTTATGTTGGAGAAAGTATTTATTAAAAAACACTTGAGTCATCTCACTCCATGTTCCAATAGACCGTGGTCTTAGTGAGTACAACCAACTCTTAGCTTTATCTTTCAAAGAAAAAGGAAAGAACTTTAGCCTTACCGTGTCGTCAGTGGTATTTTGACTGTGGAATGTTGCAACTACTTCCTCAAATTCCCTAATATGAATATAGGGGTTTTCATTTTCTAGACCATGAAAAGTCGGAAGTAATTGTATCATTTCTATTTTGAAATCTACGTGATGAACATTAGGTGAGAACATAATATAGGATGGTATGGCTGTTTGATTACGCCCAAAGAATAACGCGGTCGTTTGCAGTATAGCTTTGGGGTGTCGATTCCACAGGGAGATGGATTGAGAAATTGAAGAATAATAACAAAATTAACAAAAAGATTAAATGAGTGTGATAATTAAAACTAAATGAGTAATTTGAAAAATATAAAAATGAGACAAAAAGTAGAGCGTAGGGAATTCCTTGTGTATTTGTGGTATTCAAATTTATTCTCAATTCATTGATAACTCAATTAAGAATTCTATGTCCAAATTCTTAATCGGAAGATATAACATTAATAACCAAAATTTAAATCACATGTAACTCTTTGAAAAATCATTCTTCGCGCTTAACTCTCATAAATTGTTATCAATATTGAGAAAATCCAACGACGACAATATACCTAAGAGGCGATATTGCAGCAGAGAATTAAATCAATATAGATAATCAATTGCTCCAAACATAATTATAGAACTAATTCACTCAATAGAAAAAGCATGACTGAATCCATAAACGAAATAGATTCTATAATTATTTGAAGACGAAAAAATATCACAAATAAATTGAGAATAATAGAACAAAAGAGTTTTAATATTTAAAGACCAAATACATGAATCAAAAATAAATTACAAATACCATCACACACACAAGTTCATCCCTAACCCTCCTTGAGAATTTAGTTACACATATTGAAAATATGCAACAAAAATTCTCCAAGGGATAATATGGAAGAGCCAACCATTATTTTCTTCTCTCTTCTTTGGTTTTTCTTTTCTTTTCTCAAGCTCTCAAAATAATGGCTCTTCCAAAGCATCCTCCCACACTAAGCATTGTCTTAGAACACACACCCCTCCCTTCTATTTATAAGCATCCTTCATGCAAGTTGTCATGACAAAATCATCACAATTTCAACTTGTTTTGCCATGTGCCATTCTTGAATGCAAGTGATTTGTGAGTTGTCATTTTGATAATTTGTTTTTCCACCATGCATGAGCTGGATTTTGCTTGTAGGTTGAGTGTTTCAATTTTGTTTCTCTATCTATTAGTTGTCTTGTATGACTTAATATCTTGTGGTCAAATAATTTGTCTTGAAGAAACTTGAGTGCACTTCATCTTGTATCTGAATTGATCATTGAATTTCCAAGTTGGTGTAGGAGTACTTGCTAGAAAATATTATGATGACATTTGGATTTGATGCAAGTGGCTGAAAAATATCCAGGAACGTCAAGTGCAGGTGCGTCCACTTGATGGTCGATTTTGTCTTAGATTGAGTGGATATCTCTTCAAACACTAAACATAAAAGTTATAGATATTTCTCTTGCGGTTCTATATCATCTTGAATCAGCTCAATCAGAGATTGGATGAGAGAGTTAGGCCCATTTTACGAAAAGATGTCAGAACTGTCTAAAATTCCGCAATTATCTTCATTTGCTCCTAATGTCTCCATTTGTGTCCTAAATCAAAATATAAGAATAATGAGTATATTTAGGCATCAAATAAGAATAAAGTTGTAAACATTAAGAGAGGAAAATATGGCATTTTATATTCTCATCAATATATTAAATCATGCTTATATCTATCTCAAGATAAATGACCATTAATTTTAATAACATGAGTTATATCCATTGTTTTCTCATTTCTTTTAGTCTTTAAATAGAGTATTTAGAGTGCATTTTTGTGCACTCATCACACCCCCCAACTTACTCATTGCTAGTCCCTAGCAATTTTCATGCAAAATGATGAGAAAGACCAAAGAAAATCACACATAGGGGCCATCAAGACACATTTTTCAAATTTACATATCAAAACAATCTTAGAAATTCAATAACCCTTTCACAAGTAATTCAAATATAGCAATCCACAGAGTGTGTATGTGTTCCAAACTATTTTTATCAAATCAGAGGTTTCGACACATGCAACATTAGAATATCTTAAGCAAAAAGGTTCAACTCCATAATTCACGGGTATAGAAGTGTTTCATGTATGGGTTCTCTCTATGGAGTTGACAAAGGTGTACATTTACTCTCATGGAAATTTAGCCAATTATATATAAGTAACAAGTAAACATTGATCTTATGATAGGAATACTAACAAATGAGATTTCCACCATTCTTTCCACAAGCATACTTAGGATCGGAAAAATCAACACAAAGGGTTGTAATGTGGTTTAGGGTTGGGGTTCATAAGAAGAAAAGGTGAAGAGATTTCAAAAACTTCCAAGTATACACAAAAGGGAATCTGTTAAATTTTTTAGTAGACTATACTTTCCTTTTGATGTACTTTTCAATTTTTTAGATTTTTGTCTAAGTACACTTTTCCATCTTCTTTTGCCACTGGTGTCTTCGCAATTTGATGAACTCTTTCATGAATAATTTGATGGACACATCTAGCACCATGCCATTTTTGTCATTTTTTTTTTATGATAATTTCACACCTAGTACACACTTGGAAGTAAAATGGTAGGAAAATATAGTGTATAAGCTATGCTCCAATGTGGAGAGGTATGGATGATATAGATATGAAAAGAAAAGGCCATATGTGTATATTGGCTCAAAATGGGCTACTAGGGGTTTATGATGAAAAAGGTCAGCTTTAAAGGCTCAGACGTTAATCCTAAGTTGACTTTCGTCATATTTCAAGTATATCCATCATCTTACCACAAACCATATAATGATATTCTCAAAAGAAGTGTCAAATTCAACAGATCAATGGATACTTATCACAATGTCTATATTTGTAAGCTCTCAATTCTCACAAAATTCACATGAATACTTGAGCAAAATAATTCTTTAGTTACATGTGTCAAATCACCATATTACCACAAAGTTTGGATAAGTGCCTAAAAAATTTTCTGTGGATGCTTTAGCAAAATGATTTAAGATGGGTTTGTTGAATTCACCAAGATGGTTATGAATGAGCATGAGTATCATGTGTGAAAAGATGCCTGTATGAAAAAAATTTGGTAATTTTTTATATATTGATTGAAATATGCCACAGAGTTTAAATAACAGATTTGTATTTCCACCCCCCAACTTAAATGAAACATTGTCCTCAATGTTTAATAATCAAAATTGGATGGGGAGTAACTAAAAAGGGTAGGATACACCTGATGTGTGATGTAGATAGCTCGCTAAACGTCAAAAGTAGTGATCTGAAATGACAAAATGATACTATCCTGCAAACAAAAATAAAAAAAAACAGTAGTAAATAAAAACAAAACAAAACAAATAAGATGATAATAATAATAATAATTATTGTTGCATGCTGTGGTCAAAGTTGGTAGACCAAGTATACAACCAGACTATCTTCCACTTCTTGAACTATTCCTCCTGGGTCAAAAACGAAACGCTTATTTGCCCAATAAACTCGGTACTCGAACTTTACAGGTAGGTGGCAAGGTTTAAGATTAACTTTGGTTACTTTCCCACTTGAAGGAATTTGTTTTTCATTTTTCTCAAAAAAACTCCTCAAACTTCGGTTGCCAAGCCCGTGTGCTATAGTCTTGAGTATTGTCAAAAATTGCACAAATATTAGCTACATCAGATGAATCACTGATAGGATTATACTCAAAATCAACAATAAAATTCTCAAGGGGATCAGAATCATGAGTTGTGAAAACTTCCCTGTCTATGAGTGAGTCAATCATATATATCTGCTGGCACTCGTGATTCTTCACAGTTTCTTGTGCCATATGTTGACCATGAGGTACAGACTGAGCTTGAGAAGGGAACTTACCTTGCTCATTTACACTCAAGAAACTCATTATTTTAGACACCTGGCTCTTTATCTCCTTTTGTTCTTCAACAACCTGCATAATTAAAGACTCAAAATTTTGGTTAGTCTTATCCTGTACTTCAATAAATGCATGCAAAGTGTCTTCTAAAGAATTTCTAGAAGATTGAGGTGCATGGTATGGTGCAGGATATGATCTAGAAGGTTGTGCAGGCTGTTGGTTTTCAGACTTCCAGCTGAAGTTGGGGTGATTATGCCATCCTCTCATGTTAGCATGTGTAGGACAGTCTTGGACATGATGATCTACCCCACCACAGACAACACATGGTTCAAAAGAGTCTGCTTGATTAGCCATGTGTGTTGGCTTTGAGTTTCTTATCTTTAACAACTCTATTTCTCTTGTAAGCATTTCAACCTTAGCTTTTAGATTATCTTCCTCCCTGAGATGGTAAATACCACCACTCAAGTTTCCTGTAGGTCGTGACCTGTTTGTGCTATCAGTAGCACTAGGTCCAGTCCAAGTATGAGCTTTTTCAGCAAGCTCATTGAGGTACTCTATGGCCTCATCGGGATTTTTCTGTAAAAATTCTCCATTGCACATCATTTCCACGAATTGACGTTCCCTGGGCGTAAGGCCTTCATAGAAATAACTCACTAAGCGCCAATTCTCATATCCATGGTGGGGACACATACTCAGTAATTCTTTAAATCTTTCCCAAGACTGGTACAAAGTCTCACTATCCTTTTGTGCAAAGGTAGAGATTTGTCTTTTTAAAGCATTGGTCTTATGTTGGGGAAAGTATTTATTGAAAAACACTTGAGTCATCTCACTCCATGTTCCAATAGACCGTGGTCTTAGTGAGTACAACCAACTCTTAGCTTTATCTTTCAAAGAAAAAGGAAAGAACTTTAGCCTTACCGTTTCATCAGTGGTATTTTGACCGTGAAATGTTGCAACTACTTCCTCAAATTCCCTAATATGAACATAGGGGTTTTCATTTTCTAGACCATGGAAAGTCGGAAGTAATTGTATCATTCCCGTTTTAAAATCTACATGACGAACATTAGGTGAGAACATAATACAGGATGGTGTGGCTGTTCATGCGGGATGAAGATAATCTTGGAGGGTTCTAACAGGTTGGTCTACGTGTTCACTCATCGCGTCAGAATTGGAAGAATTATCAAACAAGCGATTAGAAAAATTAGATTCTGAATCTGATTCTAGCACGGGTCTACTAGCAAACCGTCCAAAAGCGTCTCTGTACCTGCGCATGCAAAGTAAAGAAAAGCATAATACTGAAAAAAAAATTACGAAAAAAAAAAAAAGTAAAATAAAATAAAGATGCAGAAAGCTAAAAAGAAAATGAACGAAGCTACCGCTCTTTTTTTTTTTTTTTTTTTACAAATTACTAAAAAAACTACAAATTCTTCTACCGTCTCCCCGGCAACGGCGCCAAAATTTGATTACGCCCAAAGAATAACGCGGTCGTTTGCAGTATAGCTTTGGGGTGTCGATTCCACAGGGAGATGGATTGAGAAATTGAAGAATAATAACAAAATTAACAAAAAGATTAAATGAGTGTGATAATTAAAACTAAATGAGTAATTTGAAAAATATAAAAATGAGACAAAAAGTAGAGCGTAGGGAATTCCTTGTGTATTTGTGGTATTCAAATTTATTCTCAATTCATTGATAACTCAATTAAGAATTCTATATCCAAATTCTTAATCGGAAGATATAACATTAATAACCAAAATTTAAATCACATGTAACTCTTTGAAAAATCATTCTTCGCGCTTAACTCTCATAAATTGTTATCGATATTGAGAAAATCCAACGACGACAATATACCTAAGAGGCGATATTGCAGCAGAGAATTAAATCAATATAGATAATCAATTGCTCCAAACATAATTATAGAACTAATTCACTCAATAGAAAAAGCATGACTGAATCCATAAACGAAATAGATTCTATAATTATTTGAAGACGAAAAAATATCACAAATAAATTGAGAATAATAGAACAAAAGAGTTTTAATATTTAAAGACCAAATACATGAATCAAAAATAAATTACAAATACCATCACACACACAAGTTCATCCCTAACCCTCCTTGAGAATTTAGTTACACATATTGAAAATATGCAACAAAAATTCTCCAAGGGATAATATGGAAGAGCCAACCATTATTTTCTTCTCTCTTCTTTGATTTTTCTTTTCTTTTCTCAAGCTCTCAAAATAATGGCTCTTCCAAAGCATCCTCCCACACTAAGCATTGTCTTAGAACACACACCCCTCCCTTCTATTTATAAGCATCCTTCATGCAAGTTGTCATGACAAAATCATCACAATTTCAACTTGTTTTGCCATGTGCCATTCTTGAATGCAAGTGATTTGTGAGTTGTCATTTTGATAATTTGTTTTTCCACCATGCATGAGCTGGATTTTGCTTGTAGGTTGAGTGTTTCAATTTTGTTTCTCTATCTATTAGTTGTCTTGTATGACTTAATATCTTGTGGTCAAATAATTTGTCTTGAAGAAACTTGAGTGCACTTCATCTTGTATCTGAATTGATCATTGAATTTCCAAGTTGGTGTAGGAGTACTTGCTAGAAAATATTATGATGACATTTGGATTTGATGCAAGTGGCTGAAAAATATCCAGGAACGTCAAGTGCAGGTGCGTCCACTTGATGGTCGATTTTGTCTTAGATTGAGTGGATATCTCTTCAAACACTAAACATAAAAGTTATAGATATTTCTCTTGCGGTTCTAGATCATCTTGAATCAGCTCAATCAGAGATTGGATGAGAGAGTTATGCCCATTTTACGAAACGATGTCAGAACTGTCTAAAATTCCGCAATTATCTTCATTTGCTCCTAATGTCTCCATTTGTGTCCTAAATCAAAATATAAGAATAATGAGTATATTTAGGCATCAAATAAGAATAAAGTTTTAAACATTAAGAGAGGAAAATATGGCATTTTATATTCTCATCAATATATTAAATCATGCTTATATCTATCTCAAGATAAATGACCATTAATTTTAATAACATGAGTTATATCCATTATTTTCTCATTTCTTTTAGTCTTTAAATAGAGTATTTAGAGTGCATTTTTGTGCACTCATCACTGTTCGTGCGGGATGAAGATAATCTTGGAAGGTTCTAACAGGTTGGTCCACGTGTTCACTCATCGCGTCAGAATTGGAAGAATTATCAAACAAGCGATTAGAAAAATTAGATTCTGAATCTGATTCTAGCACGGGTCTACTAGCAAACCGTTCAAAAGCGTCTCTGTACCTGCGCATGCAAAGTAAAGAAAAGTGTAATACTGAAAAAAAAAATTACGAAAAGAAAAGTAAAATAAAATAAAGATGCAGAAAGCTAAAAAGAAAATGAACGAAACTATCGCTTTTTTTTTTTACGAACTACTAAAAAAAACTACAAATTCTTCTACCGTCTCTCCGGCAACGGCGCCAAAATTTGATTACGCCCAAAGAATAACGCGGTCGTTTGCAGTATAGCTTTGGGGTGTCGATTCCACAGGGAGATGGATTGAGAAATTGAAGAACAGTAATGAAATTAACAAAAAGATTAAATGAGTGTGATAAGTAAATTTTAGAGTGTAATGTAAATTAAAACTAAATGAGTAATTTGAAAAATATAAAAATGAAACGAAAAGTAGAGTGTAGGGAATTCCTTGTGTATTTGTGGTATTCAAATTTATTCTTAATTCATTGATAACTCAATTAAGAATTCTATGTCCAAATTCTTAATCGGAAGATATAACATTAATAACCAAAATTTAAATCACATGTAACTCTTTGAAAAATCATTTTTCGCGCTTAACTCTCATAAATTGTTATCGATATTGAGAAAATCTAACGACGACAATATACCTAAGAGGCGATATTGCAACAGAGAATTAAATCAATATAGATAATCAATTGCTCCAAACATAATTATAGAACTAATTCACTCAATAGAAAAAGCATGACTGAATCCATAAACGAAATAGATTCATAATTATTTGAAGACGAAAAAACATCACAAATAAATTGAGAATAATACAACAAAAGAGTTTTAATATTTAAAGACCAAATACATGAATAAAAAATAAATTACAAATACCATCACACACACAAGTTCATCCCTAACCCTCCTTGAGAATTTAGTTACACATATTGAAAATATGCAACAAAAATTCTCCAAGGGATAATATGGAAGAGCCAACCATTATTTTTTTCTCTCTTCTTTGGTTTTTCTTTTCTTTTCTCAAGCTCTCAAAATAATAGATCTTCCAAAGCATCCTCTCACACTAAGCATTCTTAGAACACACACCCCTTCTTTCTATTTATAAGCATCCTTCATGCAAGTTATCATGACAAAATCATCACAATTTCAACTTGTTTTGCCATGTGCCATTCTTGAATCCAAGTGATTTGTGAGTTGTCATTTTGATCATTTGTTTTCCCACCATGCATGAGCTGAATTTTGCTTGTAGGTTGAGTGTTTCAATTTTGCTTCTCTATCCATTAGTTGTCTTGTATGACTTAATATCTTGTGGTCAAATAATTTATCTACAAGAAACTTGAGTGCACTTCATCTTACATATGAATTGATCATTGAATTTCCACGTTGGTGTAGGAGTGCTTGCTGGAAAATATTATGATGACATTTGGATTTTATGCAAGTGGCTGAAAAATATCCAGGAACGTCAAGTGCAGGTAAGTCCACTTGATGGTCGATTTCGTATTAGATTGAGTGGATATCTCTTCAAATATAAAACACAAAAGTTATAGATATTTCTCTTCCGGTTCTATATCATCTTGAATCAGCTCAATCGGAGATTGGATGAGAGAGTTATGCCCATATTACGAAAAGATGTCAGAACTATCTAAAATTCTGCAATTATCTTCATTTGCTCCTAATGCATCTATTTGTGTCCTAAATCAAAATATAAGAATAATGAGTATATTTAGGCATCAAATAAGAATAAAGTATTAAATATTAAGAGAGGAAACTATGACATTTTATATTCTCATCAATATATTAAATCATTCTTATATCTATCTCAAGATAAATGACCATTAATTTTAATAACATGAGTTATATCCATTATTTTCTCATTTTTTTTAGTATTTAAATAGAGTATTTAGAGTGCATTTTTGTGCACTCATCAATGCCAAAAGGGGGAGAAGTTTTAGACTAGAACATTAACATTGTTTAAATTGCTAAACTTGTTATATATGCTTGAAATTATATTTATATTTTTGCTTGAAAAACTAACGCACATTCTCAGGGGGAGCTTAAGTATTCATACAGGTTTCAAGTTCTATCAAGCATTTGTCATCATCAAAAATGGGGAGATTGTTGAACTCAAGGTTTCAAGTTTCGTGTAAATCTACACATGAATTTTGATGATAACAAATAAATTCAAAGAATAAAGGAGTCTCAAGTTCAAGTTGTCTACACAATAGAATCAAGCACATCAAGGAAGCAAGCATGAGTAAGAAGGGAACAAGTTCACATTAAAATCATAGAGTAATTTTGTAAATCTCTTAAAAATTCGAAATTAAGATTAAGGCTCAAAATTAATATTTTATCATAAAGCATTAAAATATATTTTCCACATGTGCATGAATATTTTGAAAATTAAATTTGAAAATTTTGAAATATGATTGATTGTCATCTTTCACATGTGCATGACATGATTAAAAGTTTGAATTTTGAAAATATTAAGATGATTGATTGTCATCTTTCACATGTGCATGTTTTATTTAAATATTTTCAAAAGTGATAGATGCTTTTCTTGACTTATGCAAAAGGTAGATGTCTTTGTTTGAAAATTTTAAAAAGTAAAGTGTGCTCATTTTGTCACATGCAAAAAGTAAAAAGATTAGGTTTGAAATTTTTGAAAAATGAATGATGATATCTTTGACATGTGAATCTTTTTAAATTTGAATATGAAGTCTCATATGCCCATAAATAGATCATTTGAGAGCTTCACATTCACAACACCAAGAGCATACAACATTCATTCAAAACTTTCATTCTCTCTTCTCTAAGCATTGAGCCTTAACCCTTGTTCATTTTGAGAGATATAGTTTGCGCTATATTGTTTCTATCTCACTCATTGAGGAGTGTACTTTGATAGTCTACCCACTATCAACTTTTGTATTTGTAAGAGAGTGCGTATAACCCTTGTGTGTGTAGAAGGTGTTCTACACGGGGAATAGTTAAATCACCAAGTGTGAGGTGATTGGAAGTGTAGAAGGTGTTCTACACGGGGAATAGTTAAATCACCAAGTGTGAGGTGATTGGAAGTGTAGAGGGTGTTCTACACGGATTCTTTGGAGCGGTGCTTCTCAAATGTGTAATAGGTTTCTATCTCCACCTAAAGGAGATTGAATAGTGGATTTGGGGATCCTCAAGGGGTAGCTTGAGGCGATGACGTAGGCAGTGGGGCCGAACCTCGTTAACATACTGAATTTGCTTCTCTCTTACCCTTACTCTTTATATTTATTGTTGTTTCATATTTTGTTTATATTTTATATTATATATTTGATTTATAATTGTTATTTTTTTAAATACAACTCAATTCACCCCCCCTCTTGTGTTAATTATCTAGGCAACATATACTTCATAGATTTGCCAATTCGACGTTAGAACATCCAATTTATCAGGCTTTGATAGCTAACCCCAAGGGCATCACTCGATAACAAAAAAGGCCTTTGTCAATTATGAATGTCATCTTCTCCACGTGCACTTATTAATTAGGATCTAATTATATTCGAATATGCGTCCATGAAAATCATAAACTTGTGCCTTATAGTGGCATTTACTATAACGTCAATTCGTGGTAATGGGAATCTGTCCTTAAGACAGGTTTTATAATGGTTAGTGAATCTATATACATTCCTCACTTTCCATTTTCTTTCTTGACTAACACCATGGTAGAGATCCATTCTGGCTAGTACGCTTCTTTTATAAATTCTAGCGCCAAAAGACTATATTTATTCAGATGCCGTGCACTTCTCTATATTGAACGACCTTATCTTTCGGCAAACAATTTTTTATCTCTTGATTGACACACAGTTTATGCTCTATGGTTACTGTATCAATCCTTGACAAATCCTCATGGTTCCAAGCAAATATATTTCTATGTTCAATCAACAATTGTTTCAATACTTTTCTGGCGAGAGCCTCATCCTGATCCTCATTGTGGCATTTTTGTGTTCCGAGGAAGCTCAACCCATCGACAGATTACGATTCAGCAGGACTCTTTCAAACTGCCTATTTAAATCAATTTAAACATTAACCCTACTTAGTGTTTTCGGCCAGAGGCTATGTTCAAAGATATTCTTATGCTGTTTGAGAGAAAATTCATGGGATAGTTCTCTTTTGTTATCTATACACTTGCGAGTGTGATCTTGTTCAGGTTTGAGATAATCAATTATTAGTATTCATCCACTGGAGGTTTCAGAAGAAAAGTTAACATTTGAAGATTGTCAGAAGTTCTTAGTATTAGTATGGTAGGAGACAAACATGTTATTTATTTGGTCAAGTAAGAGAGGCAATTGACAAAAATCTTGTAATTGAGAATTTGCTTGTGATTTGATTTTCAAATAATAAGATTTTTTTTTTTGGGTTTGGCTACCCCATAGGGTATTTTCAATTGACCAATCATCGTGTTATACTTGATTATTAATTTGTTGCATATATTTGATTGTTTATATATTCACAAGATTGAAATAACCAATTTGTTTGAGAAAATTGGTCGACAATATTCGGCTATACAAAAGTACATTGAGAATTTTAATTGGCATCAGAGCATGATTCACTCATCCGAGTGTGACCTGTGACCCTGAAAAGGATATCACATTGGCTGTCCTGCCGCACTTCAATAGTGAAAACTATGCATATTGGAAAGCACGTATGAGAGTATTCCTCACATCGTTGGATGAATTGGTATGGCACATCGCTGAAAGAGAATGAGCAAAAGCTAAGACCAATATTGATTCTTGATCGAGAGATGAGCTGAATAATAGCAATTTCAATAGCAAGGGGCTGAATTCCATCTTCATGATAGTATCTCCAGAAAAGTTCAAAAGGATCTTCATCTACGAGATAATTAAGGAGACATGAGACATATTGGAGGTCATGCATGAGAGAACAAAGACTGTAAGAACTCTAAATTATAATTGCTGACCTCAAAATTTGAAAAAATTAAAATACTAGAAGATGAATGCTTTAATGATTTTTATACTAAACTAAATGATTTTGTGAATTCTAGGTTTACTCTTGATGGAAATGTCAAAAATTCAAGAGTTGTGAGGAAGATTTTGAAGTCTCTACCCGAGAGGCTTCAGCTTAAATTCTGCCTTTGAGGAAAGCAAAGATATGGAAGCAACTAAATTTAAAGTGCTGTTTGGGTTTTTACAAACGGATGAATCTACCATTCCTCAAATAAGAAATGAACGAATACCGTACCGGAGCTCGTATTGTTTAAGGTACTAAAATGAGATATCTCATTACTAGCACTATTTCGTGTATCAGTTCGGAATAGCCTATATATAAATAAACTATATATATACATGCATAAACTATAAAAATCTAAAATAACTATTCATTTTGTGCTTCGTATGAACAAAATATACCTTTTATATATACAACAAAGAAACAAAATGCAAACATGCTCAAAAAACCACTTAAAAAAAAATTCTGTTAAAATTCAAAATTTGGTACCAGTCGAAATATCAAATTTCGGCTAGTATAGGCCAAAATGACCAAAAAATGATATGGTATAAAAGAGAGCATTTTTTGTACTGGCTACATGGCCTATATTTCCCAAATTTTGGCCAGTATGGTACATTATTTAAAACTTTAAAATCCATTGCTTTGAAAATTGTGAAAGAAAAGCATGAAGAATTTTCTAGTGAGGATATAGCTTTTATTGTTAGGAAGTTTAGAAGATTTATATTTAATAAAAAGACTAATGGAAAATAAAAAAGAGGAAAATGATTTCCAGCAAAGAAAAATGAATCTGAAAGTTAGAATAAGGAAAAAAGTTGAGAAAAAAGATAAAGTTAAGTGTCATGAGTGTTTGGGCTATGGTCATATTACAGTTGAATGTCATAACTTCAAAAAAAAAAAAGGAAAGACATTGGACGTTTCTCTTAGCGATACTTCAAATTTTGAAAGTGAAAACTCATCTTCGAATGATGAAAAATAGTTTATGGATTTTTCCGCTATTATGGATGATTTTCCTAAAACCTCACTATCGAAACTTGAAAGTATATGTGCCTCTAGAGATTTGGATAATGCTCTACTTGATACCGACCAAGAAATTAATGTTCAAGATGCTTACAATGAAATGTTTAAGGAGCTAGTCAAGCTCAAAAAACTCAACAAGAACCTGTATAATAAACTTACAGCAATAGAAAATGAGATTAAAGGATCAAAAGCTTATACTAGAACAAGAGTTAAAAGATGTTCAAGAGTGTAAGCAAAATTTTGTAATATAGAAATTAAATGAAATGTTGAGTTTTCAAAAGTCAAGTAATGATAGGACTGGCTTAAGATATGTGACTTTTAAATGAAAAGAAAGACAAGCATCATTATCTGCTATGTTTACTTCCAAAGGTATTGTTTTTGGTCAAGGGAAGTCAGGAGAAAAATATTGAAAAATCAGTTGTGCTAAAAACAGTCGACACAAAAATTCAGCACTAAAAATAATGTGAAGTGGTAGGTTTTAAAGATAAGTATACTCCTAGTAAAGCTGTGCATTCAGATAAATGGGAAGAACAAGTTTATAAATAAGAAAGAGTGGGTGATGAAAAACAACACCGTATAACATATAGCCCACATGGCACTTAGAGCTAAGGAGGATTGCTTTTGGTACTTGGACAATGCTTGTTTAAGGCATATGTCTAGTGATAAAGAGATCTTCAAGAAAGTGGAACCAAAAAATGGAGGCACCGTAATCTTTGAAGATGGTACCAAGGCCATTGAAGAAGGGAAATGAGTATTAAAATACCTAGATTACCTATTTTAACCAATGTTTTATTTGTCAATGGACTTAAAACTAATTTACTAAGCATAACTCAATTTTTTGATGAAAATTTGTCTATGCAGTTCTCAAAAGATGAATGTAATAAATACAAACCAACTGGAGAATGGATCCTAAATAGCTTGAGAGCCTTTGATAATTGCTATGGAATCTCCCCGACATCAAGATTGAGCTGCCATAGAACTTTATTATATGAGACTGAGTTATGGCATCAACACCTTGGGCATATTAATTTCAAAGATTTGGTTAATATATCAAAAAGAGATACAATAGATGGGTTGTCCAAGGCCATTAAAGGCAATAAAATTGTGTGTGGAGCATGCCAAGAAAGAAAGTAAACTAGAGCTCAACACAAGAAGACTTCTCTCATTCATACCTCTCGGCCACTTGAGCTTTTACACATGGACTTGATGGCTCCAACACAAATCGAGAGCTTTGGAAGAAAAAAGTCTATTATGGTGATCGTAGATGACTTTTCAAAATACACATGGACTATTCTCTTGAGGGAAAAATAGGAAGCCTTCGATCTTGCCAGAAACCTATTCAAGAAATTGCAAATAGAAAGGGAAGTTTACATATCTAGAATATGTAGTGACCATGGTAGCGGGTTTAAAAATACTAACTTCACTACTTCTGTGATGAACAAGGAATCTATCAAGAATTTTTAGCACCTATTACTTCACAACAAAATGGAGTGATGGAAAGGAAAAATAGAGTGATCCGAGAAATGGTTTGGACCATCCTAAGCATTAAGAAAATGGCTCTACACTTTTAGGGTAAAGTTGTAAATACAGCTAATACATCTTGAATTAGGTAATCCTTAGACCCGGCACCAAACAGACTCCCTATGGTTTGTGAAAAAATAAAAAGCCCATAGTAAAGTATTTTAGAGTTTTTTGTAATAAATTTTACATTTTGAGAGACTGAAAAAACACTAAAAAAATTGAGAGTAAAAATGATGAAGGTTTGTTTTTTAGTTATTCCTCAAATAGTAGAGATTATAGAGTCTACAACTTACGCACAAAATCTGTTATGGAATCTTTTTATGTGGTTGTGGATGAATAGTGATCCCAAAGAAAAAGAACTTTCGTCCAGAATCACTCATAATCATCCAAGGGAGAATATCTTTGGTAAATTAGATGAAGGTATAAGATTAAAGAAAAATAGTTCTTAACCAAGTTTCATTTATGTGCTATTTGCTACAGGCTGAACCCACTAAAGTGGAAGAAGTATTGGAGGATGAAAGTTGGGTCAACGCAATGCATGAAGGACTCCATCATTCACTAGAAATGATGTGTGGGAGCTAGTTTCTAGATCAAAGAATTATAATATCATCGAGACTAAATGGATCTTTAAAAATAAGTCTAGTGAGCATGGAACTATTATAAGAAATAAAGCAAGGAACTATGCTAGAAACCTTGTGAAAAAGTTCGAAATGGAAGGAAAAAGCAATGCTCGTACTCCCATGAGTACATCGGTAAAAATCAGTAAGGACCCTATTCTTTATAAAAGCATGATAGGAATCACTACAAGTATACCCAATATAGCATTTAGTGTTGGGGTGTGTTCTAGGTTTCAAGCTAATTCAAAAAAATCTCATCATACTACAGTAAAAAGAATCATAAAATATCTTAATGCAATTGTGGATTATGAGATATGGTTTACTAAAGACACTAATTTAACATTTGTTGGATATTCGGATGCATACTGGGTTGGGAATGCTGATGATAGGAAGAGTACCAATAGTGGGTGTTTTTATGTAAGAGGGAATCTAGTAACTTGGTTGAGTAAAAAGAAAGACTTAATTTCTCTATCTATTGCTGAAGCTGAGTATATAGCTGTAGGAAGTTATTGTACTTAGTTCTTGTGGATGAAAAATATGCTTGAATACTATGATTTTTTTTCAAAATACTATGTTTGTCTATTGCGATAAATCAAGTGCTATTAATATTTCAAAAATATATGTTTAGCACTCTAGAACTAAACACATCTACATTAGACATTATTTTATTAGAATATTGGTTGAGTCTAAAGTAGTGTCTTTGGAGCATATTCCTACTGAGTATCAATCGACCGACTTGTTTACTAAACCTCTAGATAGTCTAAGGTTTGAGTTCTTAAGAAAAGCCATTGATGGGTGAGATATCAAGTGAGGGTCTCTATCTCTTAGTAGTCTAGGACATGCATTTCGTTTTTTTTCTAAGTTATTTCTTTTTTTTTTTTGTTTTTATTTTTCTGATTTTTAATTTAAAAAAATGAAAATAAACATTTTCTATGTTTTGGCCAAATGGTTGAGTACATGAATGATTGATGATGTGTTGATGTTTTGGGCATGTAGGTATTCACCCAATAAAATTATTGAATTCATACATTTCTCTTGTTTTGTGCATCCCATCTTGTGCATGCTAACCCTATAAGTCATTTTGTAAAAGTTCATTTTTAATACATTATGAGGAACTTGTATGGATGCAACATTAATATTAAAAGGCTAAATATGTGTTATTGAGATGCCCAAAATAGATGAAGTCCAAGTCTTAAATTGATTAATACTAATTGAACCTAGTACAAAAACTAAAAGAGGCCTCCCACTGGAAAACATCACTTGTTGATCCATATAGAAAAAGTTAGTGTTGCCTTATTATAGAAAAGACTAACACTCTAAATGGATCTAATATTTAAAGTCTTTATAGAAAAAATCATTACTCAAATCATTTTTGTAAAATATGAGCAACAAAAATGGAACAAAAAGGGACTAAGCAAGTAAAATATTTGAAGGAGACACTATGTATTTGGACTCTAGTATAAACTTTGACTTTTAAAGTGAGTGACAAACTCTTGAGAGTATTTTAAGTCCTGCGTGATACCCATCTCCCCTTGATGCCTATATCGCACCACGCAAACTCATTGTGCCCTAACTCTAAAATCTCTCCAAGTTCACCAAAATTCCTTGAGGGAGATCATTAGGATTCACAAATATTTATCTTTTAAGCCTAATCCAAGATATGGTTTTGATTTCCCTTGCATTATTTCTATACGTTGATAATATGTTTTGCCGAAATGTGTTTCAGACTCTTTTCATATGTGAAGTTTGGGCTTGATTACTGGTTATTTTGTATTTTTTGGTTGTCATAGAATGTATTGGGACTGATTTCTACATGCATTGAGGCCGATTTCCATAGGATTCTGACTTTTGCACATTGGGTTTTCACCAATGCACACCAAGGATTTGATATATTGCCTCAATCAACTTATCTTACCTAATTGCCTCTCATGGGCTATGGATATCTTATATATATGTCATGCTTATATTTCCTCACATTTCCTGAGAGAGACTTGCTCAGTACCGAACCATACTACTCATTTCGTTTGTATTTCTTATGAATGCATGTTTGTCCTTCGATTTCTCACAAGTCAACGGTTTTCGTCTAGAGGCTATATTCAAAGATATTCTTGTGCTGTTTGAGAGAAAATTCATGGGAGAATTTTCTTTTATTTTCTATACGCTTGTGAGTATGATCTTGCTCAAGATTTGAGAGGATTTGTGAATAGTATTCAACTACTAGAAGTTTCATGAGAAAAGTCAACATTTGAAGATCATTAGAAGTTTTGATTGATGTTACAGCAGGAAACAAACTGATCGTTTGTTTGGTCAAATACGAGGGTCAATTGACAAAAATTTTGTAATTGAGACATTGCTTGTAATTTGATTTTCAAATAATAAGATCGTATTTTCTGGGTTTGGCTGCCCTGTAGGATATTTCCTTTTGATGAGCTCTTCAAAGGATTTACATTCGTTAATCAATCGTCATGTTATGCTTGCTTATTGATTTATTGCATATATTTGATTGTTTATATAATCACATGATTAATAATTAACTAGTTTGTTTGAGAAAATTGGTAGACAATATTTGGCCATATAGGGGTACATCGAGAATTTCACACACAATAGCCGCCACAACCTTCAACTTTTGAACATAACACTCTACACCAAAATTTTCTCTCCAGAAACATCGTCAACGCTTGCTTCCATCGGGAACTTCATCTCCAATTGGAAGGTAGAGGTGACTACCTTTAGGTCCCTCAGAATTGGTCTTTCCAATATAGCCCTGTGACGCCTCCAAATTCTCCTTAAAATAAATACGTGAATCGATGCATCGGGATGATGAAAACACGGGTCACACATCCCAACGACAAGTGTCAAACGCGTGTGCACACATAACATGCATAAAATAAAAGCAGCGGATGTATAAATCCATATCTAATTACCAGAATTTTTAGAAATATTTTACAAAACCTTTTTAATAAAAATTCTCCCACAGGAGATTTAATACATTATTCCGAAATACAAATTAAATAAATACATATTTATAAAAAGGGGGAAATAAATTTTCCAAGATAACAATAAATAATACTAACACATCACTGACGGAGCCATCTCCTCAAGCTCAGCCTTTACATAATCTGCATCCAAGAAACTATGATGCCAAGATGGCATCGCAGGTAAGTACAACCCAACCAAACCCAAGATAATAAATACATTAATGCCACAACAACAACCATGAACAAATTACCATATGCATGAGGCTTAAAATCATCTTTCTCAAAGTCAATGAAATAACCACACACGCCAAAATCTCATTTGATTCACGATAAAACTCCAATAAAATCAATCATCTTTTCCAATAAAATAATATCCTCAAAAACCAATTATATCGGGTGTTACGTATCGCCATCCCCGATATGATATACACATACACCAGAAATCATAATGGGCGTTACGTATCATCGTCCCCATTATGATCCACACATACTCATTTCATATCAGGCGTTACGTATCGCCGTCCCCGATATGAAATGCACACCCAATGACCATAACGGGAGTTACGTATCGCCGTCCCCGCTATGTCATCCACACACTAGCAATCACAATGGGCATTACGTATCGCCATCCCCATTATGACTGACACACACACACACACACGCTGATCACAACGAGCGTTACGTATCGCCGTCCCCGTTATGACTCAGCCAAAAACCATTAAAATCCGTAAACTCAATAAAAACCCAATTTCCATTTTCAACACATGAATATCCGAAATCATGCAAAAATCTACTTTCCAAATATTTTCATGAGCATGCGCATAAATACACAATACAGACAATCATGCACCAAATATCCAACATTTAAATAATCCAATCAACCAACAAATAGCAACAATAATCATGCACACATAATAACTGTTGATGCCAAAGATATATTTAAATTTTAAAACTCCTTTGGAAAGTACTTACAGCGCTATAATATAACTTTCAAAGCGTCTTCAAGGTGCAACCGACAGCGGCGAAGCAACGTAATAGTATAAAACCGATTATGGCCGTGGGTCTCAAAAATCCAATTTTTGAACGGGAACAAACGAAGACTTGAGATCGTTAGGGAATGACTTAGAGGTGTTGGTGAAGTGATTGGCAGTGGTGGTTGGCCGTGGGCGGCAGTTGGAGGCCGAAAAGCTTAAAATAGAGATGTTGATCAATGGACTACAAGGGTGGTGGATTGGGGCTGAGGAAGGGTGAGTTAGGTAGTTGAGGGGTAGGTGGTGAAGTGGTGAAGAGATGGTTGCCGGTGGTGGAGCGACGGCGGCGCTGGAGCACATAGAGGCCTCAGCTTTAAGGTGGCGTGGGGGTAAACGACGGCATGATTCGGGCTGGAAATGGAGGGGTTTGGTCGCCAGTCGGTGGGGAAGAGAATGGGAGGGGCGGTGATGGCCACCAGTAGCGCACGGCGGCACTGGATAGAAAGAGGAAGAACAGCGGAAAAGAGGGAAAATAGGGGAGGGGGATGGCGCGAGTCTGGGGAAGCAGAGGAAGAAGGAAGAAAAAGAAAAGAAAAGAAAAGAAAAAGAGAAAAGAAAAAGGAAATAAAGTCTACTAGAAAAAAGAGCACAACAAACTAAATAAAAACTAACAAAACAATACAACAATGCAATATCAATAAATAAAATGTTTAAAGCCCAACGATAAAATAAATTAATCTCAAGCGCAATTTAATTATAAAACTATAATTAATATAACGAAACCACATCAAATAAACTTACATAATAAAATAAAGGAAATTAAATTTCACTTAATAAAATAATTAACTCATATTAAAATAAATAAGAAAAGCAACGTAACTCGATATTAACTAATTAATAGCTCAAATAAATATCTTAAACAAATAAAACACAACTAATAATATTATTAAAATAAATTAAAATAATTAACACCGAGAATAAAATAACGTGTAAAAATACACGTAAATTTGGGATCTCACATTCTCCCCCCTTAAAAAGAATTTCGTCCCCGAAATTCGCTCGTCTGTAACTAATAGGCAACTAAGAAAAACTCCAATAACTCACCTACCAGATCACTTAATACTTACTCCAAGTATTAGTACAATCATCTATTTTCCTCAAATACAAATGAATGCTATACCATCATAACCGTATAGTCTCCAAATAATATTTCATTTCTAAAACTCTTGAAGTAGCCAATTAATCTGAACTCTAATTACATCGCAAGACTTCACGTTTCCGCGCGCCCGTTAATAACTCACTGAATGTATAAAATTAAATCCTCATAGATTATCCCCATAAGTAAAAATTGGCTCAACACCTATTAACAAGAAATCCTATACCACTCTTCCAAATCCTAACATTTTAATATCTCATAATTTTGATTATACCACTATGGTTGATATCTAAACTCTAATATGTATCACATAAAAATCCTTTCACTTTCCAGGTTAACCATCAAAATAGAACTTTGCAAAACTAAGATCAATCCCCACAGAAAATATAGCCTCTCAATTATCAGGTCACCCCACTAATCTTCTCAAAATCATCCTAGAATTTGGACTCCCAATTACTTAACTTCTTCAACTACTACGTCATGACTAAAGTCTCAAAGCACATCTTGCAATTCGAAAATCAAATCCACTAAGCACCAAGTACTACACTCCCAAACCTTAATGCTTTATCAACTCATAAATCTAGTTATGTCACCCAAATGTTGCCGCCTAAAATTCCAATACCCAACTAGAAATTCAATCTCCAAATAAAATAAAATAAAAATAGCCTCAATTATTTAAACTCCTATTTGGTCTCAAATCATAACTAATTCTTGAAGATAAACTCAACTAAGGCTACTAACCATTACATTTGCCAAGTATCATGCTTAGAGTGTACACTCCAATTAACTCTCCAAAAAGTCTAAGGCTTAAATCTTTTAAATTTAATACCAATTCATCAAATTAGTATCCAATGCCTAACAAAACTCCACTCCTAAACCAAAAACAAAACAAAGACATGCACACTCCAAAATTTATACTCACAATTATTACATATAAGTCTCCAAGCGTCAACAAACAAAACCAAAACTCCATCAAAGAATCAGATTATCATCTACTTCCATAAACACACCAAAAACAAATTCATAACAGTATAACGAACGAAAATGATTCAACACTTACAAGAATCACCTGAAAAATAATTCCAACCGTCTCCCCCAAACAATATTTGAACTTAGAAACCCAAGCACTAAATGAGACCCAATCAAACCAAGATAGATAGTATATGAATACACCAATGAAGAAGCATGAATAATTAAGTAGATACTAACAATTATCAAGACAAAACTACCTCAAAACAATATTAAAACATACTCAAACACTAAGTGAAACCCAAGCAATACACATAAATAGCATATAAAACATCAATACAGAAGTACAATTACATAAACACCCATGATTATCAAAACGAATCTATCTCACAAAATATAATAATATACCTAAACACCAAATAAAAGTTAAGTAATTCACATAATTATTATATAAAAACAGAAAGGGAAAATTTTCATAAATAAATAAATACCATAAATACCAGTGATTCGAGAAAACAATTTCACCTCCCTTAATAAACACAAAGGCACCAAAAACTTTTATTAAATAGAACAGAGAGATGGAATTAAAAGAAGAACGGAGAAATAAAATGGCAAATAAAGTTTTGAAATTCTCCTCAAAATCCAACTCTAAAAAGATTTATTATAGAAATCTTCAGGACTTAAGATCTTTAAAAGAAACGAACCATAATAAAATAAATTAAATCGATAAATTAATTAATAAATAAATACAAACAAGTCGCCAAAACAAATCTACTCGTTAAAGTAAATAGATAAACTTTTAAAATAAAACAAACGGAATTGTGGAAAGATAATAAATTTTAAAACTTACTTCAAAGCATGTCTTTAAAAAAAAAACACAGTAGCGATTTCCTTTAAATCGTTGTCTAAATAAAATTTTTAAACTTTCAGAAATATTTAAAATACAAAAGCCATAATTAAAATAAAAAATAATAAACAAAATCCAAAACTATTTCATAAGAAACCTATGAATTTAAATTAAAATCAAATCTTGATAATAATTGAATAAAAGTTTCAGAAAACAAAATAACCCACAACAAAAGATATAAAATTTAAAATAAAGAATTCTATAACACAATTATTTAAAATATCAGATTCAATAAAAAGATTGATTTAAAATAATAATCTAATCAGAAATATCCAAATTCCAATTTAATCAAAAACAAAGGCATATATATAAAATAAATAAATAATTAAATAAATACTCGACAACTTAACCAAATAAAATCAACTAACTAAAATCTTAACTACTACCCAATTACAATATTGAACAAATTTTAAAATAAAATAAAACAAAGCGAACAAACCAATCAATCATAATTAAATTAATTATGAAAATAAATAAACAACATAAACATTAAAATAAAAAGTACAACACAGCAAAATAAATATTGATAATATTACCATATAAATTAGTAGGAAAACATAGAGAACAAATAAAATAATAGAATAAAATTACAATAACCAAATAATGAAACAAATAAATTTTTAAAACCACAACTTTTCTGGTACTGTCCTTAGGTAATCTATGGATTTATCCCAGAATCGAACTGCTCTGATACCACCTATGACGCCCCCAAATTCCTCTTAAAATAAATACGAGAATCGAGACGTCAGGATGATGACAACACGGGTCACACATCCCAACGACAAGTGTCAAACGTGTGTGTGTACACGTGACATACATAAAATAAAAGCAGCAGATGTATAAATCAATATCTAAGTACCAGAATTTTTAGAAATATTTTACAAAACCATTTTAATAAAAATTCTCCCACAGGAGATTTAATACAGTCATCCGAAATATAAATTAAATAAATATATATTTATAAAAAGGGGGGAAATAAATTTCCCAAGATAACAATAAATAATACTAACACATCACCGACGGAGCCGTCTCTTCAGGCTCAGTCTCTACATAATCTGTATCCAAAAAACTTCGAAGCCAAGATAGCATCGCAGGTAAGTACAACCCAACCAAACCCAAGATAATAAATACATTAATGCCACAACGACAACCATGAACAAATTACCATATGCATAAGGCTTAAAATCATCTTCCTCAAAATCAATGAAATAACCACACACGCCAAAATCTCATTTGGTCCACGATAAATCTCCAATAAAATCAATCATCATTTCCCATAAAATAATATTCTCAAAACCAATCATACCGGGCGTTACGTATCGCCGTCCCCGATATGATATACACACACACTCGAAATCATAATGGGCGTTACGTATCGCCGTCCCCATTATGATCCACACACACTCATTTCATACCGGGCGTTACGTATCGCTGTACCCGATATAAAATGCACACCCAATGACCGTAACGGGCGTTACGTATCGCTGTTCCCGTTATATCATCCACACACTATTAATCACAATAGGTGTTATGTATTGCCGTCCCCATTATGACTGATACACACACACGCTGATCACAACGGGCGTTACGTATCGCCGTCCTCGTTATGACTCAGCCAAAAACTATTAAAATCCGTAAACTCAATAAAAATCCAATTTTCATTTCCAACACATGAATATCCGAAATCATGCAAAAATCTACTTTCCAAAATTTTCATGAGCATGCGCGTAAATACATAATACAGACAATTATGCACCAAATATCCAACATTTAAATAATCCAATTAACCAACAAATAGGAACAATAATTATACACAATAACTGTTGATGCCAAAAATATATTTAAATTTTAAAACTCTTTTGGAAAATACTTACAGCGCTATAATATAACTTTCAAAGCATCTTCGAGGTGCAATCGACAGCGGTGAAGCAACGTAATAGTATAAAACCGATTATGGCCGTGGGTCTCAAAAACCCAATTTTTGAACAGGAACAAACGAATACTTGAGATCGTTAGGAAAGGACTTAGAGATGTTGGTAAAGTGATTGGCAGTGGTGGTTGACCGTGGGTGGCGGCGTGGGCGGCGGTTGGAGACCGAAAAGTTTAAAATAGAGATGTTAATCAATGGACTACAAGGGTGGCGGATCGGGGCCGAGGAAGGGTGAGTTAGGTATGTTACCCAGATGACTAACACAAGAGGGGGGGTGAATTGAGTTGTATTTAAAAAATAACAATTATAAATCAAATATATAATATAAAATATAAACAAAATATGAAACAACAATAAATATAAATAGTAAGAGTAAGAGAGAAGCAAACTCAGTATGTTAACGAGGTTCAGCCCCACTGCCTACGTTCTCGCCTCAAGCTACCTCTTGAGGATTCCCAAATCCACTATTCAATCTCCTTTAGGTGGAGATAGAAACCTATTACACCTTTGAGCAGCACCGCTCCAAAGAATCCGTGTAGAACACCCTCTACACTTCCAATCACCTTACACTTGGTGATTTAACTATTCGCCGTGTAGAACACCTTCTACACTTCCAATCACCTCACACTTGGTGATTTAACTATTCCCCGTGTAGAACACCTTCTACACACACAAGGGTTATACACACCCTTTTACAAATACAATAGTTGATAGTAAGTAGACTATCAAAGTACACTCCTCAATGAGTGAGATAGAAACAATACAGCGCAACCTATATCTCTCTCAACAAGAACAAGAATTAAGGCTCAAAACTTTAGAAAAGAGAGAATGAGAGCTTTGAAGAAATGATGCAAAACTTAGCAATAGATGTGTAAGCTCTTGTTGTGAATTTTGCAAAACTCAAATGAGCTATTTATAGGCAAATGATTTTTCAATTTCAAATTTGAAAAGATTCTCATATCAAAAACATCATCATTTACTTTTCAAAAATTTCAAATCTAATATTTTTACTTTTTGCATGTGACAAAAGGAGCACACTTTACTTTTCAAAAATTTCAAACATAATCTTTTACTTTTTGCATATGACAAAAGGAGCACACTTTACCTTTCAAAATAAAGAAATCTACCTTTTGCATAAGTCAAGAAAAGCATCCACCACTTTTGAAAATATTCAAATAAAACATGCACATGTGAAAGATGACAATCAATCATGTTAATATTTTCAAAATTCAAACCTTTAATCATGTCATGCACATGTGAAAGATGACAATCAATCATCTTTCAAAATTTTCAAAGTTCAAACCTTTAATCATGTCATGCACATGTGAAAGATGACAATCAATCATCTTTCAAAATTTTCAAATTTAATTTTCAAAATAGCATGCACATGTGGAAAATGTATTTTAATGCTTTATGATAAAATATTAATTTTGAGCCTTAATCCTAATTTTGAATTTTTAAGAGATTTACAACATTACTCTATGATTTTAATGTGAACTTGTTTCCTTCTTGCTCATGCTTGCTTCCTTGATGTGCTTGATTATATTGTGTGGACAACTTGAGCTTGAGACTCCTTTATTCTTTGGATTCATTTGTTATCATCAAAATCCATTTGTAGATTTACATGAAACTTGAAACCTTGGGTTCAACAAGGTAGTTGAGGGGTCGGTGGTGAAGTGGTGAAGAGATGGTGGCCGGTGATGGAGCGACGGCGGTGCTGGAGCACATAGAGGTCGCGGCTTTGAGGTCGGTGTGGGGGTAAACGATGGCACAATTCGGGCTGGAAATGGAGGGGTTTAGTCGCCGGCCAGTGGGGAAGAAAATGGGAGGGGCGGTGATGGCCACCGGCAGCGCACGGCGGCGCTGGACAGAAAGAGGAAGAACGGCGGAAGAGAGGGAAAACAGGGGAGGGGGCTAGCGCGAGTCTAGGGAAGCAGAGGAAGAAGGAAGAAAAAGAAAAGAAAAAGAAAGAAAAGAAAAGAAAAAGAGAAAAGAAAATGGAAATAAAGTCTACTAGAAAAAAGAGCACAACAAATTAAATAAAAGCTGTTGAACCCAAAATTTCAAATTTCATGTAAATCTACAAATGGATTTTGATGATAACAAATAAATCCAAAGAATAAAGGAGTCTCAAGCTCAAGTTGTCCACACAATATAATCAAGCACATCAAGGAAGCAAGCATGAGCAAGAAGGGAACAAGTTCACATTAAAATCATAGAGTAATGTTGTAAATCTCTTAAAAATTCAAAATTAGGATTAAGGCTCAAAATTAATATTTTATCATAAAGCATTAAAATACATTTTCCACATGTGCATGATATTTTGAAAATTAAATTTGAAAATTTTGAAAGATGATTGATTGTCATCTTTCACATGTGCATGACATGATTAAAGGTTTGAATTTTGAAAATTTTGAAAGATGATTGATTGTCATCTTTCACATGTGTATGACATGATTAAAGGTTTAAATTTTGAAAATATTAAGATGATTGATTGTCATCTTTCACATGTGCATAACATGATTAAATGTTTGAACTTTGAAAATATTAAGATGATTGATTTTCATCTTTCACATGTGCATGTTTTATTTGAATATTTTTAAAAGTGGTGGATGTTTTTTTTTTGACTTATGCAAAAGGTAGATGTCTTTATTTGAAAATTTTGAAAAGTAAAGTGTGCTCCTTTTGTCATATGCAAAAAGTAAAAGATTATGTTTGAAATTTTTGAAAAGTAAAGTGTGCTCCTTTTGTCACATGCAAAAAGTAAAAATATTATATTTGAAATTTTTGAAAAGTAAATGATGATGTTTTTGACATGGGAATCTTTTCAAATTTGAAATTGAAAAATCATTTGCCTATAAATAGCTTACTTGAGTTTTGCAAAATTCACAACAAGAGCTTACACATCTATTGCTAAGTTTTGCATCATTTTTTCAAAGCTCTCATTCTCTCTTTTCTAAAGTTTTGAGCCTTAATTCTTGTTCTTGTTGAGAGAGATATAGGTTGCGCTGTATTGTTTCTATCTCACTCATTGAGGAGTGTACTTTGATAGTCTACCTACTATCAACTCTTGTATTTGTAAAAGGGTGTGTATAACCCTTGTGTGTGTAGAAGGTGTTCTACACGGGAAATAGTTAAACCACCAAGTGTGAGGTGATTGAAAGTGTAGAAGGTGTTCTACACGGGAAATAGTTAAATCACCAAGTGTAAGGTGATTGGAAGTGTAGAGGGTGTTCTACACGGATTCTTTGGAGCGGTGCTGCTCAAAGGTGTAATAGGTTTCTATCTCCACCTAAAGGAGATTGAATAGTGGATTTGGGGATTCTCAAGAGGTAGCTTGAGGCGAGGACGTAGGCAGTGGGGCCGAACCTCGTTAACATACTGAGTTTGCTTCTCTCTTACTCTTACTCTTTATATTTATTATTGTTTCATATTTTGTTTATATTTTATATTATATATTTGATTTATAATTGTTATTTTTTTAAATACAACTCAATTCACCCCCCCTCTTGTGTTAGTCATCTGGGCAACAATTGGTATCAGAGCTAGTTGACCTGTACTGTTCATACAGGCAGATCACTTATGGGAACTCTCGCTTGTGACTGTGTCAGTGAAGCAAGACTCTCCGACCATGGGTGACGGTGCACCGGTAGAGACGGTGGCCGGCTAGTCTGGTAGGTACAGTTGTTAGGTGACATAGGTGCGACCTATGGTCAGAAACAATTGGTATCAGAGCTAGAGCTCTATTATAAGATTAACTATCTTTTGAGTTAAGATCTTATGACTAACATTGCAGCTTCATTTGGTGAAGGTCAATCCAGCAGTCGACCTCCACTCTTTTGTGGAGACAATTACTCATTCTGGAAAGTTAGAATGAGAATATTCCTTCAGGCTCAAGGTCGAGAAATCTGGAAATGCATTGTAAATGGACCTTATATTCCAACAAAAGTGATTGATGGAGTAAAGGTCAAAAAGGAAGAAGAAGAGTTTGATCGTGAAGACGATAGACTTTATACTTTGAATTTAACTGCTATGAATTTATTATATAATGCTCTTAATGGTAATGAGTTTAATAGAGTAATGACTTGCACTACAGCAAAGGAAATTTGGGATAACTTGGAAGTTACTTATGAATAAATTTCTCAAGTCAAGGAATCAAAAATTTATATTCTTACTCATGAATATGAAATGTTTAAGATGAATGATGATGAATCTATTTCTAGTATGCACACTCGTTTTACTAATATCATAAATAACTTGACAGCTCTTGGCAAAGTTTATTCCAACGTGGAGATAGTAAGAAAAATTCTCAACTCTCTACCAAAACGTTGGGAGTCAAAAGTGACAGCGATTCTTGAAGCTAGAGACCTCAAGAAGCTCGAAGTGAATGAACTCATCGGGTCACTTATCACCCATGAGTACACATTGAAAAGAGGAGAAGAAGAAGGAAATTCAAAGAAGAGTTTGGCACTTAAAGCTGTTCCACATGAAAGTGAAAGTGATGAAGATGAGGAAAATGACGACAAAGATGAAGAAGTTGCGATGATAATAAGAAGAATTCAGAGGTTCTTAAAGAAAAATAAAACTCCTCCAAGGAAATCCTTCAATAAGTTTTCCAAGAAAGATTCAGGTAAAAATGATACTTTAATTTGTTATAAATGCAATAAATCTGGTCATATCAAGCCAGATTGTCCTCTACTAAAGAAAGATCGAAACAAAGGCAAAAAAGCAATGAAAGTTACGTGGAATGATGATTCAAGTAGCTCAGATAGTGAAGCAAGCAATGGAGAATCAGCAAATCTTTGTCTTATGGCTAAAGATGACATTGAGGTAACAAATTTTGATAATATTGAAGATCCTTCATATGAAAAATTACAAAATGTTTTAGAAGAAGTATATGAGGAATTTGAAAAATTGGGTATCAAGTATACTGTTTTGAAAAAAAAAATTCTTTTTTAACAAACGAAATTGATATTTTAAGAAAAAAAAATATTGTTTTGAAAGATGAAAATTTTGAATTGAAGAAAAAGAAAACTGATTTAGAAAATATTATTGAAAACTTTACGAATGGAAAAAGAAATTTTGAAAAATTTCTTGGTAGTCAAAGATGTGTTTTTGATAAGGCAAGCTTGGGATATATGCCAAAACAAAAATACAAACCTTATAAAAACTTCTTTGATAATCCTTCTACATCAAAGTCCAATATTCAAAATTATTTTCATAAAAATAATTTTGTTAAAAAAGGATACTATTATAATCACTCAAGTTCTTCATATATGTCACATGCTATTTGCAATTTTTGTAATAGAAATGGTCATAATTATCTTGCTTGTCCTATTAGAAGAAAACATACAATGACTATTAGGGCCATATGGGTACCTAAATATCTTGTTTCTTCTAATACTAATAAATAAAAGACCCAAAGAACTTGGGTACCGGGAATTGTTTTTAATTGCTTTTATAGGTATGCATGAAGTATTCTACAGGTAAAAATAAATGATTTTTAGACAACGGATGCTCAAGATACGTGACAGAAGACAAAACTAAATTTATTGACTTCACTTCTAAAGAAAAAGGATGTGTGATATTTGGAAACAATTCAAAATGAAAGATCATGGAAATAGAAGGAAAGATCATCAAAACTTAGTACAAGATGCAACCAAATAGTGGAAACATGTGAAAGATCATCCAGCGGAATAAATTCTAGGAGAACCTTCACGAGGTGTAAGTACTCGATCATCTCTTAGATATATTTGCAATCATACTGCTTTTCTATCTCAGATTGAACCTAAAAATATTGATGAAGCACTTCTTGATGAATTTTATATTCTAGCTATGTAAGAAGAGTTTAATCAATTTAAAAGAAATGATATTTGAACACTTGTTCCTAAACCCAAAAATCATACTATTATTGGAACAAAATGGGTTTTTAGAAACAAGAAAGATGAGTCCGGAGTCATTACTAGAAATAAAGTTCGACTTGTAGTCCAAGATTTCAATCAAGAAAAACGAATCGATTATGATGAGACATATGCACCAGTCGCAAAATTAGAAGCTATTCGAATGCTACTTGCATATGCTTGTTATAAAGATTTCAAACTTTTTCAAATGGATGTTAAAAGTGCTTTTTTAAACGGTTTTATAAATGAAGAAGTATATGCTGAGCAACCTCCAGGTTTTGAAAATCATATTTCTCTAAATCATGTTTTCAAACTCACCAAAGTACTATTTGGACTCAAACAAGCTCCTAGAGCGTGGTACGAGAGATTCAGTAGTTTCTTGATTGAAAAAGGCTTTTTAAAAGGAAAAATTGATACAACTCTTTTCATTATATACGAAAATGATGATATTCTTTTGATTCAAATTTATGTTGATGATATAATATTCGGTGCTACTAATGAAAATATGTGCCAAGTTTTTGCTAAGACTATGCAGGAAAAATTTGAAATGAGCATGATGGGAGAGCTTATATTCTTTCTCGGATTGCAAATTAAGCAAGCAAAAAGTGAGACATTCATCAATCAATCAAAATATATTAAGAAATTGCTGAAAAAGTTTGGGATGGAAGGTGCTAAAGAAACTAGAACACCAATGAGCCCATCCACTAAACTTGATAAAGATGAATCCGGTAAACTAGTTGATTCGAAGGTATATCGATGTATGATTGGTAGTTTATTATATTTGACAGCCAGTAGACCAGATATTATGTTCAGTGTATGTTTATGTGCACGTTTTCAATCATTTCCAAAACAATCTCATTTGATTGCAGTCAAGCGGATTTTTAGATATTTTGCCAGTACCATTGACTTCGAGTTATGGTATCCTAAACACACTTATTTCGATCTTATTAGTTATTCAGGTACCGATTATACTGGTTGCAAAGATGATCGAAAAAGTTTTAGTAGAACATGTAATTTCTTAGGTCGTGCACTAGTTTCCTGGTTTAGTAAAAAATAAAATAAAATTCTGTTGCACTATCTGCTGCTGAGGCAGAATATGTTGCTGCGGGTAGTTGTTATGCTCAAGCTCTTTACATGAAGCAACAACTTGAGGATTTTAAACTTATGTATAATCACATTCCAATCAAATGTGATAATACAAGTGCTATAAATATTTCAAAAAAAAACCCAATACAACATTCTAGAATTAAGCATATTGAAATAAGATATCATTTTTTTTTTAGATCATGTGCAGAAAGGCGATATAGTAATGGAGTTCACAAACACACACGATCAATTAGCAGATATATTCACAAAACGCTTACCAGAAGATAGATTATGTATGATTAGAAGAGAAATAGGTATGATGCATGTTATGAATATCTCTTAAAAGATAGATCAGAGTTCATAAAAATAGAGAGATATTTTTTTAAATACTTTTACATAAACTTGAGGTTCTTAGCCTCATGTTTGAGACGCTCATTCTCTTCATACAATATCATGTCATCCCTATCCATAGGAACTGGCAAGCGGAATGAAGAATCCAATAGAGATTTCAACTTTTTATTATTCTGCCGAAGGATTCCTTCCCTTGTGTGAGACTCTTGAACAATTCGTTGAAGTACAACAATTTGTTCTTTAAGCTTTTCAACCTCATGATTTTTGACTTGTAGCCGCTGGGAAAAAGCGACAATAGAGGATGAGTAGCGAGTCCCGAGACTCACCAAGTCGTAGATAGCATGAGAGTCTGGCTTATTAGCCAAACTATTGTTCTCTTGCTGCAACATGGCGCAAATGGTAGCTGCAGAAAGGACATGAGATTGAGATGTATAATACCTCATGGATGCATCTAGAGGAATGTTAGAAGAATGAGCCATTGAGAAAAGAATTGAAAACTTAAAGCGAGAATATTGAAGGAATGCAGATGAGTTATAGAAATGAGAATAAGATTTGATGCAAATCGGATGAACTTTAAAACTGATTTTATAGAGATAGCATAAAGAACAAGACAAACTATTGTCTCTTCAAATCTTATTAGTCAAAAGAAATATAAGATATACTGGACACACATTGTCAAAAGTTTTCTTACTAGAAAAATGGTTCTCTGCTCCTATCATGGCATTCACGGCCTTAGGAGAGAAGATTGATGGTTGATGCGTCAAGGGTTCCTGATTCAAGTCTGGAACATTAGTAGAAGAGAATTATTCGGCCATTCTATCGTTATGGAGAAACAGAACTTAGGTCAAGAAGCAATATTTTTTTTTTGGTATCTGATTGGTGAAAATGATTTTTTTATAGAAACTTAGAGCCTTCAAACCCGTTTGTCAACAACATCAGACGATTGATCTGTTTTCGCACCGACTGCTAGAGCTAGGCCTCCAACCTTTACAGGTTTTGTCAGATACGCGTGGCTCCGCACCGAATTGCCAGAGTTAGACTTCCAACATTTGCAGGTTTTGTCGGATATGCATGGCTCCACACCGCATTGCCAGAGCTAGGCCTGCAGCTTTTGCTGTCTTTGTCGGACACGAATAATTTTAATTATTCAACTTCAAATCTGTGGAACATCTAATTCGTCAATAACATCAAGCGGATTTAAATCTTCTTCCGCACCGAAATGATAAAATTCGGCTTCAACCTTTGCAGGTTTTGTCGGACATGGGTGGTTCTAACTTCTACAGTCTCTACTAACGCAGCGTTTTATTTGTCTGTTAGTTATTGTAGGAATATATCTTATTGAGATAATTATGATTCCTTTTTAATGATGCCAAAAGGGGGAGAAGTTTTAAACTAGAATATTAACATTGTTTAAATCGCTAAACTTCTTATATATGCTTAGAATTATGTTTATATTTTTGCTTGAAAAACTAACGCACATTCTCAGGGGGAGCTTAAGTATTAATACAGGATTCAGGTTCTATCAAGCATTTGTCATCACCAAAAAGGGGGAGATTGTTGAACCCAAAGTTTCAAGTTTCATGTAAATCTACAAATGGATTTTGATGATAACAAATAAATCCAAAGAATAAAGGAGTCTCAAGCTCAAGTTGTCCACACAATATAATCAAGCACATCAAGGAAGCAAGCATGAGCAAGAAGGGAACAAGTTCACATTAAAATCATAGAGTAATGTTGTAAATCTCTTAAAAATTCAAAATTAGGATTAAGGTTCAAAATTAATATTTTATCATAAAACATTAAAATACATTTTCCACATGTGCATGATATTTTGAAAATTAAATTTGAAAATTTTGAAAGATGATTGATTGTCATCTTTCACATGTGCATGACATGATTAAAGGTTTGAACTTTGAAAATTTTGAAAGATGATTGATTGTCATCTTTCACATGTGTATGACATGATTAAAGGTTTGAATTTTAAAAATATTAAGATGATTGATTGTCATCTTTCACATGTGCATAACATGATTAAATGTTTGAACTTTGAAAATATTAAGATGATTGATTATCATCTTTCACATGTGCATGTTTTATTTGAATATTTTTAAAAGTGGTGGATGTTTTTCTTGACTTATGCAAAAGGTAGATGTCTTTATTTGAAAATTTTGAAAAGTAAAGTGTGCTCCTTTTGTCATATGCAAAAAGTAAAAGATTATGTTTGAAATTTTTGAAAAGTAAAGTGTGCTCCTTTTGTCACATGCAAAAAGTAAAAATATTATATTTGAAATTTTTGAAAAGTAAATGATGATATTTTTGACATGGAAATCTTTTCAAATTTGAAATTGAAAAATCATTTGCCTATAAATAGCTCACTTGAGTTTTGCAAAATTCACAACAAGAGCTTACACATCTATTGCTAAGTTTTGCATCATTTTTTCAAAACTCTCATTCTCTCTTTTCTAAAGTTCTGAGCCTTAATTCTTGTTCTTGTTGAGAGAAATATAGGTTGCGCTGTATTGTTTCTATCTCACTCATTGAGGAGTGTACTTTGATAGTCTACCTACTATCAACTCTTGTATTTGTAAAAGGGTGTGTATAACCCTTGTGTGTGTAGAAGGTGTTCTACACAGGAAATATTTAAATCACCAAGTGTGAGGTGATTGGAAGTGTAGAAGGTGTTCTACACGGGGAATAGTTAAATCACAAAGTGTAAGGTGATTGGAAGTGTAAAGGGTGTTCTATACGGATTATTTGGAGCGGTACTGCTCAAAGGTGTAATAGATTTCTATCTCCACCTAAAGGAGATTGAATAGTGGATTTGAGGATCCTCAAGAGATAGCTTGAGGCGAGGACGTAGGCAGTGGGGCCGAACCTCGTTAACATACTGAGTTTGTTTCTCTCTTACCCTTACTCTTTATATTTATTATTGTTTCATATTTTGTTTATATTTTATATTATATATTTGATTTATAATTGTTATTTTTTTAAATACAACTCAATTCACCCCCCCTCTTGTGTTAGTCATCTGGGCAACAAAAGCTAACTGAACAATACAATAATTCAATATCAATAAATAAAATGTTTAAAGCCCAACAAGAAAATAAATTAATCTCAAGCGCAATTTAATTATAAAACTATAATTAATATAACGAAAGCACATCAAATAAACTTACATAATAAAATAAAGGAAATTAAATTTCAATCATTAAAATAATTAGCTCATATTAAAATAAATAAGAAAAACAATGTAACTCGATATTAACTAATTAATAGCTCAAATAAACATTTTAAACAAATAAAACACAACTAATAATATTATTAAAATAAATTAATATAATTAAAACCGAGAATAAAATAACGTCTAAAAATACATGTAAATTTGGGTTCTCACAAGCATTGTAAGACGATAGAGTCTTGACCACCAAGAAATTCGTCATTGTTGTAACCATGTGGATGCGTTGGCAAACTATGACTAGTAGTGCAATGGCACCCATGGGTTAGACAAATTCTCCCAGGAAACACTTCAGCATAGATGGCGATAGGTGTAGCCTATCAGGATTAATGCGCATCCTAGTAAAAGCATTCTAGAATAAGATGTTGGCCAAGTTTTCGGGATCAACTAAGATCCGCTTGGTCGTGTAGTTGGCTATCAACAAAGTGATGATAAGGGCATCATCGTGGGGGTACAAAACCCCTTGTCAGTCTTCATCTCTAAATGGAATGGTAGGGTTGTGTTTTAGTCTGGTGTTTGGGAGGGTTATCTGCCATGTACACCTCGTAGTATCTTGCTTCCTAAGCATGAGCTTTTCTACAACACTATGTTATAGCCTCACCAACGAACCCTTATGCTACAGTATGAATCTCACTAAAAGGTGCTTGGTCTTGATCTTGTGGATGTTGAGGGTGTTGTCTCTTTGTTCCCTTTTCGAACTTGTCGTTTGGGGCTTCTGCTTCATCGGCTATCTTGTTCACGATGTTTTCTCTTCTTAGCTTGCGATACTTGGCCAACATTTGCTCAAGCTCCCCGCTTCCTGCCAAGCTAGTGACCCTTTTTTCCAATGTTAATACTTGCAGTAGTGCCAGCCTAGTATCGGAGGGTACTTTTTGTAACGTCTCAATTTTTCACCTAGATTATAACGTAAAGCGAAACTTCAAGATAAGTAACACAGGGTTACCTATCCTTCATAAACGTAAAGAGTAACATGCATGCATCTGAACTTACTAATTAAATGCAATGCAGATCGCAGCAGAAAGAGGTAAATTTTTAATATATGCAAAGAGATCTAACTCTGGCATTACATATTGTCTATCGCAAAAATAAGAATCATGTCATGACGGTGACGGCGATACGTAACGCTCGAAAGACTGACACGAGACTCGTCAAGATGGAGACATCGATACATAACACCTGGACAACTGACGAGTTATATGTATGGCTAAACTGACATGTCATGATAAGAAAACTCGATGGGGACAACGATACGTAACGCTCATCAAGAATACGAAATAAGTAAAACCCACAAGATTAAAAAAGAATGTGAAAAAAAACATAAGTTTTAAGTATAAGGTGATGGCTCCAAGCAAGGTCTAAGTTTGTACGGGAATGGTGGTCATCTATATGCATAAGTCTCATGAAGCATTTTCATAAGTTATATGTTTTTTATCATTGCTATGTATGATAATTCTTATTTTATCTATGTCTTATTTCGTTAACTGTATACTTACTGAAATTTTTTTAAAAATCTCACTCTTTTAAGTTTTATCTTTCATTCCTTATGGAATGATAGATATTGTTGCAGGATTAGATAAATTGTCATGAGATTCAGACATCACAAGAGATTTTGAGGTATCTTGAGGGTCCTACAGAATACTTCTCTCTGAATAGAATGGCCTCTCATGTACATGATCAAGTGGAATATTAGAATTATCAGACGACAGTAGGATATGTTATGTGTTTTAAGAAAATTAACTGAGTTATGTAAGTCTTAGATACAATCTATTTTTGTAAATGTGAAGTTATGAAGGTTATGGTTTTATTATGTCATGTGATCTATTTATGCAAGAGTTAGATCTCTTTGCATATATTAGAAATTTACCTCTTTCTGCTCCGACTTGCATTGCATTTAATAAGTTTAGATGTATGCATGCTGCTCCTTACATTTATAAAGGATAGGTAACCCTGTGTTTCTTATCCTGATACTTCGATTTATGTTATAATCTAGACATTACACTCTTCCTTTCTTACTACCTTTTTCTTTTCTTGCACACTTAAATTATTGTTAATGAGGTAGGGCCCTTGTACTGTACTCACTGACTGTAATACCATTTACATCTCTCATCTTGATGAGCCTACCCGATCTTTTTGTCTTTGGCATTGTTCTAGTTCTTGGTTTCTGACTCTACTTGTTGCTTCCTTGGCTCCAAGAGAGCCTACGAAGTGTCCTTGATATTCACTAAATCGTCTGCTCCTTCCATGAACTCCCTTAAGGTAGATGTGGGGTTCTCGGCCAACTTGGCCATGAACGAGCACCGAGACCATATGCCCCTTAGGAGGGCTGCTAGTGTAATCTCTTTATCTTGATCATTCGTGGTTAACCTCTCCTTATTGAAGTGGGTCAAATATGATTTCAAGTTCTCTTCTTTTCTTTGTTTAATTGTTAGCAAATGGGCGGCTAGTCTGTGGCGGCTCCTACTTGCCATAAAATGTGTCAAGTATTAAGAGATCGTAGACACTAAGTCCCGAACTAGTCCCGTGCTATCCACTTCAACATTAATGGAAAAGTACGACACGCTACCTTTTTGGGGAAGCTGTAGAGAGTCATGTGCACTTTGAAGTTTTCCAAATGATTTACAGGATCCCAATCTATCATACAAGTTGATCCAAGGAACCGTATATTTCGGTGGGGGGGGGGGGGGCACCACCATCACTTCCTCGCTAGAAGAAAGGTAGGTCCAGTTAAGCAGTTGTTCTACGGAAGATGATCCTTTCATTGTTTTTGCCATATCCTTATATATATCGATGTGGTTGTGCAACTCATCATCTAACCTCTTTTTTTTCAGTTCCTCACCATTCATGCATCCTCTATTGTGTGCATCTCCTTCTACTTGCCTATTCTGTATGGGTGGCATAGTGACGTTCCACTGCTTCAATTCTTCGTTCTCTTTTTGTAACTGCTTGACCACTATCATCATCTTTTTTAACTTCTCCTTGTCTTCTGCCAGCCTTTCTTCTACCTCCATTGCATTCATCGCTTGATATCGTGTTGATTGAGATCCCATAGTAATTGGCATGTGAAAATCATGCAGAAGCTTGTAAGCATCCGACAAGACTATGCCCCTATAAAGGATGTGTTTCACAGAACCAACCACTTAAATAACTTATAAAGAATGAGGGGGTAGCATTGGACACTCGAAGAAATTTCAATGCCTAATTTAGAGAGGTGTAGTTTCAATATAAGTATGTAAAGAAGTGAGTGATAATATGATCTCCATGCATTATTTATATGTGTTGAGAGATGTTGAGGATGTTAAAAATCACGAGTCCTTGGGTTTATCTAGAATGATCACTTAATAAGAGAATAGGAAAATCACTCTAATCTGTAGGTGTTATCCTATCACATATATTTATCCTGATCTAAGGAAAATTATCCTATCGTAAATATCATGATGTGGGCTCTTGGGCTGTGAGTGTTCCAATTTAGGATTTGTAGATTGGGCTTGTCCTCCAATCGTGGGCTTAAATTAATTGCAGGGGTCTCAAATATCCATTCCAATATGAACTACCTTTTTAACGTGATTGAAGAGAGAATATGGTGCTCTTTCTCAATGACTAAAACTTCCCGCTTTATTCTAAAGCCGTTGGGTTTTCTGGAGTCCAACTTTATTTGTGGGCAACTGGTTGAGGACTCGTCTGGAGTCTAATTTTATTTGTGGGCTACTAGTTGAGGACTCACCCAATCGGCTAAAGATTGATAAACTTTTTTATGAAATTTTATAGGCTTAGAGCCATAGAAGAGAGGCTTGGGCCTTTCCAGATAAATAATATATATAAGCTTCAAATGCAATAATATTAGTAGGTAAGAGTCTTGTACATCCTCTTTAAAAATAAGCGAGACTCAATATTAAAAGATGATTTTTTTTTTATGTGAATTTTAATTTTTTTTTTTAAATAAAGAGATGTGTTTTTTTAGAAAATATTTTATATATAAAATAATTATATAAAAATAAATTTATAAATTGATGTAATTTGATATGATATGTTATATTATAAAATAAATTTAATAAATATTATAAAATTGTATCAATTTATAATTTTTTTTTTTTATATTTGTAGTAATATAATCGGGGGCGGCTTGAACGACTCTTTTATTTTATAAATAATGATGTTTGAGGGACCTAGGGAAAATAGGGATGGTAGGTGGCTTTTAAGGCGCCGTAGGGTTGTGCCCGGGGATGATGGCAGGATATTATATATTAATTTACTTGTGATGATAAGATTTGTTAGGAATATGATATGTTCCTTCTTTCCAAAGGTGACCAAATTCACTTAACTATTTCTTAATTTGAACCCTTAATTATCGATCTTAATCCATCAGTTACAGCAGAGATAACAATACCTTCCAACTGATTAGTTTGAAACTTGACTCGTGCTACGACTTTGACCTTGAATTTCAATTCAATTCATTCAGCACAATAAAGAATCACGTGACAAATTTGCATTAGAGGTTTATATAATATTTTGATTTATTTGGTTTTGGTAAGAAGAAACTATTATTACCAACTCTAAGAGGAATCGGCATTCTTGTCTTTTTCGGACATAGGTCTAGCACTTTATTTTCACAATTCATTTTAATTCATTTTAATGAAGATGTTTGTGGGTTTAATTTAACTTATAAAATTAGTTTAATAAAAGAAATTTGTACATTATTTATAAACATATTCAAGATCTTATTTACTGATAATATGTAATTTATTTCTCAATATCCTTCCTCACGTGTAGACTAGTATTTTTCTTAATTCTCATCACGAGATAAGTAGTGTAGGTTGTAAAATCATCACTCATCTCAAAAACTTAAATTGATAGGAGGAAATAGATTTTATTATTTTATATCTTAACACTTTTTCTCATTTGTAGATCAAATTTTTTTCTCAATTAATAGACTTAACAAGTGGAATATTTAATTAAATGTGGTAAATTGTAGAGTTAGAATTCAAATTTAATACATTTGCTCTAATATCCTATAAAATCAGCAATTGTTCCAAAAATTTAATCTATGGAAGAAGGTAGATTTTATTATTGTATATCTTAACATGACCTCATATATCATGTGATAGGACCTATGAGATTAGGGAAAAAGGATTCAATTCATTTAAATAACTAAATAACACGTTTTTTTATTTTGATGGCGGTGAGACTCTGATTCTATAAAGAAATTCTTGAATTTAACTTTTATTCCATCTCATTTAATCATTATAATTTTTTTAAATTTTTACACAAAATAAAATAAAAAAATTAACATTTTTCAAATTTCAAAATAAAAATAAAATTCAAAAAATATTTCTAATAATATTTTATTTAAATTTCAATTTTAATTTCAACTCATCTAAAAAAAGAGTTGATTTAATAAGTTATTGCTCTATAAACTTAGAAAGACATGATGATCATGTGTGACAAAAAGTAATTATATATATCATGATCATCTCTAAGTACGTACCATATTCAATGTTTGTTTTCATTATAAATTAAGATCAACTACTAATGGGGTAATTGACTTTGGTCGATTGAGACCACCGACATGAACATACATTAACAAAACAAGCATCGATCCTTCTCCACTACTTATAACTAATCTCTTTTATCTCCACCTGATCAGATTTCTTACGCCATAGCTTATGTAAATGAGGTTAATTTGACGGTCCTTAATTACCACGAAACTCCAAAAGGCACACGTGACGTATTCAAATTATAAAAAAATTATATCGATATGTCGGCACGGTGGCATATCATCATAAAGGTTTAAAATTTATTTATACTTGTTATAAATCAGTTCTTTCCTTGCCAATAACATTGAGGAGTAATGCTATTTAATCATCTATAATTTATCGTTGATATGATCTTTTTTACTCTAATAAACCACGTAGTACTATGTAATCATAGTGTCATTTCAAGAGAGTTATAATCCGAATGATAAGATACATGACTCAATATATAGCAATAATATTACTCCTAATGTGTCATTTATATCGAGTTTTGATTACATGAGGATCAATATATGCATATATATATATATATATATACACATGACACACACACGCGCACATATATACATATATATATATATGTATGTATGTACACACACACACACATATATATATATAATACACCTACCGCGCGCCACGGTCCACGCAGATTTTCTTCTTAAGATTTAGGAGTGGCTTCCAGGAAGTTACCGATGGATTGAATCTAGTAATTAAGTGCAAAACTGGTCGTGTAATTAAGTATAGGTTTGCACATATAGAAAGATCAGAAGGATCAAAAGGAGAATTCGAATACGTCATTAGTGAGATTACATTAATAAATAATATATATATATATATATATTATGTACGATAAGAATTAAAAATAATGCAAGATCCCACATACGTACGATAAGATAATCTATTAAAATTTATATGTATATTCAATGAATGATTAGTCATGTATGGCAGTTGTACTCGTCCGACCAATAATATCATAATAACTTTAATATTTTAAGAGGGAGAAGATTCTTTTGGTTTGAAATTGGACCCCAAATAATTAATATTCAAATTGATATGCACTATGGTGATCGATTGACATCTCGATGATCAGCATGGCCAGTAGTATTCATCCTATTTTTGGCCCGCCACTTCATGTTTTTTCTTCTTTTATTTTGGTCATCATCTTAGTTTGCATGCCAACCACAAGTATATGTAGTCTTCAACATTAAATACTACTACCAATCATAGGAAATGCCCCAACCCACAGTATATATTAATCAACGGAAACCTATATATAGGAAAAAAACAATATCTTCGATTCTATTAATATATATATATATATATATATATATTTGGTGATAGATTCCAAGCAATCTGATCAGTCTAATTAGTATTCTAACCAAAAAAGAGAAAACAACTTAAAAGTTCATTAATTATTGGTCATTCTCAGGTTACCTAGTTCTACTGCATGCCTCCCATATATTTATAAGCTACTACGTTTTAGTTTTAAGAAGTGTTGTAAATAATAATAAAAAATAGATAAAAAAATAATATTAAAATATTTAATAATAATAATAAATAATAAATAGTAATAATAATTAATAATAATAAATTATAATAAAATATTCTTAAAATATTTAAAATATTCCCGTACTCAAACGTAATCAATTCAAAAAACAGAAAATACTTTTTGCTGGATTTAAAAAAATACAGTCCCGTTTGTATTCGAAAATGAGCTCAACTAATCTCAACTCATCTTTATTTCATCATTATATTTTTATAATTTTTTATATAAAACATAAATTTCTATACACATTTTTCAAATTCCAATACATTTTTTTCAAATCCCAACACACATTTTTCAAATCCCAAAATAATAATAATATTAACCAAATAAACTAAACTCATCTCATCTCCAAATCCAAACGGGGCCTATATCTCAAATGATGGCACCTATTATTTTTAATTTTTTCTAAAAGTTAAATTAATTCATCTTTATAATCCATTTTATATATTTAAATACATAATATATTAATTTATTTATATTCAAATAAATGAGATATATAAAATATTACTATTCATATATTAATTTTGATAATTGCTGTCATTGACTTCATGTGAAAAATTCATCCAAATTCCTATTTTGAAAAGATAAACTAAGATCATTATATTAGTACAGTCGAAACTCGATATTAGAATCATTCCTATACTCGTTTCTTGATAGGCTAACCATATATATGAATCTAGGAATTAACTTTATGCACGAACCTTTGTAAGAATGAAATTAACAAGTGGCCAGAAAACTATTTATATTTTTTACATTATAAAAAAATTACTTATTTATAACTAATTATTTCTTGTCAAAACATACTGACTATTTCTTGTTAAAATAAATCTATTTTTGTCATTATAAATAAGTATTATCGTTGTAAATAATTTTTCACAAATACTAATTTTTTTTATAGTACCATGCATGTAATATAGTTAGGGTTAATCTTCGTATTTAAAGCTTGTTGCATGAACTAAAATCAACTCACCGAAACAAGTCTCCCAGGCTCTCTCTCGCTCTCCGTCTCATCACTCTCGCTTTCTCTTTCTCTTGCTTTAAACTAAATCTCTTTCTCATCGCCGATAGCTATGGTGGAGCTACCTTCCCCTCAAATCTTTTCTCTTCTTCTTCTTCTCCCGGCCACTATTTCTTGAAGGTGGTTTTCAAGTTGTTTTGGTTATTATGGCTTGATTTCAGATTGAGGGTGATCTGGTAGCCAAAGTCCACCATGTGCCCAACCACCGTGCTCCTCATCCGCCGATCTTTGTGATGGCCAGAGTGTTTGTCGTTTGGAGTAGTGCGTATTCATAATGCGCGGGATCTTCAGTCGAACGCACCACACTTTTTTGGAGGATCCTTCCGCCAGGAACGGCTCATCGCGGTTCCAGTACCACCATGACCCTCAGCTATGCCGGTTGATCAATCCTAGTATGGCACGTGTTCATGTGCCACCACAATCTTGATTAGAGCTGTAAAAAAATCGAACTGGACCGGTGGACTAGATCGAACTGGTTGGACTGGACTGGATGGAGTTCGGTTTGGTCTGGTCCAATTTTTTTATGGACCGAAAATTTCCGGTCCGGTCCAGGGGGCTCCCCCTGGACCGGACCAAACCAAATGCACACATATTTTTATTTTATTTATATATATATGTATATATAAGTAATAGTATATAAATTTTAATATTAATATTAATATAGATTAAGAGTGGTAGTATAACATATTAATATATAATATATACTTTTATAATATTAGTATATTATAATTTATAATACTTGTAGTATAAAAGTATAAATTATAGTATATCTATATAGAGTATTAGTAATAACTTATAAGTAATAAGTGTATTATTATTGTTTAATATATTATTACTAATTTATCACTATTCACTAATATATAAATTTATAATATACTAATGTCAATTATGTAATAGTATTATTAGTTATAGTTAACCGACCAATGATGTATTACTAAATCACTATTAACTAATTAATAATTACTTTTCTTATGATTATATGTAGCAATTATAAATATTAATTATTAATATTGTTTTTGACTATATATGAAGTATGATCAATGATCATTAGTATCATTGATTAATTGATATGACTTATGAGCATTAAATTAACTAATCAACTGATGAGTTATATATAATATAGAATATTAATTATAACTTATAGTATAAGTATTAATTCTATAGACTATAAGTTATAACTATATATTTTGTTTAATATTTAGTTGAGATAGAAATTAACAATTGATAAAGATGATTATTTTTTTTATGAAAATAGTACTAATATATATTTAATAATTTATAAACTTAGGCTAAAATAGTATATTTAATTATTATAAGATTTTGGATCAAATTTAGCTCATTAAATCATTTGGGGTACCCCTGGACCGGACTGGACCGCCTCTAGACCAAATTGGACCAGACCAGTATGGACCGAATCCTATTTGGTCCGGTTCAGGGTGAGAAAATTTTTGGATCGAATATAACTAGTCCACATTTTTTCTGGACCGGACCAGACCATTTACACCCTTAGTCATGATTTAAAGTTGTTTTTGCGTCTGTTTTTGAGTTTTTGTATTGTTTAGTTGGTTTTTCTCTTTGTTTTTGGTGATTTGTTATTGGTATTGTAAATAGTATTTGTATAGAAAAAAAAACTTTAAAATTTGAAAAATAGTCTCCCGGACATTATATTTTTGGAGTTTAATTTTCTCTTTGTAGAGAAACTTAGTACATGCCTTCCTTTGGAAGTAATTGATAGTTCTCTCAATTTTTGATTGAGAGATATTAAAACTGATTGTCAATACGTATTTAGTTGATCATTTGATCACATTATAAAATTTATACTTTATAAGTTTTAATGAATGACATTATTTTTTAAAAGAAAAAACTCAACGAAACCAAATTGATTCTACATAGGTTTCCTTAGCCCCCATGCGATCCTTGATTCAATTAATTAGAAAAATGCTTTACACATAAATTAAAAGAATTGATCTACTGATACAAAATATAATAGCAGGCAACAGATTTTACTCTTTTTTTGAACAGTAAATTATTTTCCACTTTCCATATTTTGTTCTCATGTGGAATTGGGCACACTCAATTATATTAAAAGTTACTTATATAGATTTTTTTTTTAACCGACCAACAGTTAAACCTAATTGGTTTTTGGCCTTTCTAGTTACCAAGGTAGTAAGTATAATATGCTGCCATAGTGCGCCACTGTACCACCATTATCACTCAAAGCTGATTTAATAATAAGAAATCGTTCTCTATTAAAGAAAAGAAAAGTTAAACCCAAAGTGGGTCGGTGTGAGAGAGATCTATTCCCGTGACAGCTTGGTCTTCGACTCTTCAGTACGTCGTTAAAAACCAAAAACAAAACAAAAAAAATCAAACCAGGGATGCATTATGTATATATGCATGCATGCACGAATTCATATGAGATCGGTTTTCAGCACCTGGAATTGACACCTTTATGTTAAATAAGATCGATACATGCAAATAATATTAGGCTAAGGTTTTTGGTTATTAAGATAATTTTAGATATTATATATGTAAATAGCAGTAAAATATATATATAATATTAAATAATAATAATAATAATAAATAGGTAAAAACAATAATAATAAAATAATAAATAATAATAAAATATTATGAGATCAATACCTAAAATGCCTACTACGTACTAAGATATTTGGGGTTAGAAAGTTAACGCATAAAGCACTTCTCATCGTCGGTAGACATGATCGTTCCTATCCTTTCGCTGGCAAGCTTTTCTTGTCTCTCTCGGCCATATTAGTTGACTTTTAAGTCATCTCCGTTTATCAGGTCTAACAAGTTACTACAAAACTTCCTTAAAATCGATTTACAAAACCCAAAAAATTAACAACAAGGGATCATAAATTAAGATACATATCTCCAAGCTAGCAGATCATCAGTCCTGTCAGTTCAATGAGATCTTGGAAGAATAACGAGAAAAAAAAAATTAAAAATTTAAAGAACGACACAATTATGATTTGATATCGATAAACCCAGAAGTGTTTGATATTTATATATCGATTCACCAACGCCTGGCTAGCAGTCTTAGATCGATGAAGTTAAGAGTTCTTCCAAGTAATCTGCTCCCAGATCCTCCAACACGACAACATTCTCGATCCTAACATCTCTCTGTTTGGTCTTCTTGCTTACAGTTTTCCTTCTCAAGGAGTGCTTCCTCTTAAGAGCGACCACAGGCGAACACCCATCATCGGATGATCCATAATTCATGTCCCTGAGCGAGTCCCGGACTCTTCCGACCGGAAAATTGAGTATAGCCGAGGAACCTCGCATGGCAAAAGCTGCTTGATCATAAGCCAAGGCCGCTGCCTCGGCACTGTCGAATGTTCCTAACCATACCCTTATTCCATGCCTCGTTGAATCCCTTATCTCCGCCGCGAATTTCCCCCACGGCCGCCTCCGGACGCCTCTATAGGACTTCTCCTTCTTCGGATTTTCCTCGGTTTCGGAACTCATCTCTTCCTCCTTAACTCGGGTTGAGCGTGTTTCCGATACTTCTTGGTCCTTAGAAAGCAAACCAAAAAGTAACATTTCTTCCGAATCGTTTTCGTTGAAAGGAAGAGAGTAATCGGGATGGTCGAAATTTAGGCCGTCCCAAGAGAGAGATTCCGGCGACTCGAAGGATGATTCCGATGAGAAATCGGAATTTGGGGAGTGGAAGAATGAGGAGTCCATGTGAATGAATGCGTTGTAAAACCGAGTTTTTTTTTTTGTTTTTTCGGTTTGAAAGTAAAGCACTTTCTCAGTAGGCCATATATGTTGTGTTAGCTAGAAGTTTGAACCCTCGCACACTCGTATATATACCCAATTAGGGGAAGCAAAGAGGATGTGGTGGCTTTATTTAATTGCTTGATTTTTTAATTAATTTTATTATTATTATTATTATTATTATTTGTATTGTTATTATTGTTTTTGTTATTAAATTAATTGCACACATGGGTCAATTGTAGCATGGTGGGCGGGTCAGAAGGGCTTGTGACCTCAGCTTGTGATCTCAACTTTGGTCGTTCAGGCGAAGGGAATGGGACTCTTGTGTACGTGGCATACTCGTGAACGAAGTTGATTTCTTGGTCAGATCATGTGGGCAACAGGACCGGTTGTCGAATATCAGTTAGAACATAATCAGTTAACATTAATTACAAAAAAAAAAAAAAAAAAAAGAGCTCAATTGATCTTGCACTTTGCATTTTGTTAATCTCGAAATTAATTTCCACATAAAGAATGATGATTATTAAGTTAGAAAATAATTCAATTATAAAGAATTTATATAAAAATTAGTCTAGGTTTATTTTATATGATTTCTTGTTTATGTAAAGTTGTCTTGTTTTTAAGAAAAATCTGATTTCGAACAAAGACATATATACAAACATGGATGGAACTGGGATCCAATCCAATCGTGTGTTGCTGGCAACTTAAGGAGCAATTAACTTTCCATCTATTAACACGCCAACGACAATGACATGATATTAAGATGAACATGATTTTCTTCGATACTTGTTTATTAATGACGTGACATAAAATAAATGTAAAGTATCAGTATCCAATAAAAAATACAACAGCTTTCCATTAAAATTAGACATTGATCATCATTTGAAATTTGAATGGTCCGGATTACAAATACAGGTCTTGCAAGAAAATAGACTTCTTGTAATATTAGATTTTATCATAAAAAAATATTTAAAAAAAATAATTATAACAAAAATAATTATTTTAATTATAATTAAAATATCATAAATATTTATTTTTTTTAATAATAAAATCACTCTTACGATTTAAAACAAGCTAGGAGGGGTTTCTTTTTTTGCTTTTATAAAGTTAATCCAAGTTTGAAAGTCTTCCAAAAATAATGGGTGGTGTATTGTCAGGGAGTTAGCACTTAGCACTAGTCTCGGCACGAGTCCATCCATGTGTACTGAGCATCTGGAAAATTCAAGAGTTTGATTGTCACGAGCTTCTGGGAAAAACACATTTTGGGGGATATTCTCTTGCCATGTGGCTTTTCTGTTAAGCATAGGACAAAGAAGCTTCTATCAAAGTTGGAATATTTGGCATATTATTGAGTTTCGATTTTACTTTAGTTGCTCTTATATTACTTAAAAGCCTGAAAAAGAATAGTAATTCCAATATTGTCTGACACCACACACCTATTTTGGGAAGGACAATTTTCTGTCATTTCCCTTGGAAGGAGACAACCTTTAATGAAGCCCCGGCCCCTTCATTTGCATTGAGTGCAAAGTCGGCTGTCCATTAGGTTTGACAATTCACATCCCTAATTTACGTTCGACATTAATTCACCATATTTCTATGTATAATGATATTTGTCAATCGGTTGTATTAGCATTTGATCTATAACTTGCATGAATGGTGTGTTTTTCTGTAAAATTCCCACCATTCCATTTAATGGCTATAATTGATATGATAGGTTGTGTTACATGCACAGGCGCGGACTTACATCATTATTTGGAGGCGATTTTAAAATTTTATTTTAGTATATAATTTTTTAAAGATGTCCTCATATAACGATAATTTATCCCTCCCAAATTAAAAATAAAAAATAAATTAATTTAGTATGTAAATAATTAAATATTTTGTTATAATTAAAATTATTCTTCCAATAATCAGATTTTCAAAATATTTACTAAAATTGTTCCACCAAATCCTAATACTCATATAAGCTCACTTTATTTTTACACCCACCAAATCTTGACTTTTCACTTCACTTCATTTCACTTTAACAGATAATGATAGAGGAATTTTATTTTATCAAAGTTCGTAGTCAAACTTAATTTGAAGAAAAAATTTAAGTAGATATTTTATTTTCTTGTCTTTTAGTAATAGTCTCTAGCAAATTATAAAAAATTTAAGAAAAATTATCTTATAAGATGATTTATAGACATATATTTTTTGTATATAAATTTATGACGTATAAGTGTCATTTTTTATATAGTCGCATACAAATAATACATATTACTTATATTATATATATCATACATTTTGTCAATTATCTTTCAAATATCAAATTCTAATTATGTCCTGGTTGTGTATATTTTTTAAAAATATTAGTCACAAAAAATATAAAACTAACTCACAAATAATATATATATATATAAAGTTCAATATAAATATATGTTATAATATAAATATATTTACATAAAGTTAATTACGCCAGTTAGTAAATTTCCTTTTATAGAACAACACTTTTGAAAATGGCTTAAATTAGTAGCTAGTCTTTCCTAAGCATTTGCTTGGTCACCAACTATAAATGTAATGTTACACATTGAATTCGGTGCTTTCTTTTATAGAAACAATAAAAGGAATATGAGAGGCCAGTCATTTCTGTTCCAACTTTAATATATATATATATATACACACACGTAAGATTTAATAATTAACTGCATCGATTTTCTTTTGCAGTCCAAAATTGAGATATATACAATGCAAAGTTCAAAAATCCAAACACATCACTATATATTAATTTGACTAAATGGTTAGGCAAACCATGATGCTAACAGATTCAGGGTACATGGTCCATTCTCGGATTTTTCACATTTCCCTAAATTACCATATATGATCATATATTATGCATGCCCCACTCCCTCGTGCCCAATCTACCTAACTATTCTAATGATTACGTTCATCGACCTCTTTCTGATCCCCACTAGCTAGCCGCTGGATTCTTGTGTAAGTCTTTTTCTTTCAGTTTGCGTCATTTATCCATCGCTAGCATTATCATTTTGTTTTTTTCTGATACTTTTCTTTTTCATTTTTCTAATCAAATTTAGAGCTAAATGGTTTTAAATCTTTTATATTTTCTGATACTTTTCTTTTTCCATTTTTCTAATCAAATTTAGGACTAAATGGTTTGAAATCCTCAAGTACTGATAATTAGCCCGTTCATCCAGATTTAAAATATGAATAATTTTCTTAAATTTTCTAAGTAAAAAAAAAAAGAGTTAACAGTAATACCAAACAAATTTCAAGATTAGGGCAGACATAATCTAACACGAATGAGCAGACCTACTGATAATCAATATTAGGGAAGAAGCATATTTTTCGATTTCTACTGCAACATTGTGAATGTTGACGTGTATGTGTGTGTTAATGTTGGTGCATTTATTGATTTGCAGTAAACTGTTTTGATGGATGTTTCGAATATATTCAAGTAAGCTCCATTATATATAATATCTCAGGGCCGATTCTTGCTTTAGATAAATTAGATAATTACTTAAGGCTCTTTAATGATAAAAGGATTCTCAAAAAATTTAAAATATAATTTTAAAAAAATCAATTAAAAAAATTAATTAATTTAATAAGAGAATAAAATTATTAAATAGATATTATATGTCATTATTAATTTTAAAAGTATTCCATATAATAATTATTTTAAATACTCTATTTATAAGAATATATTTATTTTTTATTATTATTAGTTTAATATATAATGTAAGAATTATAAATTATAAAATCTAATTTTTGAATGTTCATAAAAAAAATTTTAAATGATCTTTAGAAGAGGTAAGGGTATATTTTTTTCATAGAACTTTATTAACGATGATTATTATTACTTATAAGTCTCTTTTAAATATTAAAAATACCTTAAAATATCTAATATGGTAATGAAATAATTTGAATTAAGATATTTTATTGAGTTTTGAGTGAGAAAAAAAAAAGTTAAATATAAAAATATGTGAAAATACATAAAAACAATTATGTTTCTAAACGACTCCTAAAATTAAAGAGCATGTCTTACTAACTAGGTTTGATAAAAAAAAAAATTAAATCAATTTTTTTTAATAAAGATTAAGTTAATTATTAATTAAAAAGTAGAATAAATCTTAATTAATAATTTTAGTTGACAAATAATAGGTATTTTTATAAAAATATAAATATAAATTAAATATAAATATTAAAATTGTTTAATTTAGTTTTATTTTAATCAAAAATTAAAAGACCTCAACTATAAATTTTTAACTCTCTAACTTATTGAGCCGGCCTGATCCATTCTGTATTACATTTATCCTAATTTGCGCATACTCTGTTTTGCCGACTCTGAATTATAGCTTTTCTCTGCAGAGCGACAACCCACTGTCTAAATATTAGTAAATTTTATAATTTTGGGTATAACATTACACGTATTGAGTAAAAAGTTCAATTTATCAATTTTTTTAATTTTATTTTTAAATTTTACATTGTATTATCTTGAACATATTTTAATAGTTGATACGTTAAACCCGTATTATTATGTAAATATAAACTGTGAGTATAAATAATATTTTCTTAAATATTAATCACTATCCTAAATATGGAAGTACGTTCATAGAATATGTCTCATTTGAACACCACCAATATTCTTATAGCAAAAAATAAAAAAACAAAGACAAAGAGGGAATCGATACCTAAGAAGTTTGCAAGGTTCGTGAAAAGAAATAGTAAAAGTCTCCTGCAACCAATCTAAACTTATGAAATATGGTACAAATCACTTTCTTACAATTTTCAATCGTTTACTATAATATATTTTTTAGACCATATCAAAACTGCTTCAAACGATTTTTTTTTTTTTTTAAATAGTTGGAAGTCAAGTCATTGATTATATATTACAAGAAAAATAAGTATTTGCGACATTTTTATTACAATTAAAATAATTATTTGTGAAAATTAATATTGAGACTTTTTATTTACAATTACAAATAATCATTCTGATTATAATTAAAATATCGTAGATATGTGTTTTTTTTTATAGTGATAAATCTCTCTTTTTAATTTTTTATATTATATTTATTGGTTTGGAATGAATGGCGAGACTTTCTACTCTATTAACTGTTATATCCTATTAAGTACTATTAAATACATTTATAAGATGCTGCAAAGCTAGCAAATGAGGTGGAACATATTGCGTGCTTTTTAAGGGGTTCAGCATCTTCTCTATTGCAGATGTAATCGGTACATGAATCTGCCTATGTATGATGTATCTCATCAAACCGAGGCTATCAAGTCCATAAAAAAAGCTTCTTAAGTGAGACAAAATTATTGATTCTGGACAAGTTAAATTCGTCGCTATAAAATCTTAAATCGTACATTGGTGCTTTTCAATGAAGTCTAGCTCCATTGTTCAGAAATAATTAGATGTTAGGCGACATGGGTCCCCTTGAATTTCAGTCTATAAATGATCAACATTCCTACTTATTTTTCTTAAACCTTTTTCAGTTCACAATTCTTTTTAATATATATATATGCACAAAGATGTGTTCATGCGCATAGGCTGCAGCATCTGGCAGCCATGGCCAGGCTCAATGTACCCTTTGATTCAGTGATGAACGCGAGCTTATCCTTCAAAAGATCTTATCCGAACATTTCACATTTCTTAAAAATAAAATAAAATAAAAAACGAATTTTTGTTCCTAGTCAATTAGCACCACGTGATCCAACGATTAAAACCAAAGAACATGTGTAATTGTGAATGAATAGCAATAGTTGTCAACTTGCCGTTGCGTTCTGAGGCAAAATCCTAGTACCTAGCTAGTGGTGCATATCTACAGAGATTACAAACCATCAATCATACACAGAAGATGCTCAGGCGATCGATTGTGACGTTTTTTTCTCATAATTCCATTCGAGATATCTGTTCCGTATTTGAATGAGGTTCATATGTAAATACAAGGTCCGGCTCAATAGATTGAAGTCTAAGATAATAAGGTAAAACGAAATCTTGGAGTCTTGAAGAAGAAGACAAAAAATAACCAAAATATTTTTTCATTTTTAAAAACAAGTCATTCCTGTGACTTTTTTTTATTGCTACATAATTTTACTGTATTTATATAAAATAAAAATTTTACTATATATACAAACTGTAAATCAAATAAATCAGCTTTATTTATTTTACTTTTATTACCAAAGCACAACAGAGTTGTTCAACATCTGCATATACGATTGGAGACAATGGAGAGGCTACTAGCTGTGACAAATATGAGTGAGATGGATGCAAAAAAGAGATTAGAGAATGAGATTAAAGTACAAAAGCGATTAAATAAAATTTGTCGGTTTCAAGTATAAAAAGAGACTTTTTGAAATGTTTTTTTGGTTTATTTTTTTCAAATTTTGTAGAGAGAGATTGAAATTATTGAATTTATAGTTATTATTGTGATTTTTGACTTTTGAATTTCTTAAGAAAAGTTGCAGAGTATATATTATTAAATAAATTTTTTTTTTTTTTTTATAATTGTTTGCATTTTTTTTTGAAATCTTTTTTTTGCATCTTTGTTTAGCTTAGATAATTTAATTTAATTTTAAGTTTTTTTAACTAATTAATTTTTTATAGTATATTTTTTAACTTTTTTTTTTTTTTAACTTTAGACAATTACCTAATTTGTCTTATGGGAAAGTCCGCCGGCGTAAATGTTGTTTTAATTAAGATAATGGTTAAAAAGCATTCCTACGCCATTCACCTCTAGAAGATCTATTAAATTACTTGATTCATCTAAGATTTGGGCCATTACTTATGAAAGTACGGATTTTATCAAAAGCGAAATTTAGTCCACCAAAAGCATAATGCTAATCAATTAACTTAGGTGCGGTTTGGAGATAAGTTAATAAAATGAGATTGTAGGGACTATTTAAACTAAGAAATCTTAGAACCCATCTGAATAAGAACCCATATAAAAGAAAATGATAAGGCATGCCCAATTACTAACTAAAGAGAATGAACAAATATAGAGCCCAGCAAAGTCACGTAAATAAACTGATACTTAATCATTGCCATCTTTTGCAGAATTTCAAGCAGATACGTGATCCCGTCAGTTACGAGAAGATAACTTATAAAAGAAAAGTATTACAGAGGATAAGCATCATCACGAAATCTATATAAACTAGGTAACTCTCCATGAAGGGGGGACTCCTCTCTCTGATTCTAAATCTATTACTCAATCATTAGCGAGACCATTGATTTAAGCATCAGAGCTTTCATAGGCGGAGACCGCCGAATCTTTTCTATTTCTTACAGGTGAACGGTTGCAAGAGAGAAGCGAGACACGTCTTTAACATTGGTACCGTCTGTGGGATACATTCTACAGGCTATTAACGTGGTTCTCACATGCCAACTGTAACTTGTTCTACGGCAAACCGGGCAAAAGGTGCATCCATGGAAGCACGGTTAGCAGCAACGGAAGAGAGAATGAAGAAGGCGTTAGACGCCTTGGAAGCATTGTAGAAAGAAAACAAGGATTTGCGGCAGAGGAATATTGAATCCAACAATACTATCGCGCCTGCTCACAATGAGCAAGGAGAGGAGGGAGCATGTAGCAATGCCGGAGCCAAGCTGGAACACACAGAAAAGCAAAAAATGCATGACAAGCTGAAGGATCTTGTAGAAAAGTACGAGGAAATAGCAAGAAAGATGGGAGGATCTTCCTCGGTCAATTGCCTATTGAACCAGACCGACCTGCCATTTAGTCAGCAGATTATAGAAATCCCGCTCCTACCGAAGTTTAAAGTTCCCCAAATAGACTTGTACGATGGGTCTAAAGATCCAGTGGACCATTTAGAGAATTTTAAAACCCACATCGCACTCCACGGTTTCCCGGCCGAGATAGCTTGCAGAGCTTTTCCCTTAACCCTAGCGAAGGGATGGTTTGGAACTCTCAGGCCAAGATCGATAGATAACTTTGAAGACCTGGCCAAGTAATTCATAACCCAGTTCATGCCTAGCAGAAGGCGTCGGTGCCCGGTGGCCTACCTACTCACGGTCAAGCAGAAAGAGGATAAAAACCGCAAGACCTATCTCACTCGCTTTTACAAGGAATAGCTGACGACAGATAACATAGACGAGAAGATCACCTTGGCCGCCCTTCTAGGTGGAATTTGACTGCAGAGCCCGTTCATGATTGAATTAGCCAAAAAAAAACCCTTCCACCCTCAGGGAATTCATGGACCAGGCGGAAAATTTTGTTAACGCCGAGAACACATTACAGGCCTTAGTAGATCCTTGAAAAGATAGCAGAAGGGTTGAACGTAGAAGCAAACAGGATGACAAAAAGATTGGAACAAAATCGGAGGCAAGAAAGACATCCCGATCAAAACACTAGGCTAATACATAATAATCTGAGTGTCAGAGAAGAGGAAGAAGACAGAGGAGCAGGGCGCCAGCCCTAGACAAGCGGTTGGTATTATTAATACTACCAAACGGGATTGCATTGGACAGAGGATTGCACAACCATGAAAAAAATGGTCATTGATCTAGTGGGGATTGGAGAATTGGAACGGATGATGGCAGAGCGGTCAAAACCCAGGTAACATCAAGAGTATGGGCAAGAGGATAAAAGAAGTGCCAGCCCCAAAAGTAGGAGCTGAGGTAATGGCCATTGAAACGAAGGCAACTGGGCAACAAAGAAAGGAGATGGGAATAGAAACAGGGCGCCCCCGAGAGGCAACAGGAACAAATCACCCCAAAGAGGTGGCATAAACAGATCACCCATAAGAGATGACAGGAATAGGGCACCCATCGAGAAAATCCAAACAATAGCAGAGGGTTTTGCTAGAGGCAGAATGTCCACATCCAGCGGAAACTCAGCGATGATCAAATAGTGATATCCTTCAGAGAATGGGTGTTGTATCCACATGATGACACTCTAGTGGTCACCCTCGTCATAGCTAACTACACAACCAGGCGAGTGCTGATTGATAATGGGAGCTCTGCCGATATATAGTTTTAGGAAGCATTCAGCAAGATGGGTATCGACGGTGACCGACTACAACCTTCCCTGACGCCATTGAAGGGTTTATCTGGCGAAACAGTCTAACCTGTTGGGGCCATCGCACTTTCGGTGACCGCCGGAACTGGAGAACAAACGACCACCACCTTGACTGACTTTTTAGTAGTCAAAGCTCCATCCTCCTACAATGTTATATTAGGAAGACCAACACTCAATCGGATTAGGGCAGTAACCTCTACTTATTATCTCAAGATAAAATTCCCAACCAGAGGCGGGGTAGGAGAGTCAAGAGGCGAGCAAGCGCTGGCTCGAGAATGTTATGGGCAAGAACTGCGGAAGATTGGAGGTGAAGTCTATACCATGGAAGAGATGAAGAGCACGTGCATACCACCTTTTCCACCACCCATGGCAGGAACCCAGGAAAAGGATATGGAGGTCACAGAAGAGCAGAGTCAGCAGCACACCGAGCTCAATGAGCCTTTGGAGCTCGTAACTCTATTCCCTAATCGCCTGGAAACAACATTACGCATTGGTACAAATGCCCCATCGGCGGACAGAGAGATTTTGAAGCAGTTATTGATGGAACATAGAGTCGTGTTTGCATGGAGCCATGAAGAGATGCCTAGAGTGGACAGTACCATCATTGAACATCACTTGGATGTAGACTTTACACACAAGCCGGTGCACCAAAAGAGGAGATTATTTAACACGGAGAAATACGTTGCCATCAGTTTGGAAGTCGAGAGACCACTCGCCGCCGGTTTTATCAAGGAAGCCCACTATCCAGAGTGGTTGTCTAACATAGTACTAGTGAAAAAGAGCAATGGTAAATGGAGGATGTGCGTAGACTTCACTGACCTCAACAAGGCTTGTCCAAAGGATAGTTTCCCCCTGCCACGTATCAATCTCATCGTATATGCAACGGCGGGACACCGAACACTGAGTTTCATGGATGCCTATTCAGGATACAATTAGATTCAGATGCACGTAGCGGATAAAGAAAAGATTGCATTCATAACAGATCGCGGGTTGTATTGTTACCAAGTGGTACCATTCAGATTAAAGAATGTAGGAACGAATTACCAGAGATTAATCAACCGAATGTTCGCAAAACATATAAGGAAAACCATGGAAGTCTATATGGATGATCTCTTGGTGAAAAGCAAAGAGCCCACCCAGCACATCGAAAACCTGAGAGAAGCATTTGGTGTACTATGCCAATACAAAATGAAGTCGAATCCTTCCAAGTGTGCCTTTGGAGTCAAGTTAGGAAAATTTTTAGGTTTCATTGTATTTGAAAGACGGATTGAGGCTTCTCCAGAAAAAATAAAGGCCATAATCAATATGAAGCTGCTGGAAAACTTGCATGAGACATAGCGACTAGTAGGAAAAGTGGCCGCCTTGGGCAGATTCATAATAAGATCAACAGATAAGTGTATGCCTTTATTCCATGTGTTACGCAAGACACATTCCTGGAATGAAGAGTGTAGTGAAGCGTTCAAAAGATTAAAGCAATATCTAGCCAATCATCCCCTTCTGAAGCAACAGAAGAGGGCGATATACTATGTGCGTATCTAGCCGTTTCACCACACGCAGTATCTACCGTCTTGGTAAAAGAAGATGGAACCATCCAGCACCTCATATACTACGTGAGCCGAGCCCTTATAGGAGCGAAAGTGCGGTATCCCAAGATTGAAAAGCTAGCTTTTGCCTTGGTAACGACAGCCAAAAAGCTTCGCCCGTACTTTCAAACCCATACAATAAGGGTTTTAATGGAGGCACCACTGGCAAAAACCCTAAGGAAACCAAATGCACAGGGAGGTTGATAGGATGATCGATTGAGTTGAGTGAATTCGACTTGAGATACGAGCCAAGACGATGAAGGGACAGGCATTAGCAGACTTTGTGGTGGAATTCTCAGGTTTTCCCTAGGAAGCCCCAACAGCACCAACAAGCAAGCCGTGGGTAATGTACATAAATGATTCATCTTGAATATGTTTGCTAGCCCCAATAACGAAGAACAGCATTACATGGCCACGCTAGCATTTAAAGTAACGAACAACAAGGCTGAATACGAAGCACTAGTCACCGGACTTTCTATAGCCGCCTGAATCGGGGTAATTGAGATAGAACTCAAGTCGGATTCGCAAATCATTGTCAACCAGGTGTTAGGCCTGTATACAATCAAAAGTGAAAAGTTAAAGAAATACTTGGGGCAAATTTGGGAAGTGTGTGATCTTTTTTCATACTTCATGACAGCCCAGATACCTCGAGCGAACATGAGGTGGCAGATAGACTGGCACGAACGGCTTTTGGAATGGAAGAAGCGCCTCTTCCTTGGCACGTGGAGAGAAGAATTATCGAAGCACCAACCATTGGTGCAGAAGTGGCGACACTAAACTCCAATGTTCTCAAATGGGTAAATGAGGTAGTGGAATACCTCACGGTAAGCAAACTACCAAAAGAACAAGAAAAAGCACGGAGAGTTAGAAGAAAAGTGGATTCTTGCTCATCAACGGGATTCTTTACAAAAGAGGTTTTTCCACCTCGTTGTCACGATTCATTTCGCCCCAAAAAGCTCAATATGCCCTAGTAGAGATACATGAAGGAATATGTGGGAATCACTCGGGCGGAAGAGCCTTAGCCAGAAAAGTAGTCAGAGCAGGCTATTACTAGCCCAATGCAATAAGGAACACACGAAAGTTCACTAAGAAGTGCGTTAAATGCCAAGAGTATGCGTCCGTGCAACATGCTCCGCTAGAGGAACTAACGTCCATGACGGCACCATGGCCTTTTGCCCAATGGGGCGTGGACCTAGTAGGACTATTCCCACCAGGGAAAAGCGGAGTGAAATTCATGATAGTGGCCGTGGACTATTTCACCAAATGGGTGGAAGCGGAACTGTTGGCCACCATAACCAGCAGAATGGTGATAAGGTTCTTATGGAAGAATATTGTCTGCCAATTCGAAATTTCCCACAGCCTGGTGACAGACAATGGGCGGTAGTTTGACTCCGATCAGTATAGGGAATGGTGTGCCGAGCTGAAGATTAAAGCCAAATATTCCTCGCCCGGTCACCCCCAAGCTAACGGGCAAGTCGAGGCAACCAATAAAACCTTACTCTCCATCCTAAAGAAGAGGGTCTCTAAACAGAAGGGAGATCGGATGAGCTCTCGGGAGTACTCTGGGCATACAGAACAACAGTCAAAACATCAACTGGGAAATCCTCATCCACGCTAGCTTATGGGACTAAGGCGGTGCCACCAGTTGAAGTAGGGTTGCCTAGCAACAGAACAAACCATTATTCGACCCATCAAAACAACAACAAGCTGGAAAAAAAATTGGATTTGATAGAAGAGGAGAGAGAAATAGCGGAAGACAAAATGTTACTGGAGAAAGCCACAACCAAGCGGTACTTCAATAGGAGAGTGAAGCCCAGGACCTTCAAAATCGGGGATCTAGTCTTGAAGAGGAGCGGGGTGACAACCCAAAATCAGGGAAAGATGGGACCACAATGGGAAGGACCCTACCTGGTAGTGGCGAATAGTAGACCTGGGTCATGCTAAAAGACAGTCAAGGAAAAGAACTGCCTCATCCATGGAATGCAGAGCACTTAATAAAGTTTTACCAGTAGTGTTTTCAATACTTTCAAACCAGTTATGTCTTTAACATTCCCTTATTAGTAGCATTATCGATTTTTCATTACAACAATTTTTGTTTCAATATTCTCATTTCAGCTGAATTCATGAATGATCATGACTATTACATCCATATTTACTATCTCGGGAATCCTGGTGTTCGCCCATATTCAATTCTATTGATTCTCACGCTTTATTTAAAGTACTCGTTAGCGCTCGCAGCGCTAGGTAAAAAAAAAAGGGGCATGGGGTTAAATAAACCACGCCACTGCTAAAATACCATTACCAAATAACGCACTCGAGGACCTAGCTAATAAAAATCCACAACGAGTTATTCAGCTTGTGGGATCAAGGGAAAGGTCATAGACCACCCAAACTACAAAACATCAATGACGAGTTACAACACTCGCGATGCTAATGTAAAAAGGGGCGCAAAGCCAAATGACCCTGTCACCCTTAAACACTGGCAACGAGTTACAACACTCACGGTGCTAATGTAAAAAGGGGCGGAGAGGCAAATGACCCTGACACCCTTAAACACTAACAACGAGTTATAACACTCGCGATGCTAATGTAAAAAAGGGCGAGAAGAAAAGACTCCGCCACCCTTAAACACTGACAACAAGTTATAACACTCACGATGCTAATGTAAAAAAGGGGGAAGAGGCAAAGACCCCGCTACCCTTAAACACTGACAACGAGTTATAACACTTGCGGTGCTAATGTAAAAAGGGGCAGAGAGGCAAATGACCCCGCCACCCTTAAACACTAGCAACTAGTTATAACACTCACGATGCTAATGTAAAAAGGGGCGAATAGACAAACAACCCCGCCATCATTAAACATCAGCAGCAAGTTTTACGATCATGGCACCATGTGAAAAAGGGAGGCAAAGGTCACTTGACCATGATAATAGGAATCCAATAAACGCCTAAAGCAAGTCGTCTCACTAGGAAGCTCCACGCCGCTCTCACGCAACCATCCGACCATGTCAAAATGGAGAACCATGAAGGCATTTTAAAACCTCATTACACAAGTCTCCACGCTTACGACCAATGGAGTAAAAAGAGGCACAGTATATTTAATTTTCCACGCCCAGATGAGAAGAGAATTAGCAGTGTAGCTAACTAGGGAGGGGGGATATTTGAGCCCCATGATTTTAGCTAAAGAATGAGGACTCAAACTCTTACAAGATAGTGATTTCACAATGAAATAAACTCTGTAGATAACCCCTCATTGCAGGTGGTTGCAGTGAGAAAAATAAAAGAAGAGCGATTTAAAACAAAGGCTGATGTTCGATGTTATTTACAAGCAAAGAATTTGATTACAAGTCAAGGTTACAACGTGCAACCAAAGTAGAATAAAAATATAAAGAATTGCGGTTTCGAGTTAGGGGGCGTCACCTTCTTCAGGAGGTGACAGTGGAGGCATGCCGACGAAGGCGTCAGGAATTTCTTTGCGCCCAAAGATGTCGGCATGGCAATAGGCGGCTATCTCGAGAGAGAACAGGCTCATGTCAAGAGCTTGGAGGTCTATAGCGGGATCGGCCAGGAGACGATTTCTAAGGTGCACGATACCCAAACCATGGCCATAAGTAAAGGTCGTGTCCCAAACATGAGGAACTAGAGTCAATTGAGCCCGGAGGTGGGCAATTTCTTCCCGGACAATAGTCAATTGTTCTGCTTTCCTGGCTAAATGCTTGTCCCTGGCCAAGGCAACTAAATTGGCTTTCCTAAACTCCTCGTCCATGTTTGCACGACTCGCCTTATACTTTTGGTGGCGTTCCCGAAACTTGACCAGAGAACCTTGCGTTTCAAAAAGATCTCGAGCAGCAAGGCGCGCCTTCTCTAGGGTGTTTAGCAAATCCTTGGTCAGCCCACTGCACCTTTCCTGTGAATTGGCAAGCTCCTCCCGGACTAAGCCTAATTCTTCGTTGCGGGCGAGAAGTTCTGAGCCCAAGCGGGCAAACTCAGCGTCAAAGTTCCGTTGAGCTTTGAAAAGTTGCACCGTTGCCAGATCTCTTTCTGATTGCAAAACCCAGTGGGAATAGTCGTCCCTGATTTTCATCTCTTGAGTAAGGCGAACAACATTCCAAAGCTCAAAGACCTCACCGTCATGGAGTTATAGCTCCCCCTGAAGAGAATTGGCAAAACCTTTTGCCTGGTCCAAGCGGAGTTCGAGCTCCTTGTTTCTCTCAACCAGGTCTTCCAGTTCGGCCTTGTTGGCTTGCCACCTCCCTTTCATCTCTTCTTCCATTCGAACAAAGTCAGCCACTACGTGCGCCGCCAAATTGTCAACACCCTGTGAGGAAGAAAAGAGAACCAAAGTAAGTAAAGAGAAGAAAGAAGAGAGAAGAGAAACTAAGATAAGTTGTAAGGTTACCTCTGAAAACCAATCCTTTAACTGGTTGGCCATCTCCGTGACGATGTCGGCCTAAGCAAGAATAGGCGAGGAAGAAGCACCCCCACTGCCGTCACCCCCAGTGTTTTCAACGGGGTCACCAATCCTCTAAGCCACTAGAGTTCTCACAGGCTTCGCCACTTGGCCCGAAAAGTGCCCAAAGTCAGGCAGCGCCTCAGAGCGAGTTGCTTCCTCCCGTTCTGCATTGGCGCCCTCCCAAAGAAAATTATCTAACTCCTCTTTTGTAAAAGAGTCAGGATCTCCACCAAACGAAAACGCAAGAAGAGGGATGGGTGAGAGACTCACCATTACCAACCAAAGATGTAGTGTAGCCTCTATATATGGTGGTTGGGAGAGTTTCCAATTCAGACTGTCCAATAACCAAGTCCCCACGAGCACCCTCAGGAGCAGGAGACTGGAAGTCTTCTCGATCAGTGGGTTGGGCGCCAACCAAACTTTCCTCCATTCCCCTAGGAGTAGCTTCGGATGAAGATAATGGGCGGACACTGGCACAAGTAACCCTTTCTAATTGAAGGGCGGCTGCCACACTAGAGGGTAGAACGCCACCCCTCACCCGGCCTTCGCTAGCTTGAGGCACGAACATAGGAGCAGACTCCAGAGGACTAGTCCAGAGAAGCGCTTGGACTCGAAACGTGGCGGCCAGCTCAAAAAGGGTAATGCTGACTAGGCCTTCCCTATTCCTCAAGCCAATGGAACATGGTCTCACGGAGGAACCACCAGAGGCGGCAAGTGTAGTAGCCATAGGCGAGGAAGGTGTTCTGACCTGACTAACCCCCAAAGAAATTTCAGACTCATAGGGCGGTTGCTTGCATGTGCCCACCGAGGGCGCCAAGTCCCCTATTGAAGATAGGGAGTGTAGGCATCCCTTCTCGAAGTTCCTCGGCAGACACTGAAGGTCTCTTTGAAAGAGGGAGATAAGAAGAATCCTCAGCATAAGCCCTTTTTCTCTGACTCCCATTGTTATTCTTTTTTGATCTTTTTTCCCTTTTGCCCTCGCTTACATCGGACTCTGATTGCCCCTTCTCCTTTGGCTTATCCTTCTTCTCTCGCACAATGAGGGTGCCTCTCATAGTCTTTTCGGAAGGATTTGGTAGAGGGGAAGGAATGACACCAGTAATCATGAAATCACGTCCCTAAACGAAGGAGCGATTGGGAGACATCAGAAACCAATCTATATGAGTGGGAGACAACAGCTTATCAGTCCAAAAGTCGTCCAGGTGGTCTGCAGCCCAAGCGCGGACAGTGTCGATCCAAGCCAACCCTCGACAGGACAATGGAGGCATGAAGGCCCACAAACGTCGTCCTTCAGGGATAGGGCGCTAGACTACCCTAACTGGAAAATCTCTGAAAACCTCTTCTTGAGCAAGAAACTCCCACCCTTGGCCACTTATAATAATAATTTTGTGGTTCACGCCTTAACATTAGAATACTGACCTTCAAACAGAGCTAGAGATTGCCTCTTTTTCTTTTTGTGGAAATCGGCTATATAATATATAACCCTTAGTAGCCGCCCTTACGTTGTAAAAGTCACGAACTCCTGAGCAGTCAAATCAGGGTAAGGATCACGGAAGGGCTCCAAAACCATCCGAAAGACAACGCAAGCATACAAATAAACCCTTAAGGCAAAAGGGTGAAGTTGAATTAAAACCAGTTCCAAAAGATCCAAAATGTCGCGAAAGGGGCGGCAAAAAGGAAGCCTCAACCCGTGAGATAAGAGGGCGACAGAGACGGCCACCTAATTAGAGAATCCCTCATTAGCACAGCATCCTGACTTGGGAGCTTTCATCACGATTGAACTCAGGATATTAAACTCCTCCCGAATCCCAGCTAAATGTTTCTCTTGGACGCTCAAACACCACGAATATCCAACAAATGTTGTATCCTCAGGAATATCGAAAGGTTGAACCAATCTGCTACCTTGGTTAGCCATAAAGTTGTTAAGAGGGAGATAGAACGAACAAGAAATGAGCAAGAACAAGAAGAGAGCAATGAACGAGAAAGGGGCAAGAATGAAATGAACAGAAAGAAGGGGAAAAAGGAGAGAGAAAGGGGTATTTAAAGGAAAAAGACGATTGTGGAACGCCAACTGATGGGGGCATAATGACCTGACAACAAAAGCAGAGGAATAGCCATCTAATGGAAAATAACCGTCATACGGTAACTCCCATCCCACTGCCACGTTGATTGATGAGAAGACGAAAGGACAACAGTCACTTGACAGTTCACAAGAATTTATGAGTTCTTAGGCATTTCACAACTGGAACCTAGACATTTAAAAGCCAAAACGAATTGAATTTCCTAAGCCACGAGGCGAAGAATATTCGCAGGGTAGCTGTAGGGCCTATTTAAACCAAGAAGCCTGGGAGCCCGTCAAAATAAGAGCCCATATAGAACAAAATGATAAGGTAGGCCCAGTTACTAACCAAAAAGGATGAACAAATATAGAGCCTAGCAGAGTCACATAAATAAACTGATACTTAATCCTCGCCATCTTCTATGGGATTTCAAGCAGATACGTGATCCCGTCAGTTACAAAAAGATAACTTATAAACGGAAAGTATAACAGATGATAAGCATCATCACAAAGCCCATATAAACCGGGTAACCCTCCATGAAGGGGGGACTCCTCTCTCTAGTTCTAAATCTATTACCCAATGATTAGCGAGATCACTGATTTAAGTATCGGAGTTTTTTCGAGCCGAGACCACTGAATCTTTTTTATTTCTTGCAGGTAAACGGTTGCAGGAGGAAAGCGAGACACGTCCTTAACAAAGATAATTTTAGATTGAGTAATGTTATTATACCTCTGCAATTTGGCGTGCCTCTTAATGTAATTAATGTTTTATATTTTTTTGTTTTTTATTTCAAACATTTTCTAAACATGCATGTTTAAATATTTTTAAAAATATAAAAAATACTAATACATTAATAGTCAATTACTTACCATTAAGCAATTTTTTTTAAAAATAAAAAAGTTAAATAAATGAGCGTTCAAAATTAATGAGTGAGTAAAGTAAGGTGGCATAATAGTATAATAATATTTCTCTTTTAGATTAAATTTAAAAGCATGGCCGACTCTTCTAGTAGGCCATTTAGGCAATTGTCTAATGCTCCAAATGGAAGAAGGCCCCCAAAAATATTCTAAAGTAGAATTGTTTTTTTTTTTAAACAATTAATGAAAAAAATTAATTAACTCAATAAGAGAACATAAAAAATATAAAGTAGATATTACATATATATGATATTATTAATTATAAATATTGGTTAAAAAGCTAGTATAAAATCTTAAGTAGTAATTTACTTGATAAATGAGAAGAATTATTTTTAAATAAAAATATAATGTAAAAATAAAAATAAAAATAAAAATAAAATATTTTTTATATTATTTAAAAAAAAACATCAATCAAAATTTAACCTTAGACCCCTTAACATATTGAAGCAACTCTAGACTTAAAAGTTGAATAAAATATTATTATAATATTATTATTATTTTAAAATTTGAATTATTTTTTATATTTTATATAAAAAAAATTATAAATTATAAATTATAAATTATAAATTATAAATTATAATAATAAAATATGATGGGATTAAACTAGATTTTGAAGTAGCGTGTATCTTTTTCTCATTTAAAGGATGATGCTTCAGTGCCCACAAAACACAAAAAGGCAAATATGCATGCTTTAGGTCAGTACCAGCAATGGCATGAAATTCAGAAGTTTTGAAGAAGGGCTTTCGACTTTTAGCTTTCTAGATCCCTTATAGCATTGTTATTGGTTCTATCAATTTTTTTTAAAATTTAAAGAAAAATATAAATTTAATAAAAATTCAATATCTAAAATAATCTTATATTAGATTTATATAAAAAAAAATTATTCATATTTGATGAAAAAGAAGGAAAAAAAATAGGGAGAATAAAACAAATTGAATAATTAGTTTGTCTTGTAAATAGTAACTCTTCAAATATAAAGGATAACGCTAAAGTACTATAATTTAAAGTTTGAGTTTTTTACTTTTGATAGAACCAATGCCAATGATCTTACTAATGCATATGATTTTTTTTTGTGGATTTTTCGATCAAATTTGTATTTTTATCAAATTTTAAAGGAAATTTTTTATTGAACCAATACTTATGAGGGAGGGGTTTCATATATAATTAGTACCATGTACTAGAATATTAATTGTGTCGAAAGAAAGTTAGAACATGGAGCTACAAGATTATTCAATAGCATATCATTGCTACCGTTGCTAATCTAAGGCATAGGGTTTGTTTGTTTGGAAATTGCAGCTTGTCCCTACTTATTTTTATAACAAATAATTCATTCATGAGAGAATCAATAGTTACAGACAATTATCAAGCTAAACGGCTTGAGAAATAAAGTTTGGAAACCCCTCTACTCACATTTAAATGGACTAAACTTCCCAAACATATCTAGCTAGTTCATGGACTGCTCCACTTCCTAGTCTATTTACATGAAAAATCTTAACATCCATAAAAGAACACAAAAGATTCTGAATTTCAACAATAATAGACCCTCAAGGTGATAAAGTCTCGAATCCTACCTCATTTAATTGTGAGACCACCAATAAACAATCAGTCTCAACAACTAAGTGAGTAATCATCATACGCATAATAGGTTGAAGTCCTTTAAGTACCACAAGGAACTCGATCATCGCAAGTTCAGCCACTTCCCATTCTCCCTTAGATGCAGTCATCTTTATTGATCTTTGATTATCCCTTAAGATAACACCCACTTTATGAAGGTGATGGAATTTAGCACCATCCACATTCAGTTTCAAATAATTCTCAAGAGGAGTATGCCAACCACAAAATCTGTTTAGTGCAGTACCTGATTGTATCTTCACCCCTCTAAATACATTCTAGACAGTCATTGCATGCTCTATAACAGATCTGACCTCCATGCTCTCACCTTCATGGAGTAGTTTATTCTTGCGAAACCATAAGCTGGAAGCTATAGTGAAAAACAACTCCAAGGCTTCCTTTCCCCCTAAACATCGAATGTGTATTGCCATATTAAACAAATCCTGGTTCTTGTCAACCTAAGTCATAATTGGGAGATATGTTATCCATAAATTAGAAAAAGATGGGCAGCTCAATAATGCATGGTTTAAATCCTCAAAATCTACATCACAGAAACAACAACCAGCTATAACATTTATACACTTCCTCAATAAATTGGCTGAAGTTGGTAACACATTCAAATACACTCTCCAAGCAATGATCCGCACCCTATGAGGATTTTGTAAACCCCATATAGTTTTCCATAACTCCCTATGGGCTTAAGAATGAGATGACTCTCCTCTACACTAAATCTTGTTTGTTTTCAACCATTTACATGTGGATTTCACAGTAAAAACACCACTCATTTCCTCCCCCAAATCAGTCTATCAGTTTGTGTTCCTAGAAAAATTGAAATTTGCAAAATTTTCTTGGCCACATTTGGGTTGAAGAGAGTTTTAACCTTTTTCAAATTCCACTACCTAGCATTCTTGTCAATTAACTGGTTTACCCTCATCTCATTAGTCTTGGACTGGGCCATATTTGTTGCATTTTGACAGGTATCTGGATCCACCCCAAGAATCCAATAGTCATGCCATACTTTCACATTTCTTTCATCTCCTATCTGCCGTCGACAACTCTTCAAAAGAATAGACCTTACTTCCCAAATGACCTTGCTCCCCCATTTAAGATCCACCATCCTTGCTTTGCCAACAAGGCTAGGTTGAAATCCTTTAAGCTTTTGAAACCCAAACCACCACAAGCCTTTGGAGCACACATCTTTTCCCAACTTACGCCATGTATCTTCCTTTCATCTTTCTTTTGACCCCATCAAAATTTAGCCGTCATGGATTCTAGCTCAATACACAGGCCACTAGGTAAAAGAAAACAAGACATCAAATAAGTAGAAATAGCCATTGCAATAGCCTTAATTAAAACCTCATTCCCCTATTGAGACAATAGTTTTTCCTTCCAACTTTGTAGTTTCTTCCAAATACGATATTTAGTATCTGAGAAAGCTCTCTTCTTTGATCTCTCAACCATTGGTGCAACCCTAAATATTTCTCATAATTATCCTCAAAATGAAGATGCCACACATCCAAAATCTGCCTTTTTTGCTGTTCCCCACATTTTTGCTAAACACCATTGAAGTTTTCTCCCTATTTATCTTTTGCCTCGAGGGCAACTCATAAGCCTTCAATAGTGATGGTAAATTCAGATTTTTTTGCACATTTGCTTGACAAAAAATCACACTATTATCTCCAAATAAGAGATTATTGATCGTGGGAGCTCCTCTATACACCCGAATGCCACTAATTTTTCTCTCTTCTCTTGCCTTATACAATAAAGTAATCAAACCCTCAGTGTAAAGTAGAAAAAGGTAGGGGATAGAGGTCCCCTACCTTAAACCACTCTTGGGATAGATAGTAGTCGAAGATTTTCCCTTGATAAGCATAGAATAAGATATTGTTTTCACGCAAACCATAATCAAATTAATCACCCAATCATCAAATTCCATTGTTCTCATCACTTTGTCCAAGAAATCACACTCAATTCTATTGTAGGCTTTACTCATATCAAGTTTAATGGGCATATACCTCTGATTTCCCACCCTTTTATGCCTCAAGCAATGAATCAACTCATATGCAATCAACAAATTATTCGTTATTAATCGTCCTAGCACAAAAACAGATTGAGATTCAGAAATAACATGAGTAAGCATCATTTTCACCCTATTAGCAATAGTTTTAGTAATCAACTTAAATATCACATTACATAAGCTTACTGGTTGGAATTCAATGACCTTTGCAGGATAAGGCTTCTTGGGAACCAATGTAATGAAAGTGGTTTAAATTTTGAGAAAATTTACTTGTGTTAAGAGAAGAAAGCATTGTTGCCTTCACCTTGCCGCCCACTGTTGCCTAATGTTTTTGAAAAAAAAATAGGACTCATTCCATCAGGACCAGGTGCCTTTAAATGGTCCATCTCTTAGAGTGTTGTCTCAACCTTGTCTGCAGTATACATTCTGGTCAAATCCTCATTCATCTCTAATGTAACTCTACCCCTTAGTGACTACAGAATATTCATAGGTTCCCTCTAAGTAGTTGTTGAAAACAAGTCTCTAAAATGATTCAGAATCATCACATCTCGCTCTTCTCCCTATAACCAGTTTCCATTCTCATCTTTAAGTCTTGAAATCCAATTCCTTTTCCTTCTTTGAGAGGCCTTTGAGTGACAGAATTGAGTGTTATGATCGCTTTCTTTTAACCAAAGTGCCTTCGACCTCTGTCTCCACATGAGTTCTTTACATTCTAACTAGGTCTGAACCCTCTTCCTTGCAGCCTACATTTGCTTAGTTCCCATAAGACCCATGTCTTGCATATGTTTAAGATTCTATTGTTCTTTATTAAGCTCAGCCTGAACATTCCCAAATTTGGTCTCATTCCAACATTGCAATTCTTCACCACAATCAAATATCAGTTTCATAACTCCTTCAAGTCTAAAATTTTTTTTTACCTTCTCTCCTCTGTTATCCACATCCCTCGACCTCTAATTATAATGGGATATGATCAAATAAGGGGGAGTACCCACGAATAATAGAAGCCTAGGGGAACAAAACACACCATTGTGTATTTGCAATAAATATATCCAACCTTTCCAAAACGCGGCCATTCCCATCCCTCCAATTGCACCAAGTAAATTTTTCCCCTCTGAATCCTAAATCTCTCAATAAGCAGTCATTTGTCCTCCTTCTAAACTCCTCAAGTTGCCTCTCAAGTCTTGGAAGACCCCCTTGTTTCTCCTCATGACACAAAATCTCATTAAAGTATCCTAAGAGAACCCAAGGACTTGAAAAAGACCAGTTCAAATTTCTAATCAATATTCAGAAAGGAAGCCTTTGGGATACATTTGGATTACCATACATGTCAATCATAAGGAAGCAATTATTATTCACTCTCACACTCCCGTTATCACAACATCAATATGGTTACAAGAATAGCTTTGGATAGTTAAATTAATAGAATTTAACCATAACAAAGCCAATCCCCCACCCTTACCCACACAATCAATTGTAAAGCAATTAGCAAATCCAAAAAAGTACTTATATTGCACCATCTCCTTCGCCGACAATCTCATTTCTTAAGGGAAAGAACGTCGAGCCCGTGTTTCGCTACCAAGTTGCGAAGAGTATGAATGCCTCATAGATTCCCAACCCCACGGGCATTCCAAGATAACATTTCCATGGTCCTCGACAGGGTTGGACTCCAGCCTTTGTCAATTTCCTCTGACTTTTCCTGGTAATGCCATCAATCTCCTCCTCCTAAACTTCACAACCTTCCTCTCGATCTACGCCCTTCAAAGTGAACCCTAGAATCTCCTTCTTTCATTTTCAATTCTGGTTATGAGCACTTAGATAAAGCTCCTTAACTTCTACCGCAGGTTGGGCCTCCACATCCTTGATCCATTTCCATTTCCGAGCTATCACTCCATCAGGCTTTGTGAGCATATGGGCCCTATTAACCTTATTAACTAAGGTTGGTACAGATCCATGAGAAGAGCGATCCATCAACGCTTACAACGGTGTCATGTCAACCAGAACATCCTTATTTCTTGTAGTCACTAATTCCTCTTTCTGTTTCAATTTCTTATCTTGGGAATCCGCTGTAACGGCTCCCCCCATCCCATTGGATGATTTTGAATTTGCCCCCATAACTTCCCCAACATTCGGCACCTCAACAAAAGGCTCTGTAACTGTGCCATGTTTATCTCTTTGAACCTCTATAATTGCAATTGGTGCCGAATTATTAGTATTCCGACCACCCATGCCAAGGCTTGGTTAATTCCTCCCTTTTAAACTATTAGCTCGCAGCCAAGGTCTATAAGTAAAATTTAGTACATCGTCTTCTGCCATCGTCGAACCCTGAAGAATGCAATCTTTGCAAGAGTGACCGATCTTGCCATAATGATAGCAATTATCTGGCAATCTCTCATAGGAAAATCGTCTCCAGATAGGACCATTACGTCCCAAGCGAATTTTCTTGCCTTTGAGAAGTGGTTTAGTCACATCCATTACTACTCGAATCCGCATATACTCTTGCCATGCGAAGCCTCTTTCCTCCACATCCACCTCCTCCACACGAACAAAAGAACTGCTAATCTGAACACCCAGCTTCACCGCACGAGTAGAGAAAGGTAAATTATGGGCTCTCACCCAAAAGGAACTATGCTTGGGATGAATCTGATGAATTGGCGGCTTACCATCAACTTCACCCATTAATAAGAGGGACTTATCAAACGATCAGGGACCCTTGTGTAACACCTTCCTCTCATCGCTCTCATCCTCGAATTCTACTAACAGAGTAGATGAGTTTAATTATCAAAACCAAACCCTTCGAGCAGTACACTCGATCTTTCTCATGGTACTAAACAGAGCTTCCTTATTGTAATGCTTTGAGGTTAACAATTGTGCAAATAGGCAACATTCACCCTTCACCAAAGCTTCCTCCAACGTCTCTCCTTCCACCAACACCTCTGTTTCTTCTCCTCATCAACGTCAACCGTTGGTAGAGGTTCTCCAAATCTTCCGCCATCGCACCCACTATGTCTTCCTTGTACGTCGATAGAATATGCTGCCTCTACATAGAAACCCTCGAAAGGAAAAAGATTAGACCAAACCTACTATTTGTCCCTACTTAGCAGGGATCTCAATTTGTTTTTGTAGTTTTTTTTTACATGATTTTTAAGTAAGTACTCTTAAGTAATGTTGTATTTTTTATATTTTTGAAAAATATTTTAAAATGTTAAAAACATGTGTAAAAAATCATTACTTAAAAATCACGTAAAAAAAAACTAAAAATGAACAATGAAAAATAAAATGCAAATTGGGATCCCAAATCAGGATCTCAAGTAGGGATGAATAGCATTACCCTTGTTTGTTTTAAACTGTACACCTGACCCGACTTGATCCGGTAAGAAAGCTTCCCTTCCTACTCGATTTCCAGGCTGTTCCATTTTGCCGATACCTAATTGCTCGATAACCCGATTTGTTGGATCTTTCACTAATCATCATCGAGCTATCTTCCAATCTCAAGTGAACTCAAACCCCATGAGATCCTTAGTCTTCAACCTCGATAAACCGAAATCCATGATCAAACCCCATGAGCTAACTAAATCTTGATGCGGTACCATCTAGAGGCCTCAGATTTGAAACCACTGGCATCGACATCTAGATTTGCCAGACCCAAACAAAAGTTCATTCGCAACACTAGATTCACAAAAAAAGCTCAAAATAAGAATACCCTAGAATTCTAGACTCAACTCGGTGCTGATCTTGCTCTTCTCCTTTCTATTTTCGACTTTGTTGACATCGTCTCCACAACTTTTCTTCTCTCCTCTTCTGTCGAATATGTCACCGGAGAACCCCAGCTCCACCGGCATCCCATTTTCAGGCCAGATACCAGTGCCTTTGCACTCTTAGTCGCGTTCTGGGTGGGTTGTCATCGCGTTCTGGGTGGGGCGAGATTTGTGTAACAGGTGCGGCAAGATTTGTTGTCATCGTAGGGGAAGAAAGCAGAGAAGGGATTTTTGATGGGGGGGTTGTGTTGCAGGTGTTTTAATAGTTTAAATTAGTAACGAGTATTACCCTATTACCCGAAAGCAGATCGGCATAACGAGTCAGAGCTAGATGGAAATTAAGGTCGGATCGGGTCACAGATATTTTGTACAGGCCTAGTTTGTTTTACTTATATAATAGCCATTAAATTACCAAGTACTTGTTTGAACTACGTTATAGCAATGCTAGAACCACAACGGGGGATCCTGACTAAGATCCGACCACTAGTATATGTGGCTTTTTTATGTTTTTTTTTTTTTATCATTTTTAATATATTTGTTTATTTTTTAAATCACAAAATCATTAAAAAATGCTTACGTAATCATTAAGTAAAACTAAAAAGAAAAACACCCAGTCGAGATTTGTGGGATGTACTAACTTTAGGAAATGACTTTAACATGTTCTTTATGTTATCTCCCTATGATCGATCTCTAGCCTATGTTATTGGTAGGTGGCACGTCTAAAATTGCAATCGATAATAATTTTGCATCTCAATTATTGTAAGTAATTTCTAAGAGTGAGACAAAAATGAAGAAACTTATAATGAGCTTATGATAATTAAGCCGATCTGTTGAGAGAGATGTTTGTGCATAACAACCACGTGCCCCTATGGTAGCCTGTGGCCTTCACGCACCAGAAAAAACGCTTACAATACTGATGAAGGTGGGAGAGCTCATCGTAAGGAGAATGGATGATGCTGGAAGCATGATGGTTGGTGGGGACTTGGCCGAAGAGCTAGATCTTCTAAACTAGTAAAGAAGAAGATCATGAAGAAGAAGAGAAGTATCAACGGAAAAGGGCAAGGCTGCTGTGGGGGAGGCCGGGAGGACCACTCCTTACGAATTGATCCAATACTCCAATCATTGGGTATGTTGCATCATTAAAGTTAGGGGCGCAGTTAATTAATTGAGTAATTTTAGATATAATTATGGACTATATAAATCCTGTTGCACATTTCTTTTAAAAAAGAATAAGTTTTATCATTAAAAAATTATCTAATTTTTTTAAAAAAATTTTTTAAAATACATATCGCTTGACATTCTATAACTGTAAAGATTATTTCACTAATTAATTAAGTTCATAAAATCGTTTTTGTTGTATGGTTAATGCCTTGAATAAAGATTTTCCTTCACGCTTGATGTAAGAGAATTTAAAGGAATTAGAATTAAATGGCATTGCACTCCGCGGGTTATTCATTATTATTATTATTGTTGTTGCGGTGATAAAATTGTCTGTTCCCCACTTTTTGGACGTGTCTAGTAGTACTAAAGCATGCAAAAACTTGTGGATGATCCAAATTAAACGCAAAAAATAAAGACCTCAAGAAACAGGTGAAAAATATCTAAAACAGATATATATGGGCAGGATATATTATATATATAGGTATGAAATTCTATCCCCCACAGACCAAAAAACGAAAAATCAGTCCTAGTCCTCCTCAACATGATGGACACATGAGCAGTTTTACTTTAGACTTTTCTGGTTTTGTCCAAAAATAGCATGAGCTGTTGAGGAATCACGGCAAGCTCGACGTTTAGTGAAACGATGCCCACCCACCTGTGATGGATCGAGCTGCTCGATCACAACTCGTGCATGATGAGAGCAATCCAAATGAGAACGTTCTGCCAGAGTAACATCTCATGGTCCAGCGGGATCTCCTAGTCACAAGCTTACAAAAGTTGTTTTGAAATCAAATAAGTCATGAATTGTATGTAGGATACACTTTTCATATCAACAACATTCATGATTTAACTTGTAATATAATAAAAAATTTACACATTAATTTATACCGTCACATCAATATTGGAAGTAAGTGAGTTTTATCAAAAGGAAAATTATCATGATAATATATATGACTATCAAATATGACATTAAATGTTGGGATGTCGTGAATTAAGACATTATAAAAGTTCTCAGTAAATGTTTTCATTTTTTAAAACTTGAGAAAAGTCTAAGTAATACTTTCATAGTTGGCCTCATTTCTAAAAATGTGGGTCTAGTGGAGATGAGAGATTTTCGCCCCATTAGTTGGGTTAATGAGATTTATAAAATCATTGCTAAGGTATTGGCAAATTGTATTAGTGTGATTTTGGATAAGGTTATATCTAAAATATAAATTCTTAACTAAGTATTAATTTGCAAACGAATGTTTGGATGATAGAATTAAAATGGGCAAATTTGGTGTTTTAGTAAAACTTGGCATTGAAAAGGTTTTTGATTGTGTTAATCGGAATCTTCTTAATTATATCCTTGCATGGGAGATTTGGATTTGGTGAGATATGGTGTTTCTTGAATTAAACTTTGTGTTTCAACTACCAAATTTCGATCTTATTGAATGTCCGATTGGTTTTTTTCAATAGATCCCAGAGATTGAGGCAAGATGACCTCTTATCGCTTTTACTTTTCGTTTTAGTGATTAATGCATTAAGTCATATGCTTGATGCCAATATTTTGAATACCGTACTAATGGACATACCAGTCAAAATATTGAAATGAAATATTTCGATATCGATATTATTTCGTGTACCGTTATGAAATAGCCTATAAATAAATAAATAAAATTATATATATAAATACATATATAAATAATATTTCAAAATGATAGTCAATATATAAATAAATTATATATATAAATAGTCTGGTCTGAATTAGGATAGAAAAAATAGTAAGAAATGAAACAAAAAAAGTAAAATGCTAAAATCCAGTATGGTCAGTATAGGCATGGCCCGTATGGTTGAAATACCGGTTGGTATAGTCGATATTTGGGTCGGTATGAAATAAACCTATTTCTATACCGGACAACTGGTCGGTACGATACGTTATTCAAACTATGCTTGATGCAGCTGTTGTTAGCAATTCTAGAAAAATCGTCTTTTCAAATCTTTTCATAATTGCTAAAGATAATTGGGTTGCAATGGCTAATTCTCTTTTTTTCTCTAATAATATGATTTTCCAGAATGTGGAGTTTTTAGATATGTGCAGGTTTGGAAAGTTTGTGAGGTTTCAGATTTATTAAGAAGATTATATTAATAGAAACCTGATCTGAACAAGGAGGACAGTTTGTTGTGGGGGCTTACAGTTAATCACAATTTCTCAGTGAGATCTTTTTATAAGGCATTAACCAATCATGGGGTAATAGATTACCTGTGGAAAAGTTTTTGGAAAGTTAATGTGCCCAACAAAGTTATTTTTTTCTGCTGGTTGGTGTTTTTGGAGAAAATTCTTACCACTGATAACGTGAAAAAAAGAAAAGGATTTTCAAATGGTTGACTAGTGTTTCTAGTACAACAAAAAGAATGATGAATCAACTGATCATCGTTTCCTTCATTGTGAGGTGGCGATATTGTTAGGGGAATGGGATTTTTTTATGGTTTGGCATATCCTAGGTGATGCCTTTGCATCTGATGGATTTCTTTGCTTGCTAGATAGGTTTTAAGAGTAGTTTTTTAAATATGCTATCCAAGATGATTCCTTTGTGTCTCTTCTAGTGCTTATGGGCAGAAAGGAACAAGAGGTGTTTTGATTATAATGAACCCTCTCTAGGGGATTTTAGTAATTTTTTTCTTAGCACTTTTACTTTTTGGACGAAGAATCTTGTAAAGAATGTGATTAATTGTAATGCTTTGTTGCAGCCTTTTTGTTTTAGCGAGTAAATAAGTGTTCTCAATTCTATACTATATGTGAACTTGGGTTATGCCTAGAGGTGTAAGAAAGACTTGGAAAATCAGACAGGCCAAAACTGGATTGCCTCAAATCGATGGGATCAATTCGGTTTTGGATCAGTATCGGTCCAGAACCAGTTCCCGTAATATTAAAATCGATCGATACCGGTCCGATTCCCCTTCTAAACTTTTTAGGACCGGATCGGATTAGACAGGTTCTATATAATATATATTTTAAATTAACTCTTTTAATATGATATATAATATAAAATAATTTTTTAATATTATATATAATATTTTACACATTAGTATATAATGTATATTAATGCCAATTTACATTTTATGGCTTAATACTAATACTCTAATACTATATTATTATTAGTAACATCTATATATAAATCATTACCCTAAATAATTACATATGAAATAATGATATAATAGTATTAATACTAATACTAATACTAATACTAATACTATCACTATCAATAATATAGTTATAAAAAATTAAACTTACAATAACAAATGCTAATATATAATTATTCTAAACATTATAACTAATACTAATATATTAGTCTATATGTACTAATATAGACTAAAATTAAAATCGAAGTGGACTTGAATCGGTAAAACCGAAAGTACTGGTTTATGAGGATAATCGGTTTTTTTAAATGCAAAACCGGTATATACCAATTCGATCCTAAATTCTGTCTAAAATCGAACCGGTTACATCCTTAATTATGCCTATTTACTTGGAATTAAATTTCTCTTATTAACTATAAAAAATATATATATATATATATGACCACATCAAATGTGTCTATTGATCTTTTTTTTTTTGTGGTTAAAGAAGTGAATATTAGTGAATTTATTTATTTATTTATTTATTTATTTTCTTAATGGTTGAAGATGTTTAAAAAATATTTGAAAAAGCTCATTTGTAGTACAGTGTGCACATTTGGTGTTCATGACAACAAAAATAGTTGCGTTGTTTTGGCGCGCATAGTTACAGCTATAAATTAATCAATTCGAAATTATTCTCAATGGTCAATTGAAAAAAGAGAGTTTGATGGAGCGAGAGAACCTGGGTTAGAAATCTCTTTATCCACAAAATTTGTTCATTTTTTCACTATATAATAAGCTTTCGCGCATTATCATGAGAACTACTACTTATAAGTAGAGGCAGATATAAAATATATCATGATACTGCAACAGGATGGACCTATTGCATCCAAAAATATTCTATCGATCAATAATGTGTCATGACTACAGATGATTTATCACATCTTCAAAAATGTTGGGATTCGAGCCATTTGACAAACAGTAAATATGGAGCCACGCAACGGATGCAACAAAGAGAAATAAAACTAAAAACACATAACAGCAATAGACACCAAGATTTAAAGTGGTTCAACTCAAACTGAGCCTACATCCACTGTTGGGTCAATCTGAATCACTATAATAACAAAAGATGGAGTACACTTCAGAGATTACAAAACTCTCTCTCTCACAGCGCTCTCAAACCCTTTATCAGTTGTTCTCTGATCTACAAAATCAAACAAGAAGAAAATGGGAGACGGACGCTGCTGTGTTCGTCTTCTAGCTCAAGCGAGGCTCAAGCGAGGTCTTCTCGCTCGAGCGGAATCTTCTGCTCTCTCATAGCGCTCTGCTCCGCTCTCTCTGCTCAAATGCCCGAGATCCTTATATAGGCGGCGCTAACCTTAGTTCCTAGAAGCGATGCAACCCTAGGACTGATTCTCGCTCGAGCGGGAGGTTGAGCGAGAGTCGAGCGAAATCTCTGTCTGGATTGAAAAACTCTCTGTCTGATGTCTCGCTCGAGCGGCTGTTAAGCGAGGGTCGAGCAAAGTTACGGGTTGAGACTCAAAGTGCAATCTGATGTGCTTTATTCAAGTCACATCTCAACAAATCTCCACCTTCGCTTGAATAAGCCCCACAAAATCATTTTGGACAAAAGACCCACAAATCCTTCAACTACAGAAGGAATACCCAACACGAAATACGAAGTCTACCTTTGAAGAACTCAATTTTCATAAAAAAGCCTTCAACAACATAGACAACATCTGAAGATTCACTATCTTCACACAAACGGCAATGCACCACAATACAGATTGCTTACTTAAACAAACGGCTTCTAAATACAAATGAAGACAACCAAATATTCTTCAGCCAAAGTAAGAACCAATAAAAGCCTACATGAGCATACACAAAAGGTAACCAACTACCCCCTTTATCTACCAACTGTAGACCTACTCTTAGTGTGCACCAATGCCAATAAACTAGAGTACCACCTGTATTCCGCTATGAAGCTCTCTGCAACTCCACCTTCTTGCTATAACTCTCTCTCCTTTTTGTGGAAACAAAAGAAAAGAAAATTCACCAAATAGTAAAATGCGTTATCCGCTTCACTGACGATCTGTAGACAAGCCTGGCAAACAAAAAGCAAACTGTAGACTCTGTCGCTCAAAGCCTACCTCATTTCATTCAGTTACTTCGTGGAGTGAAACAAAACTGTATGGTCTGAGTAACGCTCTACCTTCTTGTCTGTAGATCATTTGTCTTCTGCAAAGTGTTTGAACACTAAACACATCACAAAGAAACAGATAGACAAAGTCAAACTTCCAATGATTATAAAATAAATATGAGTTTAATACAAAACAAGATTTTACACAAGATGTATGATGATCAGAAATATTGCAGGAACCCTGATTCTACACTGCTTCCCAAGAATACAATGCAAACAAAAAACCAAGACACTGTCTTCTGATCACACCTAGCAAAAGTTGCCGACTCATAAATGACCATCCTGTCTTGCACACTCGCATGTGACACATGCAAATGATATCTGAATCTGGAGCATGTGAGGATACTCCACTTGTCACCACACTGCCCTCAAGGAAGAAGAGACTAACTGTCACCTTCTTCGCTGTCATCACTACTAAAGAAACTTTCATCTTCCTCCATATTTTGCAATTGAGGACACTCACTTCTATAATGACCCAACTTATAGCAATGGTAACACTTAATCTTTTTCTTGTTTGATCTGGAGCTACTGGAATTGGAACTACCTCTATTCTTCCCTGAACATCCTTTCCTAGATCTATCACCAGAGGAATATTTCACAAACAAACCCTCGGTTTGATTGTTTATGCCTAAACCCCCAAATTTTGTTCTCAATTCCTTAGAATTCAAAGCAGACTTGACATCTACTAAGGAGATTGCATTTCTACCATACAATATTGAGTTTACAAAATTATCAAACGAAATAGGCAATGAACACAAAACAATTAAGGCTTGATCTTCCTCATCAATCTTAATGTCTATATTCCTCAAATCCATAATAATCTTATTAAAATTCATTTAGATGTGCATAAATAGAAGTACCTTCCTCCATTTTGAGAGTGTATAACCGATATTTAAAAAACAATCGGTTAGTGAGAGATTTCTTTAAGTACAAGCTCTCCATCTTATTCCATAGATCAACTGCGGTCTCCTCTTCTACAACTTCCCTCAAAACTTTATCTGATAGTGACAGTAGAATAAAACTGTGAGCCAGTTCTTCCTCATGCCTTGACGATGTAGGAGACTCACCAGTCACTCCTTCTACAACCTTAAACAGACCCTGTTGACGCAACAAAGCCTTCATCTTCAAGCACCATAAATTGAAGTTGTTTTGACCGTCAAATTTATCTACTCCAAAATTTACTGAGGCCATCCCTTCAAATTACAGAGCTCAAGAACGCTCTGATACCAGTTTGTTGGGATTCGGGCCGTTCGACAAACAGCAAATATGGAGCCACACAGCGGATGCAACAAAGAGAAATCAAACTAAAAATATATAACAGCAATGGACACTAAGATTTGAAGTGGTTCAGCTCAAACTGAGCCTACATCCAATGTTGGGTTAGTCTGAATCACTATAATAACAGAAGATGGAGTACACTTCAGAGGTTACAAAACTCTCTCTCTCACAACGCTCCCAAACCCATTATCAGTTGCTCTCTGATCTACAAAATCCAACAAGAAGAAAATGGGAGACGGACGCTGTTGTGTTCGTCTTCTCGCTCAAGCGGAATCTTTTGCTCTCTCACAGCGCTCTGCTCCGCTCTCTCTCTGCTTAAATGCCTGAGATCTTTATATATGCGGTATCTCGCTCGAGCGAGACCTTCTCGCTCGAGCGGAATACTATTCCAGACGGCGCTAACCCTAGTTCCTGGAAGTGATACAACTCTAGGACTGATTCTCACTCAAGCGGGAGGTCGAGCGAGAGTCGGGCAAAGTCTCTACCTAGATCGAAAAACTCTCTCTCTGATGTCTCGCTCGAGCAACTGTAAAGCGAGGGTCGAGCAAAGTTACGGGTTGAGACTCAAAGTGCAATCTTATATGCTTTATTCAAGCCACATCTCAACAAAAACCAACACACCTAATGTGATAGATTGGGAGGAATTCAAAGTAACACTTATTGTACTTCAATATTTTATATGTAAATTGTCCAGAATAATTTGTGCTGATATCTATTGTAATAGATAAGGAGGGAGTAGGTGCCTAGAATGTTTGGAATTGTGGTTTTATACTAAATGGTATCTTTATGATTCATATACAATTTTCACTAGGCATTGTCATTGCAAAACAAGGCCAATAGGGAGTTGGTTCAAACTAATCATACACCTAGTAGGAAATCTTTTGCAAGACTATTAAAAGAAAAGGTAACAAATATTATCTAGGAAAGTTTCCAAGATTGGTTGAGAATTGTCCAAGTTTGTTTCAAGTTACTGCTTTATTAAATTTCGTTGTTGTTCAAGCATTTAAATGTTTGCTTTGCATGCTTAAGCGTGAAAGTGTGTACAACATGGTTGACTTCTTTAAGAGTACTAGCATTGGATTAGCCAAATTCCAGTGCTCTTTATATTTAAAAGAAAATTCATTAAATTGAGCCCGGGTTGGATTAGCTGAATCTTTTTCATCTTAACTATTAGCTATAGTAATCCCATCCTATATTTCATATATGAAAAGTAGTGTAGCTCCTTCAAATGAATATTTTATTATTTCCCATCTCCTTTTTCACATTACCTCATCTCCTTTTCTCTATACATTTTTGGAAATGGATGGGAGACAACACTTTGAAGGGAGGATTATGATGGAGTTGTTAGTGTGGGAAAGGAATGAGTGGCAAGTATGTTTAAGTGGAGAAGTAAATACTTTGTTTGACCGACTGTTTATTGTTTTCAGGTTCAATGCTGCCATTGTTTCTTGGTGTTAATCATGCATATTTCATTCTTCATATGTTTAGATGTGGCCAGCTTTGCATGGACATGTAGTGTTTTTCATGATAGTTTGCATCTTTTTACAAAGTGAAATAATTTACTAGTGAAACAGTCAGTCATAACTAATTAATTTTAATTAGTATGAAAATATTATAATAGAATAGTTGAAGGTGATGCAAATGATCTATTTATATTCAACTGGTGAACAAGTGGGTGTTGATGAGTGTGGGAGAAAGAGTGCAAATGATGTGTATGTGGGATAATGGTGATATTTGTAATTCAATATAGGCCATCTAAGTCAACCTTTTCACTTCCCATGTTAGGGCTTGACTACAAATTTGAAAAACTATGACACACCATTTTGTCTGAAAATGAATGTAGCAAATTATTGGCACCGATGGAATTTGAGACAACAAGAATGGCTTGGAAGCAACGTCCTTCATAATCCTTGCTGAAGAAGCACACTCCTTCACAAATGATGGTAGTGCAAGGTTGTCTTGTAATTATGTTCAAGGTGTTGCTAGCTAGTTGGTGGATGTGTATGGAGGGTTTCTTAAGAATATACTTTGATGATGTGTCTCATCTTATTTGTCACTATCAATATAAATGTGTTTAGAATAATATAATGGTCTTTAGGATTATATGACTCATCCTGTTGCTAGCTGGTATTTTGTCAATACTAGTATTCTGGTTGTCTCCCCCATATGGATAAGTTTATACTTACCATGGTTGTCTTTGATCACAATAGATATGATAGTTTGCTATATAAAGTATCATGGCTTTAACCAAGGTGTGGTGTGCATAGAAATTGATATGATCTCTAGTGTTATGGGTATATCTTTTATTAATATATGCATTGACCCTATATGCTTGGAATTTATGACGGTATTATGAGTATCTCTTTTATTAAAAAAGTTGAAGAATTTTATCTCAGTATGATGTCAATTTGTAGTAAGCTTTCAACCACAATCTGTGTAGTTGATTCCAAAAAAAAAAAAACAATAAGTACAGTGAAAAAGCAACAACAAAAAAACAAGCACAAAAAAAAGGCTATGAAAAAACCATGGCAACACTAGACCAAAATGATTGTGAAAAAACCATGGTTGTGAAAAAATGATTTTCGTCGCTAGTTTTATGGACACAATTAACTTGCTTCACAGGACCAAAAGCAGATTTTTAATTGTTTCGACAATACACCACAGTCGTAAATGTAATTAACATTATCACAATAAAGTTTCATTGGACCAAAAATAGAGTTCCTATTATTCCGACAATATAACATGATCTCAAATGTAATTAACACTGCCACAATAAAGCTTCTGAGGATCAAATCTTGATTTCCAATTGTTTCAACAATACAACACGGTCGCAAATGTAATTCACCTTCTCACAATAAAGTTTAATGTAGACCAAAAGCAGATTTTCAATTGTTCTAAGAATACAGCACGGTCGCAAATATAATTAGCTTTGCCACAATAAACTTTATGACATTAACTTTTGCTCATTTACGAGCAAAACTCAAATTCACTTTCCCAAAAATACTAAGGTTGCAACTTCATTTACAAAGAACAATCAAACTCTTCAAAACTCATAACATATCATGAACAAATAATTTACAATTATTTAGCAAGCATTTTCACTTAAAGATGAAGTGAACTAAATACATAGAATCTCACGAAAATAAACACTCAACTCTTATGTGTTTGAAGGGTATGTAATTCGCTCAAATTCATTCCAATAGAAATGATCTGCCATAGGCTTGCATATCTTCTCATTCTCCACCACCAGGATCACATGTATAACATGAATCATAAGGACTTTTCAAGGGTTGTAATGGAGTTTAGAGTCAAGGTAGGAAATATGTGGGAGTGTAGCTCAAGAGCCATAGAAGCTAGTGAAGCAAAAATGAATTAATTCAAGTTCGAATATATAATACATGTAAAACCAATCAATCCATTTAGCAACTTCTTCAATTTGGCTTTAAAGAATTTAAACCATGTAAAACTCCTATGTTGAAAAAGAGATCGTTCAAAAGAAATACCTTTCGTTTACAGCAATGAACAATCATTCGCAACAGCTTACATCTTATATATATTACATGCAACTAGATCCCTTTATTGGAGTTTTAGGAAGAATTATGAACATGAATAGTTTATACTATCAAAAGTAATTTTCTTCCTTCCTTCCTTTTTTTCTTTTTCTTTTTTTAATTTTTTAATTTATTTTTTATTGTTTACAAAACTACATAAACAATGGAACACACGAATTGAGAATAAAAACATATTCCATTTTACCAGTCATAGCCATACCAAAAATCTAGACACCCCCACACTTATTTATTGCACACTCATATATGTCATAATGATAAATGATGCTCCACAAGCTCTATGGCTTGGATAAGGGCATTATTTTTCGGGTTTAAAACTTGTATCATGAGTTCACAACAAATGATAAAAGGCCAATAAAACTCAAAGGGGTTCAACAAGGGGAAACATTAAATGCAAGGTAGGCTATTTGGCTTATGTAACTTATAACAAAAAGGGCCTTAATCATGTTTATGCATGCATGTATCAATGTGATCTCAAAGAGAATCAATGCAAATTCTAGAGAAATAAATCCATAGGAGAATATCTCGCATGAAAGAAAATAGTAAGACTGATATGGATGTGTTAGTTTAAAGGCTCAAAATCTCACCGGTTTTTGCCTACCAAATTTAGTCACTATCATTATTCAAGAAAAATAACTACACTTCTTAATTTAGAAGATTACTTATTCAATCATGTTATGAATCCTTTCAACCATAATTGAATCTTACTTATGACAAATCAACCAAAAATCATTGAAAACCATAAAAACAAAAAGTAAAACTTTTTTTTTTTGAAAAACCACGCATTTTTTAAAAAAATTAAAAAATAAAAATAAAACACAATTTAAATCCCCTCCCCCACACTTAAAACTGACATTGTCTCCAATGTAAAGTTAAATGCAAATAAAAGACAAAAATAACTAAAATAAAAATGCGAGAATAAGAAAACAAACTCCCATTGGGTTGCCTCCCAAGCAGCACATTTATTTATTGTCGTTGGCTTGCCTTTAAGCTTTCTTCTTCAATCAGTATAAATCGGACCCTCAAGGTCCAATTTTGCCGCATTCTCTACTTGAAACCTTCATAAAAAGTCGTAAATCTATGGTCATTCACGTTAAACAATTTGGAAGTTTCTAAACTTTGAATTTCAACTGCCCCATAAGAAAAAATATTAATAACAACAAAAGGTCTAATCCAACAAGAACGCAACTTACCCAGAAACAAACAAAGCCGTAAATGGTATAGAATGACTTTTTGACCAAGTTTAAACTCCTTCCTAGAGATCATCTTGCTATGAAAAGTTTTCGTCTTTTTCTTGTAAATCATTGCACTCTCATAGGCATCATTGCAAATTTTCTATAACTCTTGTAGTTGCAACTTTCTGTGTTCTCCACTTTCATCCATCTTCAAATTTGGAATAAGAGCCTACAAAACTGAGGGTAAAGGCATCTCGTTAGAAATCGGTAATGTAATATAATGAATATTACCTGACTGTTGTAACTTCAAAAAATATTCAATGCTGCAACAATTTTTTGCAATTCAGTACTCAAGGTTAACTCATTATTCTATTTCTCAAGATGCTTACTAATGGAAACTTCCAATACATCTTTTTCATTAAGTTCAAAAATTTCATGTGCTAAAAAATCAATTACATCAATGGAATAATTAGTATTATCATCACCAGGATATTTAATGATATCATAAATATTAAACTTAACAATTTCACTATCAAATTTCATGATAAGTGTGCCGCTATGAATATCTATTTTAGTCTTGGATGTCTTTAGAAAATGTCTTCCTAACAAAATAAGAGTATTTTGATCGCCATTCTCCATATCAAGCACATAGAAATCAATAGAAAAAATATATTTATTAACTTGCACAAAAACATTTTCAACTACACCCTTAGGATAGGCATTAGATCTATCAACCAATTGAATCAAAATACCAATATTATTCAAAAGTCCAAGTTTCAAAAAAGCATATATAGAAAATGGCATGACATTCATAGAAACTCTTAAATCAATCATGGCCTTCTCAAATTTAGTGTTACTTATCGTACAAAGGATAGTAAACATACCTGGATCTTTGAACTTCGTAAGGAGTTTTCTTTGAATTACTGTAGAAACATTCTCCCTTATTCTCATCTTCTCACATCCTTTTAGTTTCTGTTACCTCTTAATTGTATACAGTTCTTTCAAGAATTTAGTAGAATGAGGTACTTATTTAATAGCATCTAAACGTGCAATATTTACCTCATACCTACAAAAAGTCTCTTATAGATCTTTATTTTGTTCATATTTTCTAGATTCTGTTAAAGTTTGGGAAAAATGAGGTATTGGTTTATAATCAAAAGAGGCGAAAACTTTGTCTGTCATCATCATTGGGAATGTTTCCATCTGCAATGAAGTTTTTCTCATTTTCTTACTCTAATGATGCAGGGGCTACCTTTATCGGAATCTCAACCTCTTTACCACTTCTCAGAACGATTGCATTTGCATTTTCTCTTGGATTTACTATCACTTGAGAAGGTAATTTTTTCGAACTTTGCACTTCTAGCTGGCTAATTGTGGCTGTCATCTGGCCCATCTGATTTTCCAAACTTTGAATACTGGCTCACGCCTCTTATTGAAATTGTTTCGTGTCCTGTTGAAATTGCAAAGTGTTAGTGGCAAAAGACTTAACAATATCTTCTAAAAACATACAGAATTAGAAGTTTGGTTGAGTTGTTGTCTAGGGGTATGACTGCTTATATTACTGGAAACTTGGGTGGTTTTGAGTCGCGGACTAATTTATTTGTGGATTTTCATAGCTAAGATTGGGTTGATCCCTCCATCCTGGGTTAAACGTGCTCGAATAGGGATCATACTTCCTTTGCGACTGTCTAGAAATACCACCTGCCGCATTCACTTGCTCAATGGGTTCCTCTTGAAGAGTTGGGCACATATCGATTGGATGCCCTACTACCGAACAAATTTCACAAGCCTTCGCTATTTGCATATTACCTATAGCCATTTGACGAACAAGAGAGGTTGGACTCACAATTTTTTGTTCAATTTAGGAAATATTTACATCATTAACTTGCTTAGATGAAAAGTCAAGCCTAGTGCCAAATTGTTGAGAATTGGCCGTCATATTTACAATCAAGTTTCTCGCAGTCTCGAGAATTTTATCCACCAGAGCTCCTTCACTAGCAGCATCAATCATACTCCTATCAGTGGGTAGAAGGCCCTCATGAAAATACTGGATAAATAGCTACTCACTAATTTGATGATGGGGCAGCTTGCACATAGTTTCTTAAAACGTTCTCAGTATTCGTGTAGGGACTCTACATTGTGCTACTTTACACCATAAATTTCTTTTCGAATGTTGGTCCCCTTGAAGCTAAGAAATATTTTTCAAAAAACAACTCTCTTCATCTCCCTCCATGTGTTAATACTCCCGAGTGGTAGATAATAAAGCCAATTCTTAGCCGAATCCTTCAAAAAAATGGAAAGACTATAATTTAATTTGATCTTTAATTACCCTCGTGGGTTTCATACTTGTGCATGCCACTTGAAGTTCCTTTAAATGCTTGTAAGAATCTTCACCTACAAGGCCATAAAAAGTAGGCAAGAGATGTATTAGTCCATATTTTAATTCAAAAGTAGTAGTAACATCTAAAGTAGGGAACGTTATGTATAAAAGTTGTTGATTCAAATCAGGAGCGGCAAGCTCTTTCAAAATTCGATTTCCAACCATGACTTCTCCCTCTTCTAAATCAGAATTGCTAGCAAATAGGGAATCAAAAGCTAGATCACTCTCTTCAGAATTTCTTCAAGTTTTCCTTCTTAACTTGCACAAAGTTCTTTCTATTTCTGAAAAAAAGTCATAAACAATCAAGGAAACTCTAATAAACCATGAAAAAAAGTCATATTAGTGTCCAAAATTTGGTCTGTTGTCGCACGCAACCAAAAATAAAACATATACTCCTAATATATATATATGTGTGTGTGTGTAGTAGTGCGAGTAAGGATCATTCCTACAAAGAGTATTTAGCCTAATTTTATGCTACTTGAATAATCATGTGGGTTTTGAATATAACAAAAATAATTTCAATAAAAACAACTAAGGAACGATTCAATTTATAATATTGAAATCAATCAAAAGAATAAATATTAGTATAAGCTAACATCCACAATCAAAATTTTACAACTGATCATTGATGCAAATATATATCAATTAATACATTGAATATTCATCAGTGGAAGCATTTTACTATCTCTCCATAGTCATAGTTAATTAGAAAACAAGCGATCTAATTAACTCTAACTACTAAACAATCCAAGACAAGCGTTAATGATTTAATCTAGTAGCAGTCTTAAGAATCAGATAGATCAATGAAACTAAACAATAAAAACACAAGCGATCGCATTTAATTTAGTCAAGCGTTCTTCTTAGATCTAATAATTTCTGACACAACAAATCCTTAAATCTTAATTATTTCACAAATTAGATTGATCAAACAATTACAGATTTGATATCTAACCTAGCAGTATATTACAACGAATAATAAACTAGTAGGCCTCCTAGTAATTAAACGAAATAATCATGAAAATATATACAAAAGAACATCTGATACTCAAAGTATAAATTGAACAATAAAAACACAAATTAGATCTCATAGTTTTATCGATTCTGATATTTATGTTTTCTTAGATCTAGTATGAAAGTTTAGCCATGCATAGTCATGATGAAAACTCAAAGAAAAATGTGGAAAAGAGAAAGAAAAAGGATTTGGGGCATGCACTCCTTCAAAACTAGATAGAGAGATATATTTATATATAAGTCTCCTCCCTTCACTAATTTTCTAGATAGGATTTGGATAAAATAAACTTAATTTAAATTTGAAATTAAACTTTGAAACGGCTTCATATCTTCACATATCTTTTCTTTCAGCATTTTAAAATGGAATATCAACAGTGCATATGTGTCAACTTTTGATCCCGATTTCTACTTTGGTGTGGCCATTATCTCTCCAACCTCATAAGAGTTTTAGATATCTTTCTTGGCATTCTATATCATTTTAAATTATCTCAATCAGAGCTCGTATGAAAGAGTTATGTTCAGATTACAAAATCATGTCGAAACTGTCTAAAATCACCCAATTATGTTCGTTTTGCATTTATCGCCTCAATTTGCATTCTAAATCAAAATATAAGAATAATGAGTATTTAAGTATCAAATAAGTATAAAATATTAAATGATAAAAATATGACATTTTATTATTTGCCAGATATTTTCATTTGTCGGGTAAGAATTGCAAGTCATAAAATTACTTTTTATGACAAAATTATTTTGGTTGCAATTATAATCTGCCAAAATATACACCTATTGTGTGAAAGTTTGTGTCAATTCGTGACAAGCTGAATCGACACAAAAAATAACTAATTGTGACAACACATTTTAAGATCATAAAATGAATACGTAATTAATATTTTTCCTAACTACATGTATACATTTAGCAACACTGTATTTTTTACGCAACTATATTTTCCTTGTCAATGGCTAGTTCTTTTTCGACACAAGAAATTCACACTGTACTTTTTACGCAACTGTATATATTTAAACATAAAAGCACTTTTTTGGGACATTTACGTATTTGGACAAAATAAATCTATTTAGAGTTATTACTAGTGATCACCTTGCATCGATCGAATTGAGACAATAAATACAATTCACTAGAAAATATGGATTTTTGGTATCAAAATTCTAGATGCAATAGGCTCATCCCGTTGTAGTGTGTTGACACTACATATGAGGTTTAAGCACGACCTCTCTTGAATGATTTTGTAAATACTAGTGAACTGAATTTGTGAGTAGTAGTAAAATGATATAATTTTGAGTCAAGATATTTTATTAGATTTTGAGAAAAGTTTGAGTCATAAAAAAATTATTTGAATATAAATTTGAATATAATATTTATTTGAAATTTTGAAAAAATTGTACTTTTTTTTTGCATTTTGTTTGGAAATTTTAAAAAAAAATGTAATAAGTTTTGTGTTTGGATAATACATAGGTAATGATTAGGGGAAAATATTGAAAATTAAAAATTAAAAAGTATTTTAAATTTGAATGATTTTTTAATAAAGAAATTACGAAAAGTTTTGATAATATCTCAAGGTCCAAACAAACTCTTATAATATGATACGCCGGATATATTTTAGAGGGTATAGCATTTTATAAATCTATTTATATAATATTTCTTATAGATTTAGCATTTCTCTAAAAAATTGTAAGAGAATCCATTCTCCACCATAGAGTGAACTACCCAACACACATAAACATTGCTAAAATGTATATAAAAAACTGTTTTTTTATTATTTAAGTTTAATTTTTTATATATAAAAAATATATAGTTTATTTATATAAATTTTATACCAAACACCAGCTATAACCTAAGTGTAGTTTTGTATCTTTTGACACTTTTTATCGTGCTGACTTTTCGCCAAGGAAAAAACATTTCACGACTCTCACTTGATGCAATTTAAGGCCGCGGCTTTATTAATGATGTTTGACATATGCATGGAATATAAACTATATAAAAATCAGTGTTTGCTTTTAGACCCAATCTGTATGGTCGTCGTAATTTTCTAACTTCTCCAAGCCAATCCTGGAGTGCAAATTTCTGTTTTTTAATTTTTTTATTTTTGCTCAAATATTTTTTAAGCTTTCGTAAACATTTAAAGAATTATAAATTTATTTAAAAATATTCTCTTAATAATTAAATAAAAAATTGATATCTTTTTTTGGAAGCCACTAATTTCGGTGAGAGTCAGTCGGGGCAAGGGGGCCTATAACTCCCTCCTCCTCTCCTTGGGTCTGGCTTCACCCTTCTAAAAAACATATTAAAAAAAAATCTATCTCTTTTTTAAGAGAAAGATAATATATTATGTTAACTTTGTATAATTTAGTAGGATAATATTAATTTTATTTTGTATTGCACCCCTTTTTAAAAATTCTCTTGGTCCACCTCCACGAATTTAATCTAATTTAAAAATAAAATACATTTCATATGAAATAAAATGATATAATAATATGATTACATATTTTTATTATAGATAAAAGTAAAAATAAAAAAAAAGTTGAATTATTTCTAACATATTTTTAATATATTTTTATTATAATGATTTGTTCTCTACATATCATATATATTTTTTAATAAATAAGTTATATTAAATGTATTTTATTCTTATTGTAAATTTTACTATCAAATTGTTCTGTATCGCATAAAAAATTATATAAAAAAAATTATTTTATAGATTTTGTTTTAGTTTTATTTGACTTTCTTAAATTAAATTTCTAACTTTCCACTGGTGAGAGTGGCACTAATACCATAATTTTAAGCCACAACCAGTCTTGAACAGAAAGCATACGATTTGCTTCCCTCAGCTTAGTCTTTTTGGTTCTTGATAATGGGTGCCACCTCTCCCAAGATCGAAAAAATTATCCCCGCCCGATGGGTCTACATCCATCCCTGAATGTCGTCGGGTACTGTTCACTTTCATGCCATTCTTGTAACCGTCACCTGTAATCCGCGCAGGTGTGTCCGCACCCGCCTGAGTGGACGAGAAAAAAAAAGATTTTTTGGAGATTTAGCGATGCTAGACCCAGGAGTCAACTTTCCCGTATGAGCATTTGGTACACGTATAAATCTGTGGAAGAGTGAAAGAGTCACCACTACTAAGGATCTCCCCCATAATCTTAGATAGGTCATCTGAGGGTTCGCCACGGTTCATTGTTTTGCTTACACACTAGGCTAGCCTTCTCCGAAAGCTTCGCGGGACCACCTACCACTAGTCTTTGATTGGAGAGGTTTATTGCACAAAAATGCCGGGACACAGGCTCCCGAAAAGGGAATCCCAACGAATATCAGATGCAAAGCCCCGCACCTCATTAAAATCATATTGGCATACTCTTCCAAACTGTTGGCGTCATTGCTACGAATATTGTTCCCCCAGTTTGAAACCAGTTGGTTTCGTAGTTATAGAACTCTGCTGATTCCAAGTACTTCATCTCCATCATTGCATATGGGAATATAGAAAGTAAAGAGGAAAATGCATGACCAGAAGAATTGTGGGAAATAAGTGAATTTATCCAGTTGAGGCATTCTTGATTGAGAAAAAAGGATTCCCTCCAGATAGAAAGAGAGTCATTCCTATACTAGTAGTGAAGAACTATAGAGAGCTGTGGTTGGTTGTTGACCAACGGAAAGCATGGGACAATAATATAGAAAAGATTTGTGGTTATGTATATTGGGTTGAATACAACTGCCTCTGAAAGGCGCTTTGGGCGGTGCTTTCTTGCTCTAACTATCTCGCTCTTAAACAAGTGATAGAGCCACTCTTACCCTTCTTTATCTAAGTGATTATTTAAATACCTTCTGTGACCATTCCTCTTCTTTCTCTTTCTAAGGTTTAGCAGGATATAGAAGTGGTCCAACAATACAACACATATAGTTCGTTCTTGTTTTTCTTTGTCAGCTTCCATCGTAAAACACGCATCCCAATTCAATGCTTTTGCGTAAGTGAGAGTATGAGCCACTAAATATTAGAACCGGCCTAATATCTAAGTTTTGTGTTTTTCATTTTGCATCAACCAAACATTATTAATACATGATTATATATTCTGATATTACTCAAGAAAATAGATTGGTACTACATAACCATTGGGGAAAATGATTAGTGAAAGAAAGAAACCAAATAAATTAGGAGATGTTTAGAGAGTGGGATGAGATGAAAATTTTAGGAATAATAGGATACATGTTTTGTGAATATATAATAGTGAGATATTTTTAGTTAAGTATTTTTTGAGTTTTGAGAAATAAGAGAGACAAAGTTGAATAATAGGAATAACAAACTTAAAATATTATTATTATATGATTTTTTAATTTTACTTTTATGTTGAAATTAGAGAATTTTGAATTATTTTTAAATTTTTATTTGAGAATTTGAAAAAATTTTAATGATTAGGTTGAAGAAATTGAATCATTATTAGTTTAATTTGAAAATATATATGTTTAAGTATTGTCGATGTATGAAAAGAAAGTGAGATAGAATGAAATAAGATAAAATGATATGAGATGGGATGAGATTTATTTCTAAATCCCCTTAGCTATGGAAGAAGGAGATCATGAAGCATTAATAATATATTTTCTCTATATTTTTCTAGCTAGTACTGTATTGTGAATTACTTTTTGTACTCCAAGGATTTGAATTGAGAAAATTTTCTAGGCAGAATGAGTAATGTAGGCCAAATAACACTCTTCAATGTTGTTTTGACACGTAGGCCACCCATGAAACTAATAGTAGGAATGCAACATATGCAGTGTCTTCTCTCATGCACTCAGCTGCCTCTCCTCTTCTCATCACCCTCCCTCCCATCAATCTAGAATCTCAAGTAGAAGATCTCTTCTCGACCCTGTGACTCTCGAGGCTGAAGCAGTCACTCGACGTTGTGACCGCCACCATGACGCAGTCTGCATTCAACTTGATGCCATGACCCTCTTCCAATTCATCCATCTCTATAAACCTAAAGGCCAAAGTAGCATAGCTCTAAAATTTCAGAAACATTGAACCTCCACTGCGTGAATCGAGCAAGGGAAGTAATTTTGTTCTATAATTTTTAATTCCAGTCATATCAATACAAGAAAACTAGCCTTTTGTAGCCAGTTAATTTTAGTCAAATGACTATTTACAACTAAATTAATCGTAAATAATATTTTTTTCGCTATTCATTAGTCACAACAGCTCACATTTCTTCTAGTGTATGCATTTTACTTAAATTGAAAATTCCCAGTCATAACCCAGTTTTCTAGTTTTGTACTGTGTGGGACTGATATAGGTTGGCTAGATTAATTGAATGGGGCATTGGGGCCCCTTGATGCTATAAGCTAATATTGAGTTTTGATGGCTATGAAATTTCGAAAGTAGTTTAATTGGCATTTTTCCACGATCATGATAAGAAATATGCTCAAACCATAAAGAAAAATACTAATATGTCCACTAATTTTGATATCTTATTTAGACATCGTATATATTTTTAATTTTTTTAATTTTTTTGAAGGAATTAGTTATTAATGTATTGATATTTCTTTTATTTTTAAAAAATATTTCAAAATGATAAAAATAAATATAAATGAAAAATTGAAAAATAAAATAAGAGACAAGATTTTGCCTAGCACTCAAAGGAGCAGTGCTACTCAAGCAGCAGAGTAGCACCACTCAACCATGAAATGCAATGAAAACAGGTTCTGCATTCAATAGGATGTCCTCATGTTTTTCTACTGTATTTGAGGAGCAAACCTTCACGTACTTTCAAATTCATGGACAAGAAACTTATATGAGGAAAATATTGGGTGTTAGACCTTGTGAAGAAAGACCATGGACAAGAAATTTATACGAGGACAAGAAATCTAAGAACTCTGTTGCCCGACGAGTGACTAGGGGCAAAATTACTTATTAAGCTTCCCCCTCCCCCCGCACGCAAAATTTTAAAATTTGATGAAAGTTAAATATTTTTATAAAGTATATTCTATTGAAAATTAAATTTGGCCCCCAACCAAATTTCTTAGTTCCACTCCTGCGAGTACAGTCAAAATATAGTGACTAAGAAAAGAAATTTCGCGAAGGAGAAATCTTGGGTGTCGATTTTGGTGTCTGGTAACAACTGGCAGAAACGAAAGTGGGCGATGGGTGAAGGGAAAAAGTGAAGAGAAAATATAATGGAGGAAAGCCAGTTTGTGTATTGCTCATTTCCTTTATTTTTCACTAATAATCACGTGTAGCCAGTCTTATTTTTTTAATATATAATATACCAACATGGCATTTTAACATTGAAAAGTACTGTGTGCAAGTCCGACTTCCACGTGCACACCAATCATATAAACAGTATTTTAATCGTTTATATGGACAGTATTTTCACTGTTCATATAAGTGGTGTGTGCGCAGCTCAAGCTTGCATCTAGATTTTTCTTTAAAAATTAAGTGTTAAATGTCCTGCATTACCTCATTTACTCCAAAACAGAACTGATTTAAATTTGCCCATGAACTATCAAGGATAAACACAAACAGCTTGTAATTTATATATCGCTTACAATACACTCCAATTTATGCTCGATCTTATATATACACCAGTAGTATAAATGATCACACATATATATTTTTTTTAATTTTTAATTTTTTTTATTAAATTAATTGAGTTATTCTATTCATCATTCTTATAATACACATTTGCCAAGAAAAAAAAGTAAAAAAATCAAGCGTGATGTATATATGGTGTAGACGATGCAGCTATATATATAGATCATATTCTAGATAGAAACCCCAATAGAGCTTCCAATAAAAGAGAACTTAATAAATTGATGTTGGGATCAGCTGATAATTGCCATAAAAAAGTTTTAAAAACAAGTACGGCGGATCATACGAAAAAAAAAAAAAGAGGCTGCCGGTTATTAGCCAATTATAGTTTTGTCGAGAAAAAGATCATGATCATCGACCGGCAACCTCAATTAAGTCAATTACGGACAAACATTACCCACCAGGCGCCAAAGACCAGCAAAATATGGACAGTCAGTAATATCAGCATTTTACACGTGCGTCAGCAATTTCTTAATTTTTATACATTAATTTTTTTTTAGTATTTTTATTTTCAATTTGTTCTTTTTAAACTAATTAAATTTTTTTATTTATTATTTATATATTAAATATTTAATTAAAAATAAAATAAATAAAGTGTGGTGTGTGGAGATTGTGTGAATAGTAAGAAATTGGGTAGATTTTTTCTTTTTCTTAATTAAGCTTATATATGCATGGAAGCAAGACACGTGTAAAATAATTAAAAAGATCAAACTTGTAAATTTTTTGAGAGAAGCTCAAACTTCTAAATTAATTATATAGCACGGATACCATATATTACTAGTACCTAATTAATGCGACGACAGATTGTAATATTCTAATTGTATGCATGCAAGAAGAATCCGAACAAAATTTGATCAAAATGCGTATCAAGTGGAAACATATCATATATATATATAAAGCCTTAAAGCACCGAATTTTAATTTACACGTACATTTGATCATAAGATTTAGTTGAAGAATCAAATTTTTTCACAGCCTTCAAGAACCTTCGTAGAAAGACACTCATACATATATATATATATATATATATATATTTTCTTTCCTATGCAGAAAGATAGACGTAGTCAACCCACGTTCCCGATCGAGGACTCAGTACTACTACGTTAGTTCAATCAGACCCTACTATATTTAATTTATATATACCCACGTCCCATATCATGAATTGGAAAACAATAGAAAATACTAAGAGAAAAAAGAAAAAAAAAAAAAAAGAGAAAGCATAACATGGACGAGCCTCGCAAAGGAAAGGAGGAGAGGCGAGTGAAGGAAGATGAGAAGGGTAATAGGGAAGAAGATGTGCGGTATCGGGGCGTCCGAAGGAGGCCATGGGGAAAGTTTGCAGCGGAGATACGAGACTCATCAAGGCATGGCGCTCGTGTGTGGCTTGGGACGTTCAATACAGCAGAAGATGCGGCCAGGGCATATGATCGTGCTGCATTTAACCTAAAGGGTCACCTTGCAACTCTCAACTTCCCTCACGAATATTATCCTCAACTCGCTGTCTCTCCTCCTAATTTTCCATCGTCTAGTTTATCTAATTTGTTAACTACTAGTACTAGTGGGAGTAGTTCTCATCATGACAAGGGAAGTAGTGCTTCATCTTCCGGACAAGAAAGGCAAGTATTCGAGTTCGAGTGCTTGGATGACAAGGTGTTGGAGGACCTTCTTGAATCAGAAGAGGAGAAGAGGAAACGAAAGCAAGGCTGATCCAGTAAATAATAACATTAAGGTTTGAGCCCATTTCTGATCAGTTTCTTCATGTCTTCCCCGGCCGGCAGTGCCTTCTTGAATCAGGAATTTGAATGGCTAGCTGAATGTTTGTTTCACGTATCATGTTCTTGAGTTTTAATCGAAAAGAAGAAGTTTATGGTAATTATTATAAGTTAGTAATATTGTACTTCCCTTTTTTTTTTTAGCTGAACATGTTTGTAATTATAAGTTGTCTTACGAAAAAAGTGATGAGTTTTCTGCATGTATGTCAGGTTATATATTGTTTGGCATTTTATGATTCATAAGAAGGATTAAACTTATAAATTCTAAAAGGAGGCTGCATTCTCGCATGCCCGATTGGATTTAGCACAGAAAGAAAGGAAGAAATCGGAATTAAAATATTTGTTATCATCTTTTCATTATTTCTTGACGTACGTGCCGTTAAACGATCGATTAGCATATAAGTCAAGGTTTTGAATTTTGTTTCGTTCCGTCTAAACGGTTGAAATTTTTCATTTTAATATAGTAACCGGTATACTATACCTCGTTATTTTGTTCTGATTTAAATTGTGGTCATTTCGACCCTTATTCCGTTTTAGACTTTTTTTTATTATTTTCTCATGTTTGAGTAATAGTTTTTAAAATTTTAAATTCAGAATGGTGTTTAATTAATTCTAAAATATATATTATATTTATATATTTTGTAACTTTAAATGTCTCTTTTTTTTTAAATATTATTATTTTTTAATATTTTATCTATTCTTTTATTTTATTTATTTTTATATCTCAACTCAAGAGTTTTTATTTTTTCAACCTATATTCGTTTTATAAATTTTCAATTCTTTCAATATGTATACATATACATGATACAAATTTAATATGTATTTATCTTATTAGTTGTAAGTTTATATATACATATAAATATTTATATATAATATATAATTAATTTCAAAATGGCACGTCGGAACAAATCAATATCAAAATATTTTATTTTAATGCCTTAATTAGAATGATTTTCGAAACAGAACCTAAAACTTTGATATAAATATAAGAATCGTGGAGAGAGATCATGCCACCGATCATAAGGTTAAATGGATTTTTTTTTATACTCTTAATTAATATTTATTTTTTAAAAATCACCACATTATTAAAAAATAATCCTATACAAATAATAGTAAAAAAAAGCAACCGATATTAACCACCATCGGTAGCTTTTGTCAGTGAATAAAATATTATACTAAATATAAATTATTATAACATTTAATTTTTCAATTAATCATAAAAGAAAAAAAAAAACCTATCACTGGAGTTCATATCACAAAGCGACCAAACATTTGCAGGTTTTAAGCGATCATGAGAAAAGATATATTTAATTATTTATATTATAGTTTTAATGGGATTTCCCCTTATATATGGTCAGAATCATTTTCAGTCTAATATATAGAATATTTATTTAAATTAATTAGAGTGTAAAGTTAATTTAAACTCGAAATTTCTGTTTTAATACTATAAATCACAATTTATTTTAAAAGTTAATTAAATTTATAAAGTAGATATATCTAATTATTTATATTATATTCTTAATTATACTTTACGTGGTGAATATAAAAAGTATCTAAGCAGAATGTGGCAACACCAACAAGCTACATTGACGCGACGATTAGGGGTGTAAATGGTTCGGTCCGGTCCGGTCCGGTCCGGGAAATTTGTGGACCGATTTCATTCGGTCCAAGAATTCTCTCACCCTGGACCGGACCGAACAGGAGTTCGGTCCATATCGGTCCGGTCCAATTCGGTCCAGGGGCGGTCCGGTCCGGTCCAGGGGTGCCCCATATGATTTAATGGGCTAAATTTAATATATAATTCTACAATAATCAAATATTTTTTTGGTCCAAATTTAATTACTATAAATTATAATATGTTAATATTATAAAAGTATATATTATATATTAATATGTTAGTATATATTATATATTTAGTATGTTAGTAAATTATAACTAATAGTCTAATAGTCTAATAACACTTTCACATTAGTATATGTTAATAAACTATAACTAATAAGTAATAACATTATTACAATTTACATTAGTATATTATATATTTATATGTTAGTAAATAGTGATAAATTATTAATAATATATTAAATAATAATAATACACTTATTATTTATATATTAATATATAAGAGTATATATTATCTATTAATATATTAGTTAATATTAAATATTAAGTATATTAGTAAACTATAACTAATAATCTAATAGTCTAATAATATTATTACATTAGTATATGTTAATAAACTATAACTAATAAGTAATAACATTATTACAATTTACATTAGTATATTATATATTTATATATTAGTAAATAATAATAAATTAGTAATAATATATTAAATAATAATAATACACTTATTATTTATATGTTAATATTATAAGAGTATATATTATATATTAATATATATTAATATTTATATATTATTATTTATATATACATATATTTTTAAAAAAAAATTAAAAAAAAAAAGGATTCGGTCCGGTCCGGTCCGGTCCAGGGGGATGAACTCCCTGGACCGGGACCGGACCGGAATTTTCCGGTCCATGTATTTTTTGGACCGGACCGGACCGAACTCCAACCGGTCCGGTTCGGTCCCGGTCCGGGACAACCGGTCCGGTCCGGTCCGCCGGTCCGGCTCGGTCTTTTTACACCCCTAGCGACGATACAAAGATTAGAACCCATGATGCACGCATCTCATAACGGCCGTCAATATTTTTAACAATCTATTTTATATTCATTGACAATATAATAATTATTAAGACATTGCGGAAATATGAACCCGCAATGATACGTATTTTTACCTTATCATAGAAGGCGCGTGACATAATTATTACAAATATATTTATAATTAGGAAGCAATTTTAATAATAGTACGACATGATATCTATAATATAAATATATATATATTCATCCTTTAATAGTTAATTAGTGATCAGAACATCGGAACTATTACGTGATTATTTATAATATTATAATTAGACTATCTAATAATTAAAGCAATATTTTATATTGCTAGCTGATCTTGATCAAGGGAATAAAATTGGCGTCCTATCTAAGATCCGCAAGAATAAAGGTTAAAGATCAATCTCAAATGCTAATGCGAGATTGATCGATAGTACTGACCAAAACTCGAAAAATGAATACATTACCAAAAAATTATTTATTTGTAGTCAATTAATTTCAGTCAAATAATTATTTTTAGTTAAAATTAATCGCAAATAATATTTTCTTCACTATTCATTAGTTATAAAAGTTGATATTTCTTGTAATGACATGAAAGAAAGAGGATTCGTGAAAATAGAACAATATGGGATCAAAACTATTATCTTATCTTTAATTGCATGCTTTCTGATCATGTATATTCTTCTTTCGCAACTGTGCTAACCATTATCAACAGCAATCAGATAGATACATAAGAAGAAGATCTTTAAAGGAGAGATCATCAACAATATAATGTGACAAAATCTTCAATCCGTAGGAATTAAATAATAAATAAATAAATAAACTTCATCAATAATAAAAAGTAGAAAATTCTATAATAAACTTCATCATTAAACTCTTAATTAATTCTATATTGGGACTAGGGCTCCCAATATTAATTGGCTCAATCATGAAAAACCAGAAAATTAACCTTTTACGACAATATCAAACGACTTACGAGGTTATACACCAAGACAGAATATTTTGACTTTCTTTCTTTTTTGTTGTTTTTTTTTCTGAACATTTTGCAAAATATTTTGCTGAAAAAATTAACTCCATATTTGGTGGATACCGACCATCCTGTCAATGAATACTTGATTGCGTTGCTTCTCCATAATGGAACCATGTTGCTAATTGTATTAATGAAGGATTGATGGTTTTAACCTAAATAGACTGGGTGGTTCACTCCCAAAAAAATAAATAGGCTTTGGGCCGAGTGAGAGAATGGGCTCAAAATGGATCCGTCAAAGTAGAGTTTATGGCCGTTTTGAGGGGTTTTTTTTTTTTGTCCTTTACCACAATATTGGCTTTTTTATTTTTCTTTACCATAATTACATTTTACTAAAGATAAAAAATAATTTATTCTTTGTAAAATTGAAAATGATAATAATAATGAAAATTAATATTTTAACAATATTTTATATAACAGTCAACTTTTATTTAAAACATTTCATCTTATTTGATCACTATCTAAATTGTAATTAGTCTGATTTGTTTTTATAAATAATTTCATTTTATTTCATCTTATTATTATTAGTTTCTTAAATTTTCATATAAATTAAAATAAACAATTTAACTTTTTCAAATCCGAAAACAATTTTTTCAAATCTCAAAACAAAACTAATATTAAATAAATAATAATATTTTATTTAATTTTTAGTTTTTAGTTTTTATCTCATCTTATCTAGGAAAACAAAGTAGACTTGATCAGGATCAGCTTAAAAGAATAGCCAATTAAGCCACTGCCTAAGGTCCTTAACTTGAATAGGCCTCATATTTTATCTAAAAGATGGAAATTTTGGTATAAAAAAATATACCAAAAACCTTTTAACTAAAAATGTACAAAATTGTCAAATAATAATGAAATTGGAATAAAAGTAGTAAAATAATGTGTATTTTGATGTTGATGGCCTTATTTGTTTTCAAGATTAATTATTAAGAGAAATATATATTACTTAAAATAAAAATAAGTAATTAAGTTATAAAGAAGTATACTATATTTACAACAAAAAAAAAAAAAGATTCTCTTTCAAATTTTTATATTACTAATAAATATTATTAATAAAAACCACTATAAGATCATGTTTGGCATCTCAAAATCTTTAAATCAAATTTTATGATTTAATATTTAAATATTATTATTTTTAAATTAAAGAAAATTTAATATAATTAATGATGACCTTAAGCCCCAAAATATATCGAGCCGCCCCAGCAACTGATTTGTAACCGATAACTGAGCTTTCAGGAATAAGTCAACCCATCCAACAAGCACGTGACAACGTTCGGTTGATGTATATTGTTCCATGTTTCTAAGCAATTCTTTTAGGGACTTCGGCCCATTCAAACCTCAAACCATGGATCCAGTAGCACTGGTTCCTAAAGACTATGGGTGGTGTCTGTCATGGTGAAATCCTCACTAGAGAAAACGAACAAAAAACCCGAAATAGAAAGAAGACAGATTAGATTTAAAGCTTCATATATAATAGAAGAACCAATGACAACAAACCAGCGACTTACCTCTCTAATCCAATTTTACCTAGATAGATATAAATACATTGTTTCAACAAAGGGCAGTACGTACGGTCAGTTAGGAAGCACCCCTAGTCTCTTGAAAGAGAATTCACTAGTAGTTGTTTTCTCCCTCTCGGACTCGATTCCTTTTGTCATATAATTGGTTTGAAAATGGAGGGAAAAGAAAAACACGAAATTTGCCACTACTGGAAAAGATCAAAAACATCATGCGTGCACCCTCGTACTTCGTCATTTCATTTCCGGTTCTTTTTCTGATCTTCGGATTCAAGAAGTTCCTCCATCACCTTGTCGTCCAAATACTCGAACTCAAAAACATGTTGTCCTTGTTGATCTCCCGCATTCCCAGTACGCCTCGAGGAAGAAGCAGAAGCAGAAGCAGAAGAAGCAGAAGCAGAAGCAGAAGCAGAATGACCACTCCATAAAGCGTACTCGTTTGGAAAGTTGAGAATGGCCAAAGAACCCCTCATGGCATAAGCGGCTCGATCATAAGCTCTAGCAGCCTCCTCTGCAGTGTTAAAAGTCCCAAGCCACACGCGCGCCCCATGCCTATTCGAGTCCCGAATCTCTGCCGCAAACTTCCCCCACGGCCTCCTCCGCACTCCGCGGTATTTGACATGATCGCCGCCTTCCTTGGCACCACCTCTTTGAGGGTCCTCATGATCCATATTTGCATGGCTAACTTAGTGTTCTGGAGTTAGGGATTTTATATGGGTGGAAAAGGGCACCTGGTTTTGGTAGACTAGAGGCCAAGTGGATCAAGAAACAGTAACCGAGGATTGCTCGCACGTGTTCAAAGAGAAACTTCCATAGACAAAACAGTTTGAGTCCAATGTATCTGGAAACCTTGATGGTCAAGTCGATGGCTTTTTGAGCTTAAAAAGCCTTCTCTCTTAATAATTGTATTATTTTTTAATCTTGTGTTCTTTTCTAAGTCTTTTTAAATATTCTTATGCCTTTTTATATATTCTTATGCCACCAATAGGCAATAAAAGGTGAAAAAAAATTATTTGCATGAATAACTAGGGGATGGAAAGGTATGCGGTTTTTGTGTTATATTTCTTCTTACATATGTAGTTAATGTCACAGGTGCAAACTTTGCATCGATCTTTCTTGTGTCAAATGTGGTTGTGACATTGACTATTATTTGTTTGAATAATGTTTTTATGTTATCATTTTTTATATATATATTGAGAGAATCAGAGTGATTTTGAATTTCATACATTCATTTTAGATGTTGAGGTTATGCCAATCAGGCCACAGACCTTTGACTTTTATGTTATCTTAATTATATTTGATTGATCATGCATTTTTTTTTATTTTTGGAGATGAAAACCATTCCATCTATATTCGATATAACAAGAGGATATAAAGAGCTTACAACCGATGAGATTAGTTCACTCAATCCTCAACTAGCATACAGGCTTTCTTTGCTAAACAATGAGCTGAATTATTACCACTTCTCCTAATAAAAGAGACATTCCACTGAGTAATCCTAGATAATATGTTCTTTGTGTCATTCAATATTACCCCATACTATCTAGTCTCTCATTGGACAAGTTTAAACCTTTTATAACTCATTTATTATCACCCTCTAAAATCACTTGGTTTAGGCCTAAAAATCTGGCCAGCTTTGCTGCTTCAAGTCCTCCATTGGCTTTAGTAAGGAGCGGGTCCATGAAACCAATTTTGGATATTTTCTTTGTGTGAATCGTGGTTTCCCAATGGTCCTGAGCAATCAAACCGATCCCCATTCTGCTTTGTGCTATATTGAGTACAGCATTCCAATTAATTTTAATGACACCGATGGAAGGACTAGGACTTCATACCTATTGAACTCTTTGAATTTCTATTCTATTGGAAATACAATTACCACTTTGAGCTTCTTGAAAATCTTGTAAAGAAGAAATAGTTTTCACAGTTAGTTGAGTTGGATGAAGAAACTGTAGCTCAAACACTAGCTTGTTTCTTCTTAACTAGATTCTCCAAGATATCATGGAAAAGACTTCCATTTCTTGTTGGTCACATCTTCATTAGTTGTAAGTTCTTTGTATCCTTCTGTTTTATCAAAGATAGATGGAATGGTTTTCATCTAAAAAACAAACCCTAGCTAGGCGTACCATTTATAATATTAAAGTAAAGGGTCGTGTGGATTCCATAATCCAGAAGCAGAACTTGATTCCTATTGTTGAAAGCATCAGAATAATGTTATGATTTTATGATAGAGATCATGATGAGCAAGGGGAACAAACCCCTTGGCCAGCTTTATATATACAAGGAAAAGCATCTTATATATAGCACTCAAATTACTATTCGAGGTTTTACTTGTCATCAAGGATTAATTTTCTAGCTATAGGTATTATTTATATATGTAGTGCTTATAGAAGTGGTACCAAGTATCATGCTCCTAATATCGTGCCTATACTCACATGGAATAATTAGGCTTCAACAGGTGGTGTATCGGGTGGTCATAAAATTGAGATCGACGAAATTAGATTATATGCTTGCAGCAAACGTGGAAAGGGCATATGTTTCAAGAGTACTAGGCCTAATATTGGAGAAGTCGAGTAATAATTATATGACTATTTATACACTTCAATGTAGATTTCGTGGGAAAAGTGCGGAACATACAAAAGATGTGTGCATGTGATTTCTAAACTAGAAAATATAATAAAAAAATAAAAAAATAATTTAAAAAGAGAGAACTCAGATATAAAGGTTTGTTAATATAATGGATGTTTTTTTTCAAAGTAGAGCATACCATCTCCAAATCTTAATATCATGTATTAGGTTAGTTTCTTGATATTCTACTTCTACCATACAACAACATCAATTCTCGTTAATCTTATTTTTGGTATGCACAAAAGCAAAAGAAATTCTCAAACTTAATGTAAAATAGTCAAAATCTAAAAAAAGGAAGATAAAATAAAGGAAATATTTCTCTAATATATAGAAAATTTGGAGTGAGTAAATTGGTGGGGTGACCAATTAAGCGATTAAGGCCGCTATTTTGACTTAGAAATATAATATTTGAATCAGTTTAAAACTAAACTAACAGATTTTTTTTTTTTTCTTTTTTTCATTCTTAATTACGCTCTCAAGAAATGGGGAAATAATATTTTTCATGAATGCTTAGCTTAATATTAGAAAAGTAGAATGATAATTATACGTAATACGAGTAATGTTAATCTTTATAATAGATCATCTCTTAATTCGTAGTTACATAAGTTGTTAACATAACATGATATTTTCATTTAACTTTATATATCAACCACTTAAAATATGAAACGAGACATGATAAATGTAATGAAATGACGATAAATTAAAACTTCTTTTTACTTAATATAATGATTATATACACGTTAAAGATCGGAACATAATCTAGGCGGCCATGAAAGAGAAGAGACCGAACCAGAAAAAGGATTCAAAGATTTGGTAATATCTAAAGTGACGAAGTCGATAATCTAACTCGATCGTCACATGCCTTTATTCCTGGGCAAAAATGCTGTACATCCTTATTCTCGCCTATACTTTGGTTGTGTTGTGGTATGTGTAGGCAAAAAAGTTGTACATCGTTATTCCTATCGATGATCTTGTTCGATCGTCACATGCCTTTTTTTCCTGTTTTTATGAGTCTTTTTTCCTTTTACTAGTAAGAAAAGCATTAGATTGGGAGAGCCGAAAAGAAACGCGCAGTGAGAAAGTACAGCAAATTCACATAATTTGGCATTGAGACCAAATGCTTGTGAGCAAGGAAGGAGGAGAGCCCACAATAGCTTCGCGTCAAATAAGAATGGGCTCAATGTTTGCTTTGGGCTGTCGTATCGGTCCAATGATTTCAATTGGGTTGGCATTTTATACGGAGGTCCAAGTATTTAAACCGAACTATCAGGCTATCAGCAGTCTTACGTCACATAGTGCAGATTTGAAATTATGGTCAAAAATATTATTTTTATTTTAAGGTTATAATTTAAAATTTAATGTAATAAGTTTTATTAAAAAATTATTTATTATTTGGAATACATATATCTAAAGTACTTTTTAGAATTAATTATGATAAATTTTTAAAATATATAATTATCTGCATGATTTTTTTAATAAGAGCTTCAATTTGATGCTTTTTAAATAAGTTGATTTTTAATTGTTCTAATTACTTTAAAAAAAATTTATAAAATTACGAAATATGTTTTTTTTAAGTGTTTTTAATCGTTTAAAAGTACTTTTTAAGCCTCAAATCGTAATCTCAAATAGACTACTTTTTTGAGAAAAATAATAATAAAGAAAAATAAAAAAAAGTAAAGATCCACTAGTATATAGTGTAGTGTAGGACTGCTATCTGATTTTATGTGACTTAAATAAGCTACCGTTTTCTTACTCAAAGAAGTAAATTAACAAAGACCTACCATAGAGTAATTACTGCAACCTGCACAATTAAACAATTCCTACATTTCCAGTGTTTTTATTCATTTCTCGTGTATTCCGTGGCCCTCATAATGGCATATACATCAACATCTGTATCCAAATTAATAATGCGTACTAAAAAGAAGTTGCAGTACGCCACCCAAATCCAGTACACCACGAAAGACACCAAATATGTGCATATTAAAGATGGTAACATTCTGCAACTAAATAAACAAAAAGGGTGTGAGGTGGGGGCTCACTGCTTTTGGATCCTAAAATGTGTGGCAGAGCACTCAACACTTTACTGCACAGGTAGAGGTGTGTCTAAAATGCTTTTTGATAAATAATATAAATAAATAAAACAGGGGAGCGTCTAGTGCTGTTTTTTCTTACCTAAATTTCTTGTCTTTCTCCAAAATTGTCAACACGCAAGTGTGGGAAGTGTCGGTTTCCCTTTTGTTGTGATTTTCTTGTTGGATTGTCCTGACTTTTCCGTGACTCATTTCATCCCTTTGCTTAAATGTTTCTTGTTTGAACAAAATAAAATTAAAAAAAATTATAAATTGATATAGTTTAATTTAATAAATTAAATTATAAAAATAATTTGTTTATAAAATATGTTTAATGTATTAGATTAAACCGCATTAATTTAAAGAATTATAAATTTCTTTTATAAATCTGAAACCTTCCCAACAATTTCCCCATACTTACATGTTTACATGTGTTGTGTTATCCATCAATTGGAGGAGTTGAGAAATTCAAAAGTGGGTGTCTCACTTTTTTGCTTTTTTGATTGATCATTAATTGATTAATTGAGGGATTAATGAGTTATCAAAAAGTCGAAGTTTTTTTGACTTGATATGTTTTACAAAATAAACTAAATAAAAGACTTGCTGTTTACTATCATTCGATCTCTCTCCTCATTCTTAGATTTTTCCCAATTGGTTTTTACTAGCTTTTTTAGAATTTTTTTCCTGATTTTTTTATTGCACCTAAGAGCTCCAATCTTTTGCTTGTCGGGCTTCGAAGTCCATCACATGCTAGTCCGCAGGGATGCCCAGCTATCAATCTACTTGAGGGATGGAATAATCTCTCCACACGTGCGGCGCGAGTCACACGAGCGTGAGGTGGCCTCAACTAAAAAAAGCTAATGGATTAAGTGGCCGCCATACTCGGAGAAGTCATTCACCGACATGCGTGGCACTAATGGATTAAGTGGCCTCAACTCCTCCGATCTGGGCTATTAGTGTTCTCCTTAGTATGGCGCGTACTCCTCACACGCCACCACAGCAGGCGGTATTCTGTTGGTGTATTAGTTTTATTTCCGATTGCTATTTTTCTATTTTTCCTAATCAATAATCAAGATCAAGTGGGCGTGAGAATCTCCTTTAATCGGACTGTTTCAATAAAATGCAGCGCACCTCCCTTTACTGCGACTTTTAGTTGCAACCTAATAGTCTACTCATCAGACTATTTTATAACCGATTTAGGCAACATCTTTTCTATGGGATTGGTGAGAGCCACGCTCATGGCTCTGAAACTATTTTTTTTCTTTTCGGTGTTTATCGTGTCTTTGTATGATTTTGGATGGTTGTTGGAGATTCTCACCCCATTAAAACTTGTATGTTGTAAGCGTTTAGTTTATCTATGAATTACTTGCCTTCGACCAAAAAAAAAAAAGATATATTTTACAAAAGTCGAATATTGTAGCATATTTCCTATAAAAAAAAATATTATATCCTACTACTATATCCCAAAAGTCACTTTGATAGATGCAATCATGGAGTTGTAAGCGACGTAGAGTCACTTTAGAAAAATATATATATGGGACCCACGTGAAAAAAATTATTTTTTTTTTAAACGGCTACACGCCGTTTGCAACTCTACGATTGTATGTAGCATTATCCATCCTACTTTATTCACTATTCTATTTTGATGATTTGTACTTCTTTATTATTGGCTCTCCCCTAACTATAATATAATTTCTCTGGTGTGATAATAAAAATTTTGTCTTTTCATCACAAGCATAGCTGTGACGTGGGCAATTTTTCAGGATCTTAAGTCCGTTTGATTATAGAAATTATTTTATCTTATCTCAACTCAATTTTTTTTAAATTTGTATATAAGATATAATAAATAATTTAATTTTTTAAACTCTAAAATAATAATAATGTTAAAAAATAATACTTAAACAATATTTAATTCAACTATTAACTTTTATCTAAAGTTATCTTATCTCGTATCACAATCAAAACGGACCCTAATGACAAACTACTTTTGTTGTTTTATAAAAATAAAAAAACTACTCGATTATCCTATGCAAAGGTATCTTGTTTTGAAAATATTTACATTTTAGACATCTAAAGTGTATATTTTTCTAAATTATCAAAACTGATTGTAAGGGAATTTCCCCTCGAGCCAAAGAGATGAGCAGGGGCGGAACTAGAATCTAGTGTTTGGGGGGCGATCGATAAAATGTATGATATATGTAAATATAAATAATATATATTTTTTATACGTGACTATATATAAATATAATAATCATATATTATAAAATTGTATTTCCAATAATCTCACAATTATATAAATTAAAGTGAGATTAAATAAATATAATTAATTAATTTTGACAATTATAAAAATTTATAATCATTTCAAAGTGATAAATGAACAAGTTAATTATTAAAAAAATATCTCATAATTCATAAATGTCATGACCAACAAAAGAAGTAAAATTAGTCAATCTGAAATTTAAAAATCTAAATATCAACACAAAACAATTAAATAAAACTTCAAAATTATAAAACATCAGAAAAAAAAAAATTGAAAGTTTAGTCTATTTGTTTAGTAAAAATTTAATAAAAATTGTTAGGGGACAATTTTATTTTATTTTATAATCTGATGAAATAATTTTAATTATATATATAAATAATCACATATATTTATATACTAAAATTTTTTTTTTTTGAAAAACTTTGGGGGGGCGGTAGCCCCCCCTACGTGCAACGTAAGTCCGCCCCTAGAGATGAGGTCCAATTTGGGACATGAAGGAGCTGAGGTCAGGAGGTCCAAACCAGTGCGACCCTCCTTTCAACCCGACTCAAAAGGAAGTCAACTTTTCAAGTATTTGAAAAAGACAACACTGAATAGAATACTACTCGGCACAACTCATATGGGAGACAATACAAGGGATAAGACTTGCCATCCTAGATCATCTTTTAGGCAACGCCAGGCACTTGAGTGCCCATCTGTTGCCCAGATGACTAACACAAGAGGGGGGGTGAATTGAGTTGTATTTAAAAAAAATAACAATTATAAATCAAATATATAATATAAAATATAAATAAAATATGAAACAATAATAAATATAAAGAGTAAGGGTAAGAGAGAAGCAAACTCAGTATGTTAACGAGGTTCGGCCCCACTGCCTACGTCCTCGCCTCAAGCTACCTCTTGAGAATCCTCAAATCCACTATTCAATCTCATTTAGGTGGAGATAGAAACCTATTACACCTTTGAGCAGCACCGCTCCAAAGAATCCGTGTAGAACACCCTCTACACTTCCAATCACCTCACACTTGGTGATTTAACTATTCTACGTGTAGAACACCTTCTACACTTCCAATCACCTTACACTTGGTGATTTAACTATTCCCCGTGTAGAACATCTTCATATTATTGACGAATTATATGTTCCAGAGATTTGAAGTTGAATAATTAAAATTATTCATGTCCGACAAAGACAACAAAAGCTGCAGGCCTAGCTCTGGCAATGCGGTGCGGAGCCATGCATGTCCGACAAAACCTGCAAATGTTGGAAGTCTAACTCTGGCAATTCGGTGTAGAGCCACGCGTATCTGACAAAACCTGTAAAGGTTGGAGGCCTAACTCTAGCAGTCGGTGCGAAAGTAGATTTAAATCCGCGTGATATTGTTGAAAAATTAAATATTATCGAGATTTGAAAGTTGTTGTTTAAAAGACCGTTTTCACCTGTCGGATACTCAAATAAAATTTCACCCCATTCATTGATCCAGTTTCTGTTTATTCAAAACGATAGAATGGCGGAAAAAATTTCGTCTGATAATCTTCCGGATTTGAATCAGGAACCGTCTCAACCAGTCATTTTATCTCATGAGATTGTCAACACCATGATAGAAGCAGAAATGTATTTTTCAAATAGAACTGATTCTGAGGTTGTTGCAGCATCAAGAACTCTCAGTGCTCAATATGCTGCCTCTGTTACGACCATGTCTCGGAGATTACTAGCGAGGGCAAATGAGGTTGATCGACTTAACAATCAAATATCTGTTCTGCATCAAAAGCTTGCAAATAAAGGCAGAAAGAATAAGAGGTTAAAGCAAGAAAATAAAGATTTGACGGAATTCGCTCGTGTTTTGAAACTTCAAATAGAGGAATCGGAACGAGTAAGAGTTCAAGCACAGAGTCAACATCAGCAGATAATGGCAGCATTTCACGAGAGAAACAGGGACAAATATAATTAATCTTGCTAGCTTATTTCGGTAACTTTTGACAATATGCATCCGGCATATCTTGTAAGCTTGACTAAGTAAGATTTGAAGAGATGACAGCTTGTCTTCTACTTATTTCCATCTTTATAAAAGCAATCCTTAGCTTTATCTAATCCACATCAAATCTTCTTTTCATTGTTGTAGTTCATCTTCATTCTCACTTTACAAAATCTTAATGGCTCATCAATTCTCCTTCAGTGCTTCTCATGATCAATCTATTTCTACATCTGTTGTAAGTGCCATGAAGTAGCAAAACACTGATTTGGCTAATAAATCAGATCATGATACTATTTACGAGCTTGTGGGTCTCGGGACTCGATACTCATCTTCCATTGTTGCTTTTCCGCTCGGTTGCAGTCAAAAACCCGCGAGATAGAGAAGCTTAATGAGAAGATCGATATTCTTCAACGACTTGTTCAAGAGTCTAACAAAAAAATAGTAGACTTAAAACAACAGAATAAGGATTTAAAATCCTTACTTACCTCTGCATTTCGATTGCCTAATCCTTTAGACAAGGATGGCATGATGATTTATGAGGAGCAAATGCATTTGAATGATGAGGCTAAACGTCTCAAGTTTCTGTAGGTCATTTGAGATAATGGAATAAACATATCTAGCAGATATTCATGGCATGCATAATTCCTATTTCTCTTCTAATCATGCATAGTTTATCTTTCGGTAGAGGTTTTGTGAAAATTTCTGCCAATTGATCATGTGTACTAGTGAATTCTAATACAATATCGCCCTTTTACACATGATTTCTAAGAAAATGATATCTAATTTCAATATGTTTGGTCCGAGAATGTTGTATTGGATTCTTTGAAAGATTTATAGCACTTGTATTATCACATTTGATTGGAATGTGATTGTACATAAGTTTAAAATCCTCAAGTTGTTGCTTCATGTAAAGAACTTGAGCACAACAACTACCCGCAGCAACATATTCTGCCTCAGCAGTAGATAGTGCAACAGAATTTTATTTTTTACTAAACCAGGAAACTAGTGCACGACCTAAGAAATGACATGTTTTACTAAAACTTTTTCGATCATCTTTGCAACCAGTATAATCGGTACCTGAATAACTAATAAGATCGAAAGAAGTGTGTTTAGGATACCATAACTCTAAGTCATTGGTATTGGCAAAATATCTAAAAATCCGCTTGACTGCAATCAAATGAGATTATTTTGGAAATGATTGAAAACGTGCACATAAACATACACTAAACATAATATCTGGTCTACTGGCTATCAAATATAATAAGCTACCAATCATACCTCGATATACCTTCGAATCAACTAGTTTACCGGATTCATCTTTATCAAGTTTAGTGGATGAGCTCATTGGTGTTCCAGTTTCCTTAGCACCTTCTATCCCAAACTTCTTCAGCAATTTTTTTTAATATATTTTGATTGATTGATGAATATCCCACTTTTTGCTTGCTTAATTTGCAATCCGAGAAAGAATATAAGCTTTCCCATCATGCTCATTTCAAATTCTTCCTGCATAGTCTTAGCAAAAATTTGGCACATATTTTCATTAGTAGCACCGAATATTATATCATCAACATAAATTTGAATCAAAAGAATATCATCATTTTCGTATATAATGAAAAGAGTTGTATCAATTTTTCCTCTTAAAAAGCATTTTTCAATCAAGAAACCAATAAGTCTCTCGTACCACGCTCTAGGAGCTTGTTTGAGTCCATATAGTGCTTTTGTGAGTTTGAAAACATGATTTGGAGAAATATGATTTTCAAAACCTAGAGGTTGCTCAACATATACCTCTTCATTTATAAAACCGTTTAAGAAAGCACTTTTAACATCCATTTGAAAAAGTTTGAAATCTTTATAACAAGCATATGCAAGTAGTATTCGAATAGTTTCTAATCTTCCGACTAGTGCATATGTCTCATCATAATCGATTCTTTCTTTTTGATTGAAACCTTGGGTTACAAGTCGAGCCTTATTTCTAGTGATGATTTTAGACTCATCTTTCTTATTTCTAAAAACTCATTTTGTTCCAATAACAACATAATTTTTAGGTGTAGGAACAAATGTCCATACATTATTTCTTTCAAATTAATTTAGTTCTTCTTGCACAAATAGAATCCATGATTTATCAATAATAGTTTCATAAATATTTTGGATTCAATTTGAGATAGAAAAAGTGTGAGATTACAAATATTTCTAAGAGATGATCGAGTACTTACACCTCGTGAAGATTCTCCTAGAATTTATTCCGTTGGATGATCTTTCACATGTTTCCACTATTTGGTTGCATCTTGTACTAAGTCTTGATGATCTTTCCTTCTATTTCCATGATCTTCTCTTTTGAATTGTCTTCAAATATCACACATCCTTTTTCTTTAGAAGTGAAGTCAATGAATTTAGTTTTGTCTTCTATCACGTATCTTGAGCATCCGTTGTCTAAAAATCATTTATTTTTACCTGTAGAATACTTCATGCATACCTACAAAAGCAATTAAAAACAATTCCCGGTACCCAAGTTCTTTGGGTCCTTTATTTATTAGTATTAGAAGAAACAGGATGTTTAGGTACCCATATGGCCCTAATAGTCATTGTATGTTTTCTTCTAATAGGAGAAGCAAGATAATTATGACCATTTCTATTACAAAAATTACAAATAGCATGTGACATATATGAAGAACTTGAGTGATTATAATAGTATCCTTTTTTAACAAACTTATTTTTATGAAAAGAATTTTGAATATTGGACTTTGATGTAGAAGGATTATCAAAGAAGTTTTTATAAGGTTTGTATTTTTGTTTTGGCATATATCTCAAGCCTGCCTTATCAAAAACAGATCTTTGACTACCAAGAAGTTTTTCAAAATTTCTTTTTCCATTCGTAAAGTTTTCAATAATATTTTCTAAATCAGTTTTCTTTTTCTTCAATTCAAAATTTTCATCTTTCAAAATAATATTTTCTTTTCTTAAAATATCAATTTCGTTTGTTAAAGAAGAACTTTTCTTTTTCAAAACAGTATACTTGATACCCAATTTTTCAAATTCCTCATATACTTCTTCTAAAACATTTTGCAATTCTTCATATGAAGGATCTTCAATATTATCAAAATTTGTTACCTCAATGTCATCTTTAGCCATAAGACAAAGATTTCCTGATTCTCCATTGCTTGCTTCACTATCTGAGCTACTTGAATCATCATTCCACGTAGCTTTCATTGCTTTTTTGCTTTTGTTTCGATCTTTCTTTAGCAGAGGACAATCTGGCTTGATATGACCGGGTTTATTGCATTTATAACAAATTAAAGTGTCATTTTTACCTGAATCTTTCTTGGAAAACTTATTGAAGGATTTCCTTGGAGGAGTTTTATTTTTCTTTAAGAACCTCTAAATTCTTCTTGTTATCATCGCAACTTCTTCATCTTTGTCGTCATTTTCCTCATCTTCATCACTTTCACTTTCATGTGGAACAGCTTTAAGTGCCAAACTCTTCTTTGACTTTCCTTTTTCTTCTCCTCTTTTCAATGTGTACTCATGGGTGATAAGTGACCCGATGAGTTCATTCACTTCGAGCTTCTTGAGGTCTCTAGCTTCAAGAATCGCTGTCACTTTTGATTCCCAACGTTTTGGTAGAGAGTTGAGAATTTTTCTTACTATCTCCACTTTGGAATAAACTTTGCCAAGAGCTGTCAAGCTATTTATAATGTTAGTAAAACGAGTGTACATACTAGAAATAGATTCATCATCATTCATCTTAAACATTTCATATTCATGAGTAAGAATATAAATTTTTGATTCCTTGATTTGAGAAGTTCTTTCATAAGTAACTTCCAAGTTATCCCAAATTTCCTTTGCTGTAGCACAAGTCATTACTCTATTAAATTCATTACCATTGAGAGTATTATATAATAAATTCATAGCAGTTAAATTCAAAATATAAAGTCTATCGTCTTCACGATTAAATTCTTTTTCTTCCTTTTTGACCTTTACTCCATCAACTACTTTTGTTGGAATATAAGGTCCATTTACAATACATTTCCAGATTTCTCGACCTTGAACTTGAAGGAATATTCTCATTCTAACTTTCCAGAATGAGTAATTGTCTCCACAAAAGAGTGGAGGCCGACTGCTAGATTGACCTTCACCAAATGAAGCAGCAATGTTAGCCATAAGATCTTAACTCAAAAGATAGTTAATCTTATAATAGAGCTCTAGCTCTGATACCACTTGTTGCCCAGATGACTAACACAAGAGGGGGGGTGAATTGAGTTGTATTTAAAAAAAATAACAATTATAAATCAAATATATAATATAAAATATAAATAAAATATGAAACAATAATAAATATAAAGAGTAAGGGTAAGAGAGAAGCAAACTCAGTATGTTAACGAGGTTCGGCCCCACTGCCTACGTCCTCGCCTCAAGCTACCTCTTGAAGATCCCCAAATCCACTATTCAATCTCCTTTAGGTGGAGATAGAAACCTATTACACCTTTGAGCAGCACCGCTCCAAAGAATCTGTGTAGAACACCCTCTACACTTCCAATCACCTCACACTTGGTGATTTAACTATTCCACGTGTAGAACACCTTCTACACTTCCAATCACCTTACACTTGGTGATTTAACTATTCCCCGTGTAGAACACCTTCTACACACATAAGGGTTATACACACCCTTTTACTGATACCAGAATTGATAGTAGGTAGACTATCAAAGTACACTCCTCAATGAGTGAGATAGAAACAATACAGCTCAACCTATATCTCTCTCAACAAGAACAAGAATTAAGGCTCAAAATTTTAGAAAATAGAGAATGAGAGCTTTGAAGAAATGATGCAAAACTTAGCAATAGATGTGTAAGCTCTTGTTGTTAATTTTGTAAAACTCAAGTGAGCTATTTATAGGCAAATGATTTTTCAATTTCAAATTTGAAAAGATTCCCATGTCAAAAATATCATCATTTACTTTTCAAAAATTTCAAATCTAATATTTTTACTTTTTGCATGTGACAAAAGGAGCACACTTTACTTTTCAAAAATTTCAAACATAATCTTTTACTTTTTGCATATGACAAAAGGAGTACACTTTACTTTTCAAAATTTTCAAATAAAGACATCTACCTTTTGCATAAGTCAAGAAAAGTATCCACCACTTTTGAAAATATTCAAATAAAACATGCACATATAAAAGATGACAATCAATCATCTTAATCTTTTCAAAATTCAAACATTTAATCATGTCATACACATGTGAAGATGACAATCAATTATCTTAATATTTTCAAAATTCAAACCTTTAATCATGTCATGCACATGTGAAAGATGACAATCAATCATCTTTCAAAATTTTCAAAGTTCAAACCTTTAATCATGTCATGCACATGTGAAAGATGACAATCAATCATCTTTCAAAATTTTCAAATTTAATTTTTAAAATATCATGCACATGTGGAAAATGTATTTTAATGCTTTATGATAAAATATTAATTTTGAGCCTTAATCTTAATTTTGAATTTTTAAGAGATTTACAACATTACTCTATGATTTTAATGTGAACTTGTTCCCTTCTTGCTCATGCTTGCTTCCTTGATGTGCTTGATTATATTGTGTGGACAACTTGAGCTTGAAACTCTTTTATTCTTTGAATTCATTTGTTATCATCAAAATCCATATGTAGATTTATATGAAACTTGAATCCTTGAGTTCAACAATCTCATCCAATCGAGAAGATTGAAATAAAGGAAAGCCATTGATCCATTGGTATGAAGACATCAATAAACGATCAAAGAGATTAGCAGAAGCACTCTTGCGAGTAAAACACACTGCATTAATGGAAAAGGCAAGAGAACCATGCCACGTTAATAGGGCCACAACTTAAACTCTACATTGCATTAATATCACTGTCGCAGAGGCCGCTCTACATTAAAACTCTTACAAGAAAATAGTGCAAAGGGTAAGAATACCACGGGGACAAAAACACTCTATCCCCTCTAGACTTCAAGTATAAATAGTAGACTCCTAAGTACAAGAAAACTCTAAACCCTGTCACCCTCGACTCTTTACCTTCACAACTCTCATAAATTACGTACTTCCCAAAAATCTTTATTGACTTAAGTATTGAAGACTTATCGGCCTCTAAGGCCAACCACCACCATCTCCTTCCTTTAAATTGTTTTTGCAAATCCAAACTGTTGAGCTTTCAACTTATATGTGTACAAAACATGACGTTAACATTGATATTTGACACTTCAAAATATAACTTACGAAAATTTTGATGCATTATATTGTTTATTAATATCTTACTATTAAGACCAACCACATTTTATTTTTTAAAATTATAACATTTTTATCGATAATAACTATTTGATTTTAAGGGAATATGTAATTACCTAAGTTGGGTATTTTGAGGTGTCAATTATCATGTCAATAATTCACTCCAAAACTCAAAAGGTCATAAGTGCAAATTAGGGTAGTTTTTCACCTTTTGTTTCCTTTTAATTCTCGACAAAACAACATGAACCAATGTGCTAAATAGAACGTTTCACACTTTAGGTCTCCAATATGGTAACAAAGAGTTTTTGGTTATATTATTAGGAAAGATCCATCATTATCGACCACCATCTTGACATACATACATGAAAAGAACATACATACATATATGTATATATATATATATGATAGAGAATTCATGACCCCTACTATTTGTCTTGCATATTTCTGAATCGGGTGAGAGATATTCATGATCACACAAAATTCACTGTCATATGTTGTTGTTATGAGATGAGATTAGATTAGATGAATCATTTCTGAATCAAAAACAGTCAAAAAAATAAAAATGCTTTGCTCATTACCTGTTAATTTCAACAAGAAAAAAAAAAATATTCGCTGTCATAAAATATGCAAGTGCTGCATAATTGTATTAAGAAAAAGTAAGTAAAATATGGGATTCACATAAAAATTTAATTTTTTAATAATAAATCACATTTTTTTAAAGTAATTACGTGATATTTATACACTCTAAGATTATATATAATATTACTTGAAAATCAGCAAGAAATTATTCACCAACTATGCAGTCTCAGTACAAACTCCCTTATTTGAAAAATATACTTTAATATAAATGAATTGCTAAAAGGAAAAATTAAATAATTTAATTTTTAAATTATAAAATTATCTTTATTATAAAATAAATCTAACAAATTACATAAACCACGTCAAGTTTAAAATTTAGTTCATATAATCTATTCCATTTCTCTTAAAAGCTCAGCAAAATCCACCTTGGTTCATTTACTTCTACTTCTCTCTCTCTCTCTCTCTCTCTCTCTCTCTCTCTCTCTCTCTCTCTCTCTCTCTCTCTCTCTCTCTCTCCATGCTATTGCGTCTGCATCAATGTCTCTTTTCTGCACAATTATTGTCCATTAACTGAAAGTCGGCTTTCTCATTTGTCGAGCTTTTCAATTGATCACCTATTTCTACTACGTCTTCCCGAAAGTACAACTTCTTCATTTACGTCAACTTTATTACCATGTTTCTCATCTCCAAATTAAAATGAAAAATCTACCTAATTTCTTAATACATCTCTGCCTCTTCGCCTCTTTTTTGTTTTTTTGTTTTTATATATATCTAACATCCAAGCCAACAAATTTCCTTGCACTTCTTATCTCTCTCTTTGTCATGGATCTTGCAATTAGCCAACGCTCCCAAGCTCTTTCTCCAGTTACAAGTACTCTTCCCGGAAGCTCAAACTTCCGGCCCCCCATACATTCTTCCGACGCCAGTTTCCCCATTATTGCCACTGCCGTGATCGGAATCATGGCCACGGCTTTCTTGCTTGTTAGCTACTACATATTTGTCATCAAATGCTGCCTCAGTTGGCATCGTATGGATATTCTAAGACGTTTTTTGCTGTCGAGACGCCGCGATCGCGAGCAGCCTTCGACGGTCTACTCTCCGGCGATGGATGCTCGAGGACTTGACCAGTCTGTGATCCGATCAATCCCAATTCTGCAGTTCAAGAAAGAAGGCAAAAGCTTTTGCGAGTGTGCAGTTTGTTTGAATGAGTTTCAGGAGAATGAGAAGCTTAGAATAATACCCAATTGCAGCCATTTGTTTCATATCGATTGCATCGACGTCTGGCTTCAAAGCAGTTCCAATTGCCCACTTTGCAGAACAAGTATTACGGTCATATCTCGGTTCCAAACCGATCTAGCTCATGCTCCAAGCTCCATCCCTGAAGACCCATCTCCCTTTGGGGACGATGAAGACTTCCTGGTAATTGAATTGGGTAACGATTATTCTCCTGATCGAACATTGAATGAAACGAAACAAAGACTGAACTCAAGTGCATTATCGACGAGTTGCATTATGCAGAAGAAGGAACGGAAGTTTGATAAGGTTACAAGCATGGGGGATGAATGCATTGATACTAGAGGCAAAGATGAACAGTTTGAAATTCAACCCATGATCAGGAGGTCTTTCTCAGTGGATTCGTGCAGTGATCGGCAGCTCTATTTAGCAATTCAAGAGGGTTTGCGACAAAACATGCAAGTGAGTGAGGTCAGTCCCATGGAAGGCTGCAGTAGCAGAATACGAAGATCCTTTTTCTCTTTTGGACATGGCAGTAGATCCAGAAGTTCCATTCTTCCTGTTTATTCAGAACCATAAAACTTCTTTTGTTTTCTTTTTTTACTTTCTTTATTGTGGGAGACATAGGAAATTGGTAAATAGGGACAGTCAGTTTGAAGTTTGAAAGAATAGCCTTGTTTAATTAATCAATTGAGTTTATGATTGCTTGGGGCTAAGGGCTGCTCTAATGTATTCCAAATAGCTTACATCCATGATTAATTATGAGTATCATTGCTGAAATCACCGTTTTTTTTTTTGTGTGTGTGTTTTTCAATTTATTTCCACAGTTTTTCAATTTATTTCCACACCTGGATACAATTTAGTCAGTATACCGATGTAAATAAATTTACAAAGATTTCATATGATTCGTTCGATTTAATTTATAATAAGTGTAACTTTACAATATGATATATTGTATCAAACTACATCAATTTGTAGATTTACTTTTATGTAATTTTTTTATGGCTAAATTATTTCTCATTGCTATTTAGAGAAATTAACAAAGTGGCAACTCAAGAATTACGATGTTAGAGCCTTAGGCGGATGGAAAATTGAATGGGAGAGACCTGCCAGTGCCAATGCCATTGAGTAACTAGCTAAAAAAGCATCTAAGGTCAGAAAAATAAGTGCAGAGAGCAAGAGGTCCCCTTCCATTTGATTGGGAAGAAGTATAAGAGGAGTCCTTTTCCATTGAAATAATCATATATCTACCAACTTCCCCTGCCAATAATGTTGTTGGTTGAGGGAGGAACAGTTTGGTCATAAATGGTTGGCAATGGTTCTTATTCCATAATCCATGACAACAAATAATAATATTAAGCATCAAATTCATAATCATAATAATAATCATAATAATAATCATAATAATCTATTTATGTATGATTATGTTGTATCTCGAATATTGTTATAACAAATAGGAGAGAGTTCTCTTTTAGAAGAAATAATGCAAAGTTGTTTTCAGGCCATTATATGAAATTTCAAATCATATGTAATAATGCAAAGTTGTATCTCGAATCATATGAAATCTTTGTATAAATTTTTTTCTCTTTCTACTTTCTAGAGGTGTTGGTCAAGTTTCATCTGCTCGATCCGAGGTTGAATTTTAGGCCATGAGTTGAATGTAAAGTCTATTTATAGTGCATGAGATCTATAAGGTGGACAAGTTTCGTCACCCCCTAAGCAAATGAAGCCTAGGATGGACCAAGATGCAGAACATGTACACCCACCAAATACATGTCGCATGAGCAAAGATATCCAACGACATGTCATATTTAGATTAGACCTCTAGCTATCAAGCATCATAGACTACAACAATATAATCTTTTATCCATATTTCATTATAAGATTTGACTATTAAGGTTATGTTTTGTTATCTATTTTTGTTGTCTCAACTATGTAACTTGAACAGTTATTTATGAAAGAGTAATACTTTAATTATAAAAAGATATTTAAAATCAAAGTTAGAAACTGGTGCAATTTGATATAATACGTTGAATTATAAAAATATTTTTATTGTAAAATAAATTTAACATATCATATAAAATCATGTCAATTTGTAAGTTTATTTTTGTATTAAAAAATTGTGTATAGCTAACTTTATACTTATCGATTTTAATTATTACATTTAGCAAAATATTGATTTGCAAATCATTTGCCATTTTGAATTATTAGGCCAACCCAAACTAGCTAGGAAGAGCAGTCGAAGGTCAACCAACCTATGAGGCAACCCATCCTGGATGAAATGGCGTGGCCCACGAGGCCTAACTTTGGCCCAAAGAAACTGAAGTTTTCAAGAAAGCGAGCATTGGGAGCAATTATTTTAGGACAGGCAAACCAGCTTTCTCAAAGAGTTCCTATAATATCTCTAGTGGCTGATGAAATCTCTTTTGTAGTTCCTTTTGCACCCTGTTTAGCTAATATGTCTGCATCTTGGTTTACTTCTCTGAAACTTTACTCAACTGTTAGAACCAAATCTTTTGGTAGACATAAGATTCTCTCTCAATCCTCCCTTACTTTTTGGTTAAGAAGGCTATGTCCATTCCACTAATTTACAAGAATTTGTGAATCGATCTCGACCTCAATTTGTAACACACCTAATAATAGTTGTTTGAAAAATTAGAAAATAAAAGAGAAAGTGCAAGAAAATTAGTCAGATTCGAGGTTGACTTAGCCTCCAAGAAAGAGAGAATTAAAAAGGAAAATATTCTTTATTAATATTCTGGATGATCCCCCATATGCATCGAACATCCCTACAAATACTAACATTACTGAACTAACTAATAGGCCCAAGGCTAATCAAAAGCAACTCATATAAACCTAATATTTATATATGGGCCATGACCCAAATCAATACTAACATCAACAACTCGTATACTCATAATATCCTAACATCAACTTGTAAACGAAACAAATGGCCATCAGCCCATTCGCTCAACCTAACTGAGCCCATCAAGCCTAATATAGTTTCGATCTTCCATTACTGAAAATAACTGACTTGTTACATACCCTTCCTCTTCAAAGCACCTTGTCTACGAGGTGCAATTATGTTGCAACAATTCCTTTAAGGATGATACAAGCTTCGTCTTCATAAGTTGGGAATTGAGAAGCTCCTGTAGAACATGTTCACCATCACAAGAATATAATTCTCTGCCTCTATCAAAAGGTATAAAAAAAATAGCTTTAAGTGGTAGGAAGTCAAGCAATTGATGAGCACTTTCAGCTGTCTCAACCCCATGAAGCTTAATATTAGGATTTTGCTCCTTAAGATACTTCCTTTCAACTATCATCGTCCCTCCAAGTTGTAGCACAAATACAAATGAATCAAACTTTCCAATAAATTCTTGCCAAGTCTCTAGTCTAATTACACTAGAACCTTCAGAGGAAATAACACCAACAGGTTTATTAATAGCGACACTCTATGCATAATATATTCTTGTGATGACAGTGACAAGTGCTTCTATCAAATGAGACCAAGCAAGCTGAGAAAATTGTGAAGTTCTTCAACAATTAAGACCAAGGAACATATTAAAGGGCTCCATAACCAAATTGAGAGCAACAAAAATCCCCACTTCTATCAATGTGCCATCACCATCACTAATATCAAACAGACCAATGAGATTAGACCTATGCTCCCTTCCTCTATCAAATGGGTTAAAAGCAACAGCCAGCAGCACAAAATCAAGCGGTTGAGGGGCAAAGTATGTATTTATCGAAACTTGCAACCCCATCCCACAAGATGCCTCTAGCTCATCATCCATTACCAAGAATATCGAGGACCAGGTATCACTCATAATATAGCAGTAATGAAGATCAACATTGCAGAATGAGTATGTTAGAAAAATTTCACGTCTCAATTTCACAAATGCAAGAACAAATTCATCAAACAAAATTATTACTTGAATCAGTGAATGAAGATTTAGCTCCCCAAGAGCAGCCATCAGAGTTGCATGCTCAGCTTCTGTGGCTGTAACAGAGTGGTTGAGGAGTGCCTTGGCATTGGCAGCCTTCACTGACATTTTCACAAACAAGTGAGGCGCAAGGTAAGAGACCCCTTCCATGTGGAGAATGAAGGTTAGATCAGACCCTTCATCCCATTCCCTCAAAACGTGTGGAGAACCTTTTAGGGCAACAAATCCCAAAAGAACAACAACATCACTATCAAGGTAAATTTCAATGGAAAAGAAAAGAACCCTACCTTGATGTCCAGGTTTCTCTACCAAAATTGCAGTCGGCAACAAAGGAATCAACAAAATTGCGATTCCTCTCCAACCTTTGATCGAACATTTGCAAGGCATGCTCAAATATGCTCAAAATTCAGCACAATAGCCATCCACCATGACATCAAAACCCCTTAAGTGTAGTACCAAACGTCTTGGCGGTTTGCGTGACCCCCATTTCTTGCCAAACATCCCATCAAGCAACATTAAGGTTATGGCAAACTTCCTTTTCCTGCTCAACTTATCCCACACAGACCTATTCGCAATTGCACTCATATACAACTTTGAGACGCTTGAGACATAGTAGCAAATAAGAAAAGGATGCTAGAACAATCAAATGTAATCAATCTAGCGAATTAGAGTTTCTTGATTGAATACGGTGGAGCTGATTCTGGTACCATTGCAAAGCTCAGTGCAGACTAGTGGACGCTATGATGAAACGACACCATACGCCATACAAGAAGGAAATAAAGGAATCTTATGAATCCCCCTTTTTAGAGGTCCGAAAGTTGCTTGAGGCGATGTGGAGCAAGAATGTGGAAAGGAAACACTACCTTAATCAAATTTCCTTCTGGTATTTAGAATCATCTCAAAGGTTGGGTTATGGCTAAGTAGAATTGTTGAAATTGAAAGGAAGGGAAAAGAATTCTTGAGAGGAAAAGGACACGAGAATTGGATACGGAGATCAGGAATTGGAAGAAATGGTTTTGATTTCTAACCGAGTTTGGAACATGAGAACGAACAATCTAATTGGGATTGATTTCATCCTTTACTTTCACAGCAAATGCATCTTTCTCTTGTGTTGCACAGAGTTGAGCTACTAATTCATCGAGATTTGCTTGAAAGTTACTAGCGATTTCATCAAAAGACTGTTGAAATCCATGGAGCATTTTATTGTGGTTGTCCTGAAGATCATTCATATGTTGTTGGAGAACATCGAAGCTCTGAAGATTTCATTTCAGTAGCTCTTTCATATTGCTAATGGATGAAATAATGTTTTCCATTTTCACCGATTGAAGAAGTTGATCCAAGTAAGGACTGGCTTTGAATGCCACTTGTAATAAATCTGATAATAGTTGTTTGAAAAATTAAAAAATAGAAGAGAAAGTGCAAGAAAATTGGTCAAATTCGAGATTGACTTAGCCTCCAAGAAAGAGAGAATTAGAAAGGAAAATATTCTTCATTAAGACTCTGGCTAATCCCCCATGTGCATCGAACACCCCTACAAATACTAACATTACTGAACTATCTAATGGGCCCAAGGCCTATCAAAAGCAACTCATATAAACCTAATATCTATATATGGGTCATGACCCCAATCAACACTAACATCAACAACTCATATACTCATAATATCCTAACATCAACTTGTAAATGAAACAAATGGCCATCAGCCCATACACTCAACCAAACTGAGTCCATCAAGCCCAATATAGCTTCGATCTTCCATTATTGAAGTAACTGACTTGTTACACAATTCTACTTAAATTCCACCTTATGCAAACTTTAAGACCATCTAGTAGAGCACATACCTCACTCATTGTGTTTGGACAAATGCTATTTATAATCGTAGAATGCGTAAATGTCGTGTAATTATTTTTTTAAAATAAGTAAATACAGGACTCACATGAAAAAAAAATAGTGGAGCCCACTCATTTTCAAAATGTATTACACGACACTTATGCATTTCACGATTGTATATAGCATTACTTGTGTTTGTTTCCCATCCGTAGCAAGTGGGAAAACCTATAATCAAATCCCCTTTTGAGTTTCTTATTACCCTCCCCCACCACAAATACCTTTTTCTTTTTTTTTTCTTTTTTGCAAAGAGATAGTGCCACGTGATCATAGGTGACTCACCCTTAATTTTATTAATTTGTCCCTACTTGTGATGGAAGACTATCGTAGTTAGAAGCCAGACACCAGAGACTTACAAATAAGCAATAAAATCATCCCATCAAAACCAATAAAAAATAAACCACACTTTTTTCCACCGAACATTAACAGAAGGATTACCAACAAATGTAGGGACATCCCAATTTATCAAAACGAATTAATCCTTGTAGTTGTTGGAAAAAAAACATCACCAACCAAGTATCGTTAACTCATTCCACATTCACCCTATCTAGCTAGAAAAGTTGTCGCTTGGTTACCTTTTCTGCACAAGTGGAATATAGAAAATTTTATATCTTTGAGTTGGTCTTGGAGGTCTTCCCAAAAATCTCAAAGATGACATAGCAAGAACCTAATCTCAACCACTCCATTACCACTACCGAATCACTCTCAATCATGACATTATAGAAACCCAAATCTTTGCACAGAGAAATACTCTGGGAAATGGCTCTAAGTTTTGCCTATGTGTTAGTACCTACACCAAAATTTGCAGAAAACGTCGTCGATGCCGAGCTTAAGCAATCCTAAATTAGACCACCACCACCACTAGATTTGGGGTTTTCCCTACAACTTCCATCAACGTTTAGCTTAACCCAATCCACCGATAGACGCTGCCATCAAATAACTCCTGGTCCCTTAGCAGATGACGTTTTACATGGCACATTTAAAGCTTGCAACAATTCTTGATATGTCATTAACAGCTTTCGTTTCACGATGATCCCTTCTGCTAGCCTCCGAAGCCATTCTTTTACAGCTAGCCAAACTACACTCATATACATTTAGCTTGATAAAACCTAAAACTAAGGGAGGCCATTGTAAAATCAAAAATTTTGGTATTTTGACAAAGGAGAAGATGATGCCGTGTAAGATCAGATTTACTTACATTCTTACAAGGAGATAATTTTGTCATCTATTCAGCAAGTAAAACTATAGAGATTTTCATAAGACCTATCAAACTTGTAAGTCCTAAATAACAGCCCCCTAGTAATATTTTACCACGTAGGCATTTCAACTTACTGAAAGTAACACCACGATTCACCCGATCACTTCGCCCACTTCCCTCTCCTCTTCTAGCTTTTGATTTTGCCCATCTCACCTCTCTCCAGGTATCATCGCCCACTTCACCCTTCTCCTCTTCTCATCTCCGGTGACCTTGGCCATCACCAATGGCTTCAACCCCCAACTCCTCTGGGCCATCTCCAGTGAGCTTCGCGATGATGGTAGGAAGAGAAGCCCCCTCTTGCGAAAGCTATCATCAGCTAATCTTATGTACTACCAATGGAACAGAATTTTCAATTTTATGCAATGCATTCATAAGCTTTAAAATAACACATGCATTTCCCCTCTGCCTCCCTACCCCACAGAAAATTCATGATGATGTTTATTTGGAGTCGTCCTTGCTCAGAAAATATTGATTTCAATGGTAGGTTTTGCTGATTGCATTATTTCTAATTTTTAGCCACGTACTCAAGATTTATGAATTTGAGGTATGGGTGAACATATGCCTCTATAGAGGCCAATGAATTTAAATTTATAGAGACTAGAGAAAGTGGGATCATATCTATGATTGTTTGTTAATTTAGAAGACCATTTATGATATCTCTGATTTGTTGCACAAGTGACTGAGAAAACAAATAGCTAATAGAGAAGAGACGCTAGTTGAAGTGAGGCTGCGATGGAGATCTGGTGAGGAAGAGAGTGCAAATCTGGTGACCTAACTAAGTGATTTGGTGTGGATGAGCATATTTATTATTTCCTATAATATTTGATATGGCATGCAAAGATAGAGGGCTGTTATTTGGGTCTTACAAGTCTGCCAAATCCTAAACGTCTGTCAAAAGTATAATTTTATAGCAGATCGTGTTCATCGACTCATTTTTATCTTCTATGTGAGCAATGGAAGATTTATTAAATAATATGTTAGTAGAGATGAGGTAGTCTTATCATGCTATCATATTATGAGATATGAGTAATGTTTAATACAATCATAAATTGCTAAGTTTCGCACCCTCTTTTAAGAAAATAGAATCTAATATTAGAAACTATTTCTTTATAACATGATTACTAAATATTAATAATATATCATCATTTAAGAAAAATAGAAAAAATATTGAGATGGTTTGGATATAGAAATGCTTATATCTATCTTATTTCATTTCAATATTTAAACACTACAAATACAACCACTTTACAATTTGAATTTTTAAGTTTTCATCAAATCATTATCTAATTATTATAATTAAGCCAAAATTACAAACAAAACACAAAAAATAATTAAATTTTTTTAAATCTTAAAATAAAAATTTCTTTTTTATTTTTATAAATCTCAAAACAAAAAAATATATTAAAAAATATATTCCAATATTTTAATTTTATAATATTTTATTCAATTTTTTCTCTCATTTTTCAAAATCTTATATAAAAGAATTTAACTCAAATTAGTTATAATTCATCTCGTATTAATTTAAATATCTTTATTATTATTTAAAATCATCTAAACTAATCAAAATTTATAAGTGGATAAAGATCATATATTTCTTAATTATTATCTTTGTAATGTGATGCGTGGCATGAGTAGTTCCGTGTTTGGATGGTTAATTGGACACTGGAATAACGGATTTATCTCGATCGCATTATTACGAGTTCTAGCATTTCAATTGCAATAGCTAGCGGTCTGGGTGCCCTTGGAGCTTCTCCAAAAATACAGAACACAACCCCCCTCGAAGATGAAGATAATGGTAGCCGTGAAGCGAGTCGTCGACTACGCCGTGAAAATCCGAGTCAAACCCGACAAAGTAAACTGCGATGAGAAAACATGATTTTTTTGTCTTTCATTTTAGCTGCGTGATCTGTAGAGTTCTAATCGGAAAAATATTTCATTTTGCAGACTGGTGTGGAGACCCATAACATGAAGATGTCGATGAACCCCTTCTGCGAGATTGCGCTGGAGGAGGCTCTGCGGATCAAGGAGTCGGGCCTGGCCTCGGAGGTCGTGGCGGTCAGCATGGGCCCGGCGCATAGCGTAGACACACTCAGAACTGGGCTCGCCATGGGAGCTGATAGGGGCATTCATGTGGAGGCCACTGGGGCTCTGTACCCGCTCTCTGTTGCCAAGCTTTTGAAGGCGCTTGTGGAGGTTGAAAATCCCGGTCTTCTCATTCTTGGCAAACAGGTTTGTCATTCTTTATCACTTTTAGTAGCTGGGCAAACGCGTCTGTATTGGAAGAAAATATTCTAAATCTGCTTTAGTTTTCTGTTTTTTGATTTCTTCTTGTATATGGAAAGATGTAGGTATTTCCTTTATCTACTTCTACTTGGGCTTATGCCTATTTCTTTTGGGAATAAAATCTTTTATTACATATAAAAAAAAGGTTTATCTATTTTTATTTTGGGTAAATGCCTTTGTTTTGCTAAATTATGAGGCTCTGCAAGTAATTGTTGTAGTATGGTGTTGGTTTTTAATATTTTATTAGTGTTGCCAAAGAGGCTTTTTTATAAGTATCTAAGAAACGGATTTTTGATTTTGCTACAAGGTATGGATTTGTAAGTTGTCAGGGACAGAATATTGTAGCTTAGGTCATTGAGGTTGTATTTGGGGGATAAACAAGGTTTTGGGGATTATATTCTTGTGCCGTTCTTTTATTTTTTCGAGTTCTTTTGGCCGTTCAATCTCCACTATGAATAGAATGTCGTTTTGCATGGAAATTGCATTGAAATGATGGAATTTGAGATTGATGCCAAAGCTTGAGTTTCATGCTGATCTATAAATCAAATGAGAGGATTTTGGGATAGTTATTGTACATTTTAACCACACTGTTAAATTTGTCAAGTTTTGATATTGGTGAAGGCCCTTATTATCTCCTTAACTTTGTTAGTTTCTTGGATGATTCTGGATATCATGTGGAAGCGTAATTTGTCCTTTACAATTTCCTGTGAAGGCCATAGATGATGATTGCAATCAAACAGGGCAAATGGTGGCTGGGCTTCTTGGCTGGCCACAGGGGACCTTTGCTTCCAAGGTTAGTCATACTCTCTGGACGTTTTAGATGAAGAATGGTTCATTATTTAATCTAGGGAAAGTATGTGCTTACTACACTAGAATAAACAAATTGTGGACTTATTATTTTGTTGTTTTCTTTCTTTGTTAACTGAACTATGTCGGAAAACAAACTGTGTCTTATTCTTTTTTTATTTTGATATTTTTTGAAATTTTATCTTACTTAAATTACTGCTGCTATCTAGTAGGTTGTGCTGGACAAGGACAACCAAATAGCAACAGTGGATAGAGAAGTGGATGGCGGCCTTGAGACCTTGTCTTTAGATTTACCAGCTGTAATCACGTGAGTATCAATATGATTTTCAGATCAAACACTTGTAGCTTTCTCATCACAACAGTGTGTTTACTTCTACTTTGATTTAGGTTTAGAGTCTTTTTATGCCTATTTTTAAATTAAATATGCTAGGTAATATGCAGTCTCTGTGTTGGCACTTTTTCTGTAGCTGTTGGTTTGTAATAGAATTATGGTTTGTTCATCTCTCTGCACTTCCTCTTATACATGCCGTTGCTTTGCATACTTTTATTTACCTTGTGGAATAAAAAAACTTAGATGTTTTAGTATTTAAACTTTTGATTTTTTTTCATTATTATTATTTGTTGTGGAGGGCATTCCTATTTTAATCCTATCCTACTTTTTTATTGATGTTTTCAAGAATTAACCCCCCCCCCCCCCCCAAAAAAAAAAAAACAAAGAACCTATCTATTGGGCCTTGTAGTGAATGAGTTACATTTTGCCTTGATGAACATTGTTGCCTCATCATTGTTTATATTTTCATGATGGTACTCTTTTCTAAGTAAAAAAATCTTTATTAAAAAGTGTAAATGGCATATCCAAGTACACAGGGTATCACAGCGGTTGGTGTCATGATCATGTCATTCTCAATTCTCATGATTGTCATTATGACCATAATCATTAAAGCGTGTGGGGGTGTGTGAGTGCCCATGTGAGTGCATGCGCACTTAAATCATCACTTGTGTATATGCATCTCCTATAGCTTTTTGTATTTGTTGGGATGAATATTCAATGTATCTATGTGATAAAATGGAAATATTTCCATGTTGCATTGTTCACCTGCCATTTTGCCAATAGTCAATCACAGAATATGGTGACTTGGAGTTTTTGGTTATTACAAAATTTGGATTTTCATAACCAGGTGAACAACATTAATTTAAAGATGAGATATGGATGGAGGTTTCTTGTGTGATATGAAGTGTCTATATCTTTACTGTTTCTGAAACTTTTTTTATATAATTAAACAATTTTTTGATACATGGGGAAGGGGGATCCGATCCTTGGTTCTCTTAGTGAGAAACCAAGGTGTTGCCAATTGATCCAAAGGATCTTGGCCATATTTTTCTGAAACTGTAATTGATGTCTACTAAACATAGGAAATGTGGTTACTGGTGCCTAGAATGCCATTCTGCTAAACTGATCCCTTAGCAGTATGGATTGATACGGACTGATACAGGCTGTCAAATTTGTTGTTTACAATTCGCACTTCAGAGCTAGCACTTCATGTTCTGATCCAGAAACTACTCATAAATATTTTTTAGAAAGAGGAGGATATTCTGTAAATCTTATTCATGTTACATCAGTTGTGGTTGAGAAGTACCATGATGACACGTTAAAAGACCTTGGTGAAACAGTAAAACCATAACTTTCTATGTAACTGTACGGAATAAGGGAAGCCATGCATGTTGTAGCACTTGTACCCCCTGTTTATCAAATCTCGGTAAGCCTTTAATCTCTTTCAGAAGAGATCTGATCTCCATGAACACCCTATTAATCCTTGTGCCCCTTGCTTCGCTAGTGAGTCTGCAATTTGGTTTGTCTCTCGTTATGTGTGATCTATGGAGACTGCCAATTCTTGCATCAAGTATCTGATCTGTTCCGGTCTTGTTAACTTTCCAAGGAATCTCCCCCTCATTTTGCCACCACCTTACAGCTGCCATGGATCAACAGCTCATCAGTTACCAGTCTCCTTAACAATACTGTTAATGTTCTTATACTTATTAAAAAAAAAACGATACTGTTAATGTTCTTTAAAAAGAAAATATTAGACCTTTTTTCTTCTCCTCCACGATACTGTTAATAGTTGTAAGAGATTAGAAAGAGCAAACTTTCAAATTGGTGAGACTTGATGTGCTATATGTCATATTATTTTACAATTAGGAAAAAAAAAAAGTTCTACAATGTAGCCATTTCATTTCAAGGTTTGCCATTTTGTAAATTAACTTTTTTGATATTCTTTTTGTAGATCATGCATTTCTCTAGTTATAAATTTTGCAAAAATGAAATGTGCAAAGCCAGCCTTTCATTTCAAACTCGTGAGCGAGAGTGTGTGCATGCTCATGCTCCAACCAGCTTTCCAGACCTCCGGTGAAGTTGCTCACTTAATTTGTTCTTCCTATGCAGCACTGATTTGAGGTTGAATCAGCCGAGGTATGCAACACTTCCCAACATAATGAAAGCAAAGTCAAAGGTCATAAAGAAGCTGACTCCACAGGACCTAAAGGTGGAAATCAGATCGGATTTAGAGGTTGTTCAGGTCACCGAGCCTCCCAAAAGAAAAGCGGGGGTTATCGTTTCTTCTGTGGACGAGCTTATTGACAAGCTCAAGAATGAAGCTCATGTCATTTGATTCTTTTATACCTTCTGAATCAAACTTCAACAACCATTTACTGATTTGGTCCTCCTATTCTTTTTGTATTTTCCCTTTTCACTCTGGAGCTTGAGCAGTTGCTACTGGCCTCTGATACTCTGAGGTCAAAAATACGGAAATGAAACTGCGAAAGGAATCTGAATGCCAGTTAAAAGAAGTTTTTCGTCTTCTTCTTTCCTTTTTTTAGAGGTTTTTTTAGAGGAGGTTTGGATGGTGAGATAATATCAAATGATTTGGATAAAAATTGAATAAAATATTATTAAAATATTATATTTTAATATTATTATTTTAAAATTTTAAAAAATTGAATGAAGATTTAAAAAAGTTGAATGGTTTATTGTATTTTGCATTAAAATTGTTATGATACAATGAGATTGAGTGAAAGTGTTTCTTTGTCCAAACAATCCCTTAATATAATTGAAGTCCCCCTTTATTTCATGTTCGTATAGAATAGAGATTTTCTTTACCTTTCAGAATATATTGGATGGTCTAATTCAGAGAGAGAACTTATTATGTGTGTTCTATAGTATATGGTGCTGCCAATGTAGACTTTTAGGACAACGTGGACTTCATTCAACATATCCCTTTGGATATTTTAACATATCTTAGTATATTTGTGAATAGCATTAAAATGGTTTGAGTTAGGTCCTATTGGGAAGTTGGATTGAATTTCAATTAACTCATTTGAGCTTAATTTTTAATTAAATTTAATATTCAAACACCCAACTCTCAAATCATTAAACTTATTTTAACTCAACAACATCTATACACGTGGATTCAATATTTTTTAACTCAACATCTTTTTGCAACTCACAATCTTTTTCAATTTTTCATAAATGCATTTAGATGTTCCACAAAACTTACTTTATCATTTTAACTCACTATTATTCATAAAAACTTCAACTTATTAATAATAGCTCTCCTGCTATGAAAAATTGCAGCAAATCAGCAAACAATCACGTTGAAGAAGGAAACTAGTAGATAAATATCTCTTTGTAATCATTTCCATTTATTTTCTAATATTCTGGCATTAAGTCTCTTAATTGTAATACACAATATATAAATAAAGTCTGCAACCTACAGTAATACATGATGAGGAGTTTTTCATATCTCGTGCAAATGTTTCTGCACAAGCCAAGATTCTCAAACCTTATCATGGTATTAGAGAAGGCCTAGGACTTCCGTCCACCTCTTGTCCCACCTCTTCTCTGTTTCCTCCCTATAGAGTCTCACTCACATACCCCCTCTCCCCTTCCCTTTAGCACAATGCAGGTTCATATGTTGACCATCAAACTTAGCTCCACAAGTTAGCTCCTCTGAAAGAGTTAGTTTTCACCTCTTCTCACTGGTCAAAATTTAATTGGGTATGCTGATGGTTCTAATCCCTTCCCATCACCCACTGTTCTCGATGCCAACAATAAACTCATCCCAAATCTTAAATATTCCACTTGGCATCAAAGTGATAAATTGGTCATTAGCCTTATCTTTTCCTCACTCACGGAAGAAGCAATAACTGAAGTCTAAGGCTTAACTTCAGCTCTTGATGTCTGGCAAGCACTCGAAGCCTCCTCCTCTCATAAGTCCAAAACTCAAGAGATTCAATTGAAGGATGAACTCCAACTGATGAAGAAAGGTACTCGCAATGTTGCTGAATATTCTCGATCATTCAAAAATCTTTGTGATCAACTACATGCCATGAGCCACCCTCTTGATGAAACTAACACAATACATTGGTTTCTATGTGGCCTGGGTTTTCCTCATTTTCAACCACTATGATGTCACAAACACCTTTGCCTCTATTGAAGGACTTTGTGCCGAAAGCTCAAAGTCATGATCTATTTGTCAAATCTCTTGATTCTCAAGTCAGGCATCTAATTGCATTTATTAGACCTCCTTTTCGTGGTGGACGTTGTGGACAAGGTCATGGTCGTGGACGAGGTCATGGACCTCCATCAAGCACCTCTAATGGAAACTCGCGACCTCCAAACTCTGCATCTCGCCCAACGTCCTTTTCTCGTCCCACATGTCAGATTTGTGGCAAACTTGGCCACCTTGCCTCTGTTTGTTGGGATCAGTATGAGCAATCTCAAACTGCCAATGTAGCTTAGGCCTTCTCCTCTTATTTTCTCTACAAGACTCTACAAACTCTGATTGGTACACTGACAGTGGTGCATCCTCGCATATGAGCAATGATGCAAATAAGTTATCCAATGTCACAAATTACTCTAGACCCGATCAAGTGGTCGTTGGTAATGGTGCTTCTCTCCCTATAACACAAACGGGTTCCCTCTCTCACAAATCTCTCTCTGGTGTTCTTATTTTCAAAGGTGTTCTTATTGTTCCATCTCTTACCAAAATTTAATATCCATTATCAAATTAACTTCTGATAATCATTGCTCAATTACCTTTTTTTGCTTCTAAATTTACCATACAGGACCTTCATATGTAGGGCTGTTCTCCGACCCGACCCGACCCGAGAAACCCAATTTCCGACCCGAACCGATAAGCTTCACATTCCGTTTGGCCAATTACCCGAATACCCGATACCCGATTTCTTCTTCTTCTTCTTCTTCTTCTTCTTGATTGAATCTCACTAACCTAAACTAGAAAACAGTATTTTCTTGGGATGAATTTCACTAACCCAAGTAACAACGTTGACATCGAAATGGCAAGGGAAAAACACATTCAAAACAGAAAAATCGAAACCCCCAACAAAGAAAAATCCAACTACTTCCAATTCTACTTCCTTCATATTCTCACGTTTTCTCGGCAACCAAACACATTGTATAACCTAAGACATCAAAATGAGAGGTTTTGAGAAGAAAATAAAAATAAATCCCGAAAGGAAAACCTACCTCTTGCCTTCAAACTCCGAAACATCGTTCATATTCCATTATTTTCTCGGCAACCAAACAATCAGTTTATAACCCAAAGACCTCAAAAGGAGACGTTTTGAGAAGAAAATAAAAAGAAAACCCAAACGGAAAAACCCACCTCTCTCAACTTTCAAACTCCAAAACATTCTCTCCAAATGATGCTTCCAGATGGTGTTCTAGCTGCTGATCTTACAGTTGAATCGAAAATGGGAGGAATAGCATGAGCCGATCTTACAGTCGATTTCAACGACCAATGATCAAATCGACAAACGAAGCTAATGGGGAACTCGTGAAATTGTTGAAGTCCTACGATTTTACAAATAAACAGAAGAATAGAAAACTCTAAGTCGACAAGGAGATCGATAACGCCGGTGGTAGTTTCTGAATTCCGATGGAGGTGGAGATTGTGTAGATCGAATAAAGAGAAGAGCGAGAGCTGAAATCTGAAATATGAAAAGTGGGGGTTATACTGAAACGGGTGAATATGTTTAAATCGGAATACCCGTTACCGATCAGCCGACATCGGGTCGGGATAACGGTTCGGAAACGGTTCGGCATAACGGGTCGGGTCGGGTTACGGATATTTTGTTCAAACCTATGAATCATATGGGAGTGGTGTTGAAAACCAGTAGACTGAAGCACGGCCTCTATGTCCTTGATCATGCTCATCGTGCATTTCTCAGTTCCCTGTGTGCCACAAACTCTCATGCTTCTTTTGATATTTAGCATGCGCGCTTGAGTCACACAGCAACACATATTGTTGAAACTCTAAATAAAGATGGTGTCATTTCTTTGTCTTTCTCTATGTCGTCTTCAAAATTATGTAATAATTGTCAATTAGGAAAGAGTCATTGTTTGCCTTTTTTTCATTAATGAATAACGAAGTTTTCTTCCTTTTGAATTATTGCATTGTGACATATGACAACCCTCTCCCGCTGCATCCTCTTTGGTTTTTGCTATTATGCTATTTTTGTGGATGATCATTCGCGCTTTACATAGTTTTATCCTCTTAGGCACAAATATGATTTATTTAATATCTTTATATTAAATTTCACAATTTCATGCAAAACCAATTTTCACACAAACTCAAAACCTTTCAAAGTGACGGTGGCACCAAATTTACAAACTATAAGTGTCGGGAATACTTATCCTCCTATGGCATTAAGCATCGCCTCAGATGCCCTTATACTTTTGCTCAAAACTGACGAGCTGAACATAGACATCTGACTCACTCAAAAATGAGTAGCATAAAGGCTATCTCAAGTGCAGGAGCATGTCGTGTAATAATTAAGAATAAAATTCCTAAATCGTCTCGTCAAGAAAAGTTGTTTAAAATCAAACTTATGTAAACGATAAAATAAACATTCACAAAGGAAAAATCAAAGTGGTGATATATGCAATGAGTAAAAGAATGCAATGGAATTGAAAATGGTACTAGTCATGGACTATATTCATATTTTTTAATTTTTTTTTTAGTGTCGAAATAGAATGTAAAAAATTAACAAATTGAAATTAACAACTTAGGAATCAACTAGCTAAACATTCTTAATTAATCTGAAAGTTAAATAATAAAATTGAAATGATTTAAGTCCTAATTAATCTTTTATCAATCTAAAAGGCAATGGAACTATAAAACTAAGCTAAGAATTAAATTAGTTTAGAAAATAATTGACATCATATGAGTTGAGAATTGAAAATCCCAAATCAAGATTCTAGGGTTCATTTCTGTATTCAAATAATTAATTCTCAAAATCAATTCAAAATAGTTGTAATGCCTATTTAATGGAAACTTAAAGAAGCAAGAAAAATAACTAACATAAAATAAACAACAAATAAAAAATCCAAACTTCTAAGCCACAAATCTTGATAATACACTATAAATTTTAAACTAAAATTAAATAAATAAAAAATATAAGGAATGAAAAGAACAAGCCAAATGATGGAGATGAAAATAGCCAGCAATGGAGGAGAAGGCTGGAGTGGCAATTGGACTCAAAAAGGTCTTCAATGTGCCACTGCTATCCTCTCTATTTTTTTTATATATATATTCAATGAAGACCCAAATATATATATATATATATATATATATATATTGCTCTCCTTCATTAAAGACCTTTCCGTTTAGTGCGGCTTGCATCAAAACCAAATAATAATAAATTTTTTTCATCCAAACTCAATTAGATGAGTTTCCATCCAAAGTTAAAAAGAAAAGATTCTCCCCTCTATGAGTCCCACATTTTGCATTAAAAGCCACAACTTCTATCTTTTCTTTTTTTAAATTCATTTTATCTTGTCTTTTTTTAAAAAAATTCCTAATGCATACTTGAGAAAGTAGAGTAAAAAAGTAGTAGTATGCACCTCTATCTACTAAAGTCACCTTTTTTTGTTTTGTCCTTTTATTCATTTTTTTTTTGTTTTTCTTTTTTTTGTTCATGCATTTTTTGGCCTTTTCTATTTTTCTTCTTCTATTTTTTTTTTCTTTTCTTCAAACACGATCAATATAAAAAAGACATAACAAAATATAAAAATAAAAATTAGAATATTAAAAATGTGATGTGCATTGAAGAAATACTATTTAAATAAATCATAAGTTATAAAATTAAACATAAATCATGTTCTTCATCAATTTTAGTCTAAACTTAGATTTACACCTTATAACCATTTTATCATTTAAAACCAATAATAATATCATGCAATAATCAAATAATATATTGATTCTAAATATACAAAATATGCAATAATTCAACTCAATCAACATCATCATATCCTGAAAGAGGCCTTACTCTCCTCTTTCATGCTCATGCGCCTCCCTCACTTTGGGTCGAAGCCTTTTCCACTACTGTGTACTTCATCAATCGGCTTCCAACATCAACTCTCCAATGCCACTCTCCTTTTGTTGTCCTCTAAGGTAAGTCCCAGTCCTACACTCTCCTTGCTCCTAAGTCCACTTCACGTGTCTTTGTCGAATATAGTTCTATGCACAAAGGATTTTGCTATTTAGATCGTCAAAATCAACATGTCTTTGTCTCTCAACATGTTGTATTTGATGAATCTAACTCCCCTTTACAGGAACTACTTCGGCTTCTCCTAGCAATTTAAATGATTTTCTAATTTTCCCTAACACATCTTACCCTCTGCCATCCTCCTCTATTAGTGCTCATATTGCACTCCTGTTGCTGCTCCATGTGCTACCGATGACTGCTCATTTTTCTTGCCCTCCACTTCTGTTTCTTCTCCATAGGATAATCTTGCTGCTTACACCCCTTAAATCGATGCCCAGAAAAATCTCACACCTACTTATATTCACAAGATGCACTTGTCATTGCCTCCGCACCATTTTCTTCTTGCAACAGTCACCCCATGACTACTTAGTCCAAGTCTGGGATTTACAAGGCCAAAGCATACCACAGTGTCACTAGTTTACCACAAGCATTCCTCTTTCGAGCTCAAATTGCATTAAGGAACCTCATGGCTTCAAATTTGCATTTAAACACAATGAGTGGGTTTTGGCTATGGATGAAGAAACTCAAGCATTACACTCCAATCCCACTTGGTCATTGGTTCTTCACCCACCTAACAAAAATGTTGTTGGCTGGCGATGGGTCTTTCACATCAAACTTCTTCTCGATGGCTCAGTTGAACGCTATAAAGTACGTTTTGTTGCTAAATGATACACCCAACTCCTTGGTTTTGACTATGATCAAATATTTAGCTAGTTGTGAAAGCTGCAACCATGCGCATCATCATTTCTCTTGCTCCTTCTGTAGGTTGGACATTATGGAAACTCGATGTTAAAAATATTTTTTTTTTCACGGCATTCTCAACGAGGAAGTATATATAGACCAACCTTCTAGATACATTGATTCTTGGTACCCTCAACATGTTTGATATCTTCACCGTGCTCTCTACAATCTCAAACAAGCACCTCGTGCTTGTTCCAACAGTTCAGTACATTTTTAACTCAATTCAGTTTTGTTTCAAGCCGAGCAAATTCTTCTCTGTTTGTGTATCATACATCCATTGGCATCATTTACTTACTCCTCTATGTTGATGACATAGTTGTCATTGGCAGCAACTCTCAACTTCTTACTTTTCTTACTCGACATAGCAATGAATTTGCTATGAAGGATCTAGGGACTCTTCACTATTTTTTGGGCATTAAGGCTCACTCAAAATCATCTAGCTTATTTCTTTGGCAAACCAAATATGACATGGACATTTTTCATTGAGCGTGTATGACAGATTGCAAACCCACTACTACTCCTATGGTTGTTAGTTAGAAACTCACTAAAGCTAGTTCTCTATTTTTTGATCCAACCCTTTACAGATCGATTGTTACGGCTATACAATATCTCGTCATAACTCGCCCAAATCTTGCCTACAGTATCATTGACACAGTTTGCCAACATATGCATGCTCCTACAGATGAACACCTATATGCAGTCAAACGTAATCTAAGCTATGTGAAGGGCACACTTCACTTCAGTTTGCAGCTCTACTCTCATTCCCTTTGGCAACTCTTAGCATATTTCAATGCCGATTGGGTTGGCTGCCCCAACACTTGGTACTCAACCTCTAGTTATGCCATATGTTTTGGTTAGAATCTAGTCTCTTGGAGTGCAAAGAAACGGTCTACTATTTCTCAAAGTAGTGCTGAATCAGAATATCGCTCACTTACCTTAGCTGCTACCAAAGTCACATGTCTTACACATTTGTTTCATGAGTTGCATGTCACTATATCGGCTACTCCCACCATTCTTTGTGATAATAAAAGTGTCATTTTCAAGTTGGTAAATCCCGCCTCTCATGCTCGCTCCAAACACATTACTCTTGATTACCACGTTCTGTGCGAGAAAGTTATTGCTGACCAACCTTGTGTTAAATTTATTCCATCTAACCTTCAACTTGCATACCTCTTCATTAAGAGTGTTTCTCGGTCTCAATTTCATTCCTTCAGGATCAAGTTTTCTATTTTACCATGCTCCACGATCAGCTTGCAAGGGGTGTTAAGGACAGCTCTCTTACTATGGAAAATTGCAACGTATCAATAGACAATCATGCCTCTATTTCACAAGTCAATACGGCAACCATGTTGAAGAAGGAAACTAACAGATAAATATCTCTTTGCAATCCTTTCCATTTATTTTTTAATATTATGGTATTAAGTCTTTTAATTGTAATATACAATATAAATAAAGGCTGCAACCAACCGCAATACATGCTGAGGAGTTTTTCTTATCTCGTGCAAATGTTTTTGCATAACCCAAGGTCCTCAACCTTATCACAACTCATTTTAACTCAGCTCAACAATCAATTCAAGTCGTAATATGTTTTATTGAGCTAAGGGAAAAGAGAGAAAAATTTAATAAGAATATTATAAAGTTAAAAATTTATTTGGATATAATTTTTTAATGTTATTATTCTTTTATTTTAAAATTTTAAAAAGTAATATTTTTTATATTTTGTTTAGAAGTTTAAAAAAATAATAATGATTACAAAATGACAACATGAAAAAGTTAAATATTTAAAATTGAAAAATGTTGTGTTTGAGTGATATTTAATAATAAAATATCTAAGAATATTTGATATTACGTGAGAACAGTTGTGTTGCCAAAGACCATTGATGTAAATTCATCTATCTATACGCACTACAAGACAAGAAAATGCAATATTTTTGACGACAGAAAGTCATCAAAAATAACAAAAAAATTGCCATAAATAATTAATTTCGACTACTTTCTATCGTCCATAACTCGCCGCTATTACGGAGTCAAGAAAAGCTTTTTCGGACTACTTAAAAATTGACAGGAAAAATTACTTTTTGCGACGACAATTTTAGAAAAATGCTGCCACAAAAACAATTAGCTGAAATGAAATAGAGCTTTAGCAACGATATTAAGTCGTCGGAAATAAGTTTTCTGTTTGCCACGAATACAGAAGACCAGATTTTTTTACTGCATTTTGTTGTATATGCATGATCCTTTTTTCATGATATTTGTTTCTGTTATGACGATTACTTGCTTACTAATAAACTAGAAAAAATTCTAGATTTGCTTGCAAACATTCATGTTAACATCATTCAAATAACTTCTACGTACATATTTGAAATTCACTACTTAATAGCCTAAGTTTTACACAATATTATCCAACATATCACTTTGAAATATACATTTACAAGTAGATTTTTTTTTTTTAATGTAGGGCCACCTCCAAATACAGCACACATGCTCACATAACATCAACTTCATCTGGGAAAAAAAAAAAGAGCAGCTATGTTAATGCATAATTCTTACTTGTACTAATTCACACTATATAAAACAAATTCAAACCAAAATTCCTCTATCTATGGTATTTGCCTACGACTTCTATTCCCCTATAATTTTTTTTTTATAAAGTACCTCTATTCCCCTAACAAGAGCTTCTATCTAACTTACAAAAAAGGATGCTTTGTGTTAAAAACTTTGTGCTGCTGCATCCATTAGCAATCATTTTTGGATATCGTATAGCTATACTGTATTAAAAAATAAAGGGGAAATGGTTGAAAGTTTAATGCAAAAATAGTATCTGCATGATAATATTATTTATTTTATTTTCCATCTAGCTTTAACTTTCTACTGCACTTCTCAATTTATTTTTTAAGGAACTTAGCACTAAATTATAGGCGGAAATGACTAAATTATTAGTAGCTAATATGTTTGCAATAATCAAGGTATGTGCTCCAACTAATGCTACATATATAATTTATAAAAAAAAAATAGAGGTACTTTATAAAAAAAATATACTACATTATAAAAATATATTTGCAGAAAAGTGGAATTTGCTAGAGGCAATCTTGTACAATAGATACCACATTATAAAAAGAGTTTTCAGATATTGCTAGTATATCTGAATGAAGGGTCATCATCAAAGATACAACATATATATTCAATATATGGTAAAGAAAAAAACTACTAGCACTAACAAGAATATATATTCAAGACCCACAATAAGAGAGAGAAGCAAATAAAATTAATCGATCGAATTATATAGAGACTCGCAGGATGATGACAAAAGTAGAATACAAGAGTATTTCAGCTACTTAAAAATCAAGCAGGAATCAATAGGAAACTAGCATGGTGAAGATTCGTGCTCATAAAATGATATATTATAAACTTAATAAATTAAGAAATCCAAATAATTTATATTGGATTTATAACGAGGGCTTAGATCTAACAATATATAATTTGGATTCATGGGCCTAGATTATGATTATTTATTGTGGAATTCTAGGGGATAAACAATAAATTTATCTTGTTGATAACTTACATCTAATATCTTTAATATGTTGCGTACCTAATAATAGAGGTACTTTATAAAATTAAAAAATATCCATCAAAGATTCCATTTGTGGAAATTTTCTTGTTAAAAATTCATAAACTGAGAGTTGTTTTGATCAAATTATTATATTTGAACATTAACACACAAGATATAATTAAACACAAAAATAAAACCTCAGATATGTCTATATATATACATATATAGCAGTTTTTTCTGCATACAAGTCTCCACCCCTTATGTCTAAAGCTAGCTGAAATAAGTGAAGAAATTAAGATTAGAGGAAAAGGTAATTAGTCTAAGTTGTATACCTGAAAGGCAGACACTATATCTTAAGAATGGCCTTGATAATGATCAGGCTGCAAAAGAAACAATTACAAAAGATCTTTTAACATCACATAAAACAAAATTTCCACAACTCGCAAGTATAACGACAAAGGTTTCAAGGGGAAAAATAACAACGAAATGCTGTCAAGTCTTGAAAACTAGTCCATTTCTTTTCTTATATCCAAATTTATCAATGATTTGCATCTAACTCTTATCCATCTAAAAACAACTAGAGTTGAAAAAGTTATTTAGTAAGGAATAAATGCAGCACAAGAGTTGGGAAAGTTGTCTTTCTGACATATATCCTTCACCCTAACTTAATACTTGAGATATAAGCCGCCACAACATTATGTCTATATTTATAAGTTTTAGAAAGATGAGCACATGACACAACCACTCTAATGGGCTGATCCAACTACGGAATAAACCATTTAGTATATTTGAATGTGCCATAGATTTAGTATCTACAGACATTTTGAGAATGTGAAGAATGGAGGAAAAATAACAATTTAATTGATTTATATAGTTGTTATGATGTTTCAATTGAGTAAAATAATATATAGTTAAAAGCACAACACTTTTCTCGTAGAAGTTAGAACTCAGTGATAGGGTAACATATGTAAATTGGTACTTTGTGTTGTAGCCTAGAGAAAACTTAGATGGGTTGAAATTGAGTGAGGTAGACCCACGAGTAGTGTTCCATTAAGATATCCCATCGGGGTCTACTATCTTCGCTTATGACTCCATTCAGAAGATGCTTGCAATTTCTACTATGTCAATTCCTACTTTTCCTTTATTCTACTCCTATGTTAATTTTTTCCTCTCCCTCTCCAACGTTTTTTACATCTTACCTAGACTGTCTTTAAGAATAAGAGTTCAACATTTAATTATCATGTAGTCAACTCTAATGACCATACACAAGGGTGAATTATTGCATATATATGAGTGACCTGACTTAAACTCCAAATTAGATATAAGACGCAAAAGTGCTTACTATTTGGCAAGAATCATTAGAATGAGGTCCGTCAGCTTTCAGAACCTAAAACAAAACTAAAATCTCAAATGAGAATATATTAGTAGAGAAGACTCAAATAATAATCTCAAATGGGAAAACCATTCTATGCTGCTCCCATGTCACCCATCCACAATTTGGTTGTTGATAACACAGGGGAATGGAAAACAAAAATTTAAGATTCCATCTAAAGCAGTTAAAACCTCTATATAATCTATTTCAAACAGCCTAAATTCCTTCCAAACTCAAAGCAAATTAGACATCACATTTTTATATTCATTAAAATAGCTCCAATAACCACAAATTAGGCATCATATATTTTTTGAATGATTATAATTAGTTTCCAACTTGAGATGAGAACAATGACAAAGGGAGTTCAAGCATTACCTAGTTCAGAACGCGCAAGATAGATATGTAGAGCATTCCCTCCTCTTTTAAAATGCTAAATCGAGATGACGTTTCTTACACTTTCTTTATGTTTTATCATAACTTTCTAACAGATTCACAAATGAGGAAATGTAGAAAGCTGGAGAAGCGAAGTAGCAAAATAGGAAACAGAGAGAAATGAGAAAAATGTATTGATGTTAATTAAATTCTCTATTTGCAGTGCAATGGAATGTGTCCATATATAGAGAGTTATACACGTGCATGAATAAAACAAATAATTCCAGACAACTTTAAACAAATAATGCTAATGGAGTGGCAGCTCATTGATCCTGTGTTTCCTCATTGAGCTGTAGTGGTATTGCCAAGTTGCAATCAATCGTAGCCTTGCTATCTAATGTGTGGTGCTTTGTTGGCAAATGTTGTTCATACTTTAACCCCCCCCCCCCCCCAACAAGATGAAGATTGGATATCAAGAACTCCCATCTTGAGCAAAAGTGATTTGAACAGTGGAGAAGGTAGAGCTTTGGTGAGAAGGTTCACCAATTGGGAGCTCAATGGAGTATGTGCAGTAGAAATGATTCATTCATGTATCTTGTCACTAATTAGATGGTAGTCTAATTCGATAAGCTTAGTACGTTCATGGAAGATGGAGTTGGATGCAATGCAAGGCAGCTTTGCTGTCATAGTAGAGAGCAGCAGATCTTGTGTGTGGAACAATGAGATTATTGAGCAAATATTTTAACCAAATAATTTCGCATGATGCTGCTGCCATGGAGTGATATTCAGCTTCAACTAAACTCCTTGAAATCACTGTTTACTTCTTAGATTTCCAAGAAACAAGGTATTGTCCAAGAAAAATACAATAGCCAGTGGTCGATTTTCTTGTGTCGGGATAGGAGATCCAATCTGAGTCTCAATAAGCAATGAGCTTGCATGGTGAAGATGAGGGGAAGAACAAACCTTGTCCTGGAGAATTTTTGAAGATGAGGGAGTCATGGGCTAACCATGTACTGACTGAGAAGGTGAGTTGATTATGTGAGGTTTGGTTGCATTATTGTAAGGTAAATGAGCCTCCCAATGAGTCTTCTATACAAAGTTGGGTCTTGAAGCAGTGTTCCTTCATCTTTGAACAGTTTTAGATTGGAATCCATAGGGGTAGAGGAAGGTTTATAGCCAAGTAATCCTAAATCATGCAAGATGTCCAATTCATATTTGTGCTAACAAATTTGGATACTGGTGGGATTTCGAGCTATTTCTAAGTCAAGAAAGTACTTGTGAGATTCTAGATCCTTGATCTTGAATTGAATCTCTAGGAAATCTTTAAGCTCGATTACAGATTGAGCATATTTAAAGCTACCACTATGTCATCGATATACACAAGTAATGCAAAAAAAGATTGTCCAGTTTTATCGGTAAACAAACTATAATCAATCCAAGATTGTATGAAACTGAAATGGAGTAAAGAAGATGAGAATTTTGCATACCATTGCTGAGAGGTCTGTTTAAGGCCATATAAAATCTTATTTAACTTTCAAACTTTGTTTGTTCCACGGATAAAATAACCCAGTGGGGGCTTCATATACACTTATTCTTCTAATTCTCCATGCAAGAATACGTTATTCACATCAAATTGATGGAGAATCCATCCCTTGATAGCTGCCAAAGCCAAGAGTATTTTGACTGTTACAAGTTTTGTAACTGGTGAAAATGTTTCATAATAGTCAAGCCCCTTTTGTGGGGTGTATCCTTTTGCAACTAAACGTGCCTTATATCTTTTCACAGTGCCATCCGAATTGTATTTGATTTGGTAGACCCATTTTGAACCAATAACCATTTTGTCATGAGGAAGATCAACAACCTCCCAAATGTTGTTCATTTCTAAGGCTACAATTTCACTATCCATAGCTTGGCACCATTCCAAAGATTGCACAACTTGATTGTAGTAGGCTCAATATGTTTAAAAATAGATGATGAAAAAACAGCATGGCAATGAGATAATTCTTCATGAGTTAAAATAGATGATAAGGGATAGGGATGAGTGGTTTGTAGAGTACCTTTTTTCTTGAAGCTAGACTGTGAAGTGGAGTCCTGCACGACCTGTTGAGGGAAGATAGGGAGGTGGTTTCTTGGGTCTTTCTGATCTTCGGGTGATTGGATTGTGTGAAGGTATGGAGAAGTGGTTAATTGGTGAAGTGTTGGTGTAAGGGGGAGTGGAGATGGGATCATTAGATGATGGTGGTGGAGTGGTAGAGTCAAATGTTGAGATAGGATTTGCATTAATGAATTCAGGAGATGAGTTTATAGGAGGTGTAAAGGGAATGGATGAAGGGAAAATAAAGTTTGAGGTAGCTGTTTTGTAAGGGAAAGTGTGCTCATAAAAAATTACATCGCGAGAGAAGAATGTTAATTGATTTTCTAAGTCCAATAATTTGTAACCTTTGATGCCAAAGGGGTATCCCAACAATATGCATTTTTTTGGAAGGATATTTTAATGTAGAAGCATAACACAAACATTCAAAAATCTTTAGATGATTGTAATTCGGTTTAGTGTTGAAAAGAAGTTAGTATAGTATTTGGTTTTGTAAATTGGGAAAGGGGGTTCTATTTATTAGGTAAGAGTTTGTCATGACGTAATCGGTCCAATATGAAATGGGAATACCAGATTGAAAACGCAATGCACAAGCAACATTGAGGATATGTTAATGTTTGCGCTCTACAATTCCATTTTCGTGAGAACTTTAAACGCAACTTCATTGATGGATGAGGCCTTTTCCATATAAAAATTTGTCATGGCAAATTCAATCCCATTATCAGCTCATATGATTTTTATTTTGGTTTGAAATTTGATTTCAACATGGGAGTAAAAGGATTGAAGTAAGGCTCAAGTTTGGGATTTATTATTCATCAAATAAAGTCATGTACATCTTGTGAAGTCATCAACAATGGTTAGAAAATATCTTGAGCCTTCATATGCAATTTGGGAGCAAGTTCCCCATATGTCACAATTAATAATATCAAATGGATGTTTTGCTTGAGTTTGACTAATTGAAATTGAAAGTCTATGTTGTTTGGAGAAATGGCAAATGTTGCAAGGAGAATTTTCATTCATAAAATTCTGATTTGATAAATAATGTTGCAGTAAAGAAAGTTTGGAATCAACAAGATGTCTCATTCGATAGTGTCATAAACTGTGCTTAGATTGACGGGAAGATACAGAATTATAAATAAAAGGGTGAAAACGTGATAAGACAGATGTAGTTGCTGGTATGGCAGTGGTGGCTGTTGCTGTCCACGAGAGATGATGGAGGCCATTGTGAGTCTCATCCTTCCCAATCGTGCTCCAAGTTAAAAGGTCTTGTACAAAACATTCATTAGTGAAGAAAATACAACAACAATGGATATCCTCAGTGAGTTTTCTTGCCGAAAGAAGATTGAAATTAAATGAAGGGATGCATAGAATATTTTTTAGGGTGATTTTATCATTAAGCAAGACTATACCTTTATGAGTGACTTTGGCTTGATCACTATTGGGTAACTTAACAAGAAAAGAGACTGGTGTGAGAGTAGATATGTAGAGGGGGGTGCAACAGACCAGATGATCAATATACAGAACACTATTTTTAATCTTCAAGGACATTGTATTTTGTAACCAAGTCACAACCATATCATTGCATTCAAGCCATGATTCCAACAAGGTACTAGTAGTGTCGGTGCAATGACAGAGAGTGCCATCAATGAAACCTAATTTCTTTTTAAGGCGAATGGATCTACGAATTGTTCTAGCCCATGAGTGATAGTTCTCGATGGTAAGGAGATGGTTAGTGAGCAATGTATCAGGGCCATCATTGGTTGAGATAGTAAGGGCTAGAGGGATCTTTGGGATTATTGTTTGGAGCCATTATGGCTCTGATACCATAACAAATTCACAAATGCAGAAATGTAGAAAGCTGAGATGCAGAATGGCAGAATAGGAAACAGAGAGAAATGAGAAAAATGTATTGCTGTTAATTAATTTCTCTAGTTTACAGTGCAATGAAATGTGTCCATATATAGAAAGCTATACATGCATTTGAATAAAACAAATAATGGCAGAAAATTTTATATAAGGAATGCTAATGGAGTGGCACCTAATTGATCATATGTTTCCTCATTGAGCTGTAGTGGTATTGTCAAGTTGCAATCAATCGTGGCCTTTTCATCTCATGTGTGGTGCTTTGTTGGCAACTATTGTTCATACTTTAACACTTTATTCAAGTTTCTAAGCAACCATAAAGAGATAACCAACTAATCCTAGCGCACCTAGAAATTAGAAAGAATATCAATAAGGTCGAATTGAAAAATCATATCTAATCGTGAAATTAATTACAAATCCCTTTCAAATAACAAAACTAAAAAGTAAAATAACAGGTCAGTCAAGAAAGTAGACCACCAATATGAAGTTACGTACACATACCTCTTAATCTCAGTCACTCACCTCAAATCTATGTTACCAACAGATTTATGAGCACCACTATCGCACACCTTCTTGATTGATTAAATAAATCTCAAATTTCAGACAAGCCATTAGGAAAATCCATGGAGAAAGAGCGACAGAGAGAAGCGAGACTTACAGAGAGAGAGATCTCGATGGAGGCTAAAAATTTGAAAGACAAACTCACTCATGTCAGCGAGAAAACGGCGGCACTGCATTGATAAAAAACTTCGTGCATAACCACAGAGAGAGAGATAGGGGAAGGGAAATAAGAGAGAAAATGCAATGGAAAATAAGCGCGAGGTAGATAAATGAGGGAAAAATCTGTTACGACAACATGTATAAAGAAAAAGATGTTATGGCAACAAATATGGGTCGTAACAAGTCCTATTTCTGACAACACTTTTTTCGGCGACCTAACATCGCCGAAAATAGTATACAAATCCAGCTATTTTGCCAGGTAGCCACAAAAAAGCAACTAAATTTATAAAATACACTATTTATGGCTATAATCACATCGTCGAAAAAAAAATAGCCTCATTACCAATTTTTCTTGTAGTGACGATAAGCCATCCATTCCATCAAGTTATTGTGTGAATTTCATTTTTTCTAAATATTTGACTAAATTGGATGGTTCAACTTTATTATATGAGTCCTATAACATTTATTGATGTTGTTAATGGAAGATTTTTGGCAATGTACACTCTATATAAACATAGGTCATCCAATTTGAGGGAAAGTTTTGACAGCCCCATAAAAGTGATACAAGTTGCCTTAACCAATTTAGATGAGTATTGAGCATCACAATCTCTATGAAGGGAGGGCAACCAAATAGAATGGAGGGCATTGGAGCTGGGCAGAGAAGTAGATCTCAAGAATGTCACACACACACACACACACACACACACACACACACACATATACATACATATATATATATAGATAAATGAGATGCTCAAGTTTTGTTCAAAATTAATCTTACTAGAAATTATATTTGCAATCATAGAATACACAAACATCACACAATCATTTTTTTTTAAATGAATAAATATGAGATTTACATTAAAAAATTAATTTTTTAATAATGAACTCCAATCTTTTTCAAAATAAATTATGTGACACTTACATACTCTATAATTGTATCTAATACTATTCAAACCTTAAAGGATAGTAAGTGCAACATATCATGGATTGGGTAGATAATGGAAGACATAAAGTTAATTTTCCAGCAAAGAATTGATTGGATTTCTTAATTCATTTATAGAGAAGGAAATAGTGTGATTCATACATTGGCAAAGATGGCTCTACAGATTAGAACGGAATTAGCATTTTTGGATTGAAAAAAAGGCCAAAAATCTCTTGTATTGATCGATATTATTTGACTAATTAATTTTGTTGATAATGAATGTCAAAAAGCGTGTCTTGGATTAAAAAATAATAATAACAGGCTTACTATCCTTTTAATTAATATCCCTTTACTACTTGAACTAAAAATGTAATAAAAAGGTAGTAAGACCATCACTATTCTTAAAAAAAATTAAAATTACAAAAAAAAGCAATAAAGATTAAAGACTCTTAAAACACATTATATATGTGCCGAAGAAAAAAATATTACGCTTCATCATAGTTTAAGTTTGCGTAATGTCCAAATAAAAATTTGAGTTTGAAACCCTTACCTTTGTGTACCCCAAAAATAAAAGTTTTCTCTCTTTTCTTTTCGTTCTCTATTAAAAATAAATTCTCATTTTACGTATTTTTTATGTTATTTAAAACGTGACAAAATATAAGTTGAATGGCTTTTTATCCAACCTAAAAATAAAAGTACGCATGGAGCATTCTTTTGGTTCATGCATGTCTCTATGCAAAATAACTTCTTTTATAGAGATTTATTTTGTCATTTAAGTAAAACGTTTATGTTGGCTTATGTATATTTGAGGTAAAATAATATAAAATAATAATTTTTTTATTTTTTTAAAATTATTTTAAATTTAGTATTTTTATATATTTTATAATTAATACCTACTTTTTATCATCAACTTAATATAAATTTCATGTATCAAGATCATCTTAATATAGAAAAGTAGGGGACAAAAATATCGCTCGCAACCTATTCTTCTCCGACGATTTCAGGTAAAAAAGAGTAACAATTTTCCTGCAAGCGTTGCAACTATCACAAGGGGTGAGAGCCTTAGCTCCCCCTCCCTCCCTCTTTTACCTTTATGCCGTATGTGTGAGTTTATTTTTTGGTATTTGTTTTTGTTTTAGGCATAGGGGTGAGTTTGGTATTTTTCAGTGACTTATGTCGATCACGCGCTCTACTGGAGGCTTCGTCTACCACCAATCTCCCAGCCGGTCAAAGGACTTGGCATACAGAGTGAAGCGTGCTCTGCATGAGTGGATTGTTGTAGTATACTTGTGATCTACGAGCCTCCTCCTAGACGTTATTACTGTCGCCATGCGCAGTTTTTTTGGGCACTGTGACTCAACTACTTCATGGTCCTCAATCCAACAGTCGACCTCGTCCAGCGTGGCGCATGTGCTATACATGTCACTACAGTTGTGCATTGTGCGTTGATTTTGTATTTTCATGTTCTTGTGTTATGTTATTTTATTTTATTTTGTAGTTGTTTGTTTGTTATCTGTTTTAGATAGTATTAATCAAAGGGAAAAAACAATTTCCTTTGGTTGACTCTCTCCTTCTTTGGAAGATGTGGGTTTGATTCACACTCTTCTTTTAAAGAATGATGGTGGTTGGGATTTGATTAATACTCTATTTTTATAGTGTGTTATACTCTCCGACGAATCTATATTGAAGTCTCTGGTGGCATTGTTATTTGAGAGTATATAGAGGTTTAGACAATGTTCATCACAAAAAAAAATTGTATGCGGATATGCTTCAATCAGTTTGGTTAATTTGGCTGGTAATCTGAGTTCGTTCTGTATTATCAGGTCACAATTATAATCTCGATTTGTTAGAACAAAATGTAGTTTTTTCTATTTAAAAAAATCATTTTAATATAAATTCTACAAAATTAATTTTAATGAATAAGAGCGAAAAAAATAATAAAATAATATTTAAAAAGTGCATAGTAGATCTTCAGACTTAAAAAAATATTATTTATAGTTATACAAATATTTAGAAATGTATAATATAATATTAAAAAAATTGAAAAAATCTAATAAAAATCCGCACACCTATTTAAAAATGTGATTTTTATTTTTTTATTTTTTTATACTTAAAAGTTTTTTATGTATATAATGTACAAGCTTTCTATATAGTATTACTCAAAAAAAATTAGATTCATATTATAGAAAGGCAATGTTAGGAATCTGTACTTTTATATTCCTATTTATGGATTCTTAATTAGGATATTTTTTTTTTAATTTTTTATTTTACATGATTTTTATATAAGTATTTTAAAATAATGTTGTAATTTTTCTATATTTTTAAAAAATATTTTAAGATGTTAAAAAAATCATGTAAATAAAACATACATTTTAAAACACTTAAATTTTTAATTTTTTTATATTATTTTTTTAACATCTTAAAATATTTTTAAAAAATATAAAAAAATCATAATATTATTTTAAAATACTTATATAAAAATCATGTAAAATTAAAAATTAAAAATAAAGTTCAAAGTAGAAATTCTCCAATAAAAATTCCAAAATAAAAATTCTTAGCATATTTCATTATATAAATATGATTTTACGAATATAACTTTGCATGAACAGATGCATATGTAACTTTGCATAAAGATCAACATGCGGCGGCATATAACCCCGTCCCCGAGAGATTCCATACACGTGGTGTCACTGTATTGGGCTTCTTTTATTTCCTTCCCCAGCTCCCACATTCCCTCTTCACTCCATTTTCTACGCAGAATTTTCCGATTCTCAATTCTCATACTTTCTCAATCAAATTCTAAACCCTAGAATTTCCCAAACTCCAAATGAAATGGATGCATCGTTAGGGGACGGAAGCTCATGGGATTTTCTCGATTATAGTTTCATTGACGACAACCCTTCCCCCGAATTCTGTTTGCCCAATCACGGGTAATCCAATTCTCTCCCGAGTCCATCGCAGCTTTCTTTTCTTTATCTTTGAATTCGCTTTGATGTTTAGTCTCTTATGATTTTTGCTGCGGATTTAGATTATATAGTTGTAGAAATCTGATTTATATACGCCCCCCGAACAAAGAGATCTGAGAATATTCACCTCAAATTTACAGTCTGTTATCGTATATGGTTGTAGGGCTAGCGTGGACGTTGATTTCTCGATCGGGCCACAGAGAGACTGCCCGGAAAGAGGGGGTTCACGGAAGAGGTATTGCTGAGATGGTTTTATAAATTATTTTTTATTGCCTTCTGAAAATTTTGACTTGGTAATTTTACCAGCTCCAGTTCATTTGTTTTTTGTTCTTGCTCTTAGGGTGAATTTTAAGTCATATTCATGTATAAATTAAATTGTCCCGTTCTGTTCGTTGTCTTTTCTTCTGCAATTGTCTATACACTTACCGCAGTGTTAGTAATTCCCAGTTGATAAAACATAGCTCCGTGATTTCTTATATTATGTTTGTTAACCTCAGAGTTTTTATTCATACTTTTATTCTTTTCACCTACTTTAATTTATTAGGCGCATCTGTCTGTTAATTTGGTTGGAAGCAAATACTTCAGTTTCTTAATGCTTACATTCTGATCCAGCGGAATCTCTAGTTGTAGCTTTTTCATTTTGCTAATCAGCGTGTTTCTATACATTTTTTGATGAATTTGCTAAAGCACGGTGTTGCATTTGGGAAATTGCCTCTGAACTCTAGTTCTGCCACCTGATTCCCAGTTTCCCACAATGTGTCATCACCCAAAAAAGAAAATGGGTCTGATAGGGTATGGTTGGTTGATGATATACCATATCAATGTAAATCTTGCATAACAGACTAGTCATCCATTTACTATGCGTAGTATGTGAATTTTTTTTATTTCTCTGTGAGGTAGTGATACTTGATCTCTTGTTATCACTTGCTCTTACATGGTACTAATAACTTTCAGGATGCGCAATGATTCATGCAGCAGGCCAGTATCTAAAGCTTGTCGTGAGAGACTGCGAAGGGAAAAATTGAATGACAGGCATCAGTTTTTTCTTTTTGTTTCTTAATTTCAGAATTCTCTGTTTGATTTGGGAACTGTTAAAATTTAGACTAAAGTACCTTTTACATTAGAAGTTGATATTTTCTGTCAGAATCCATTTCCTTGCATAATTCATGATGTTGCTGCACCTTATGTTTTCAAGAATATGTGAAAATCTCTTTTTAAACCCCAAACTACCGCTACAGCAATATGACTTCCAAAGTTTTCATTTGGTCCCAACTTCATGTAAATTGCATACCGTACTCGTTAAAGTAGACAAGAAAAAGGGGGGAAATGATACAATTTAATTACTGAATCTTAAAAGATAGGGTTAATAGTAAAAGGAGTGGTAATTTAAGAGAGTACTATAGAATTTTGACCAAGAACAACAATCATCTGACTGTTCTATTTCTTTCATTCTTTTATTATCTCTCTCTCTCTCTCTCTAAGGAGGTAATGACAGGCCAGCTCTCGTTTATGACTCGTGCAGATTTATAGACTTGAGTTCTGTTTTGGATCCTGAGAGAACAGTCAAAACGGACAAGCATGCCATACTAGATGATGCAATCAGAATTTTGAACCAACTCAGATCTGAATCTCAAGAACTTAAAGAAACAAATGAAAAACTACTGGAAGAAATAAAAAATTTGAAGGTTAGTCATTTCCATGCAATTATAGTTTTCCAGAAAGTTTATGTTTGTCTCTTGTATGCATCCCATGTATTTCGGTTTTGCCTATTCTTTACTATCAATAAAGCTTACCTATCAAAAATAAAATATTTATTAATGAGCTCTGACACCTACTTGCATCTGAATGTGAGAAGTGGTCAGTTGGCAGATGCTTTGCGTCTATAAAATGGAATTTTCACAACTGTGTGCCATGAATACATTCCATATACTCCAGGACGAGGAGCCATTGTTTCTTTTGCAAGAAGATAAACAGAACTTAGAAGGGAGAGATGAATGTTTGAATGAAAATATGGAATAAAAAGCATTTGGTCCCTGCTTTTGCAATATTTTGAAATGACTTATTGTTTATCTTTTGCAGTTTAAGTTAATTGAGTCATGTGAGGATATGTTTTAGCTTTTCTTCTGCATGTAGTTGATTAAAGTAGTGAAGTCAGTATGAAATTCCAATGTTGGATAGCTCAATACTGGCATTTTTATGTTACTTCCCTCTGCAAACAGGCAGAGAAGAATGAATTACGTGAAGAGAAGCTTATGCTGAAGGCGGACAAGGAAAGGATGGAGCAGCAATTGAAATCTATGGCTATTCCACCTGCTGGGTTTATGCCAGGTCATCCAGCTGCATATCATTCTGGGCCAAACAAGATGGCGGTTTGGCCCAGCTATGGTTTAGTTCCAATGTGGCAATACATGCCTCCAGCTGCCCGTGATACATCTCATGATCATGAGCTCAGGCCACCTGCTGCATAGTTATTTAACATCGGTATCAGATGCATTCTTTTACTGTCGTAACGTCGTTCCAACATTTTTGTTGCCCGTTGACATGTATAGAGCTGCTGTTTCAGTAGGCCGGATTTTTAAATTCAGCTATTAACAATTTACATGCAGCATTGGCGAGCTGAGTGGGTTGGTGGCTTTTTCTTCTAAAATGTAATCGTTTTAGGCAACTGTTTGTGATTTTAAGTGCACATCGAGTAATTCCGTCCCAGAAAATCTTCAGTAGTATATAGCCAGCTTTCTATTTTTTCGTGCTAAACATGGAGATGTTTGAAGGTCTCTGAGTCTGAACTTCGTCAAAGAGATGCAAAGTTACCTACTAAGAAAATATGAACTGTGGTGCTCTATAAATACGAAAAAACTGAATTACACTAAGGTTTCAATTAGTGAACTTATCACTTACTTTTTATGAACTGCTTTTTGGATTCGGAAGTTGATATTGTTGACCTTACAATGGAGAATTTCAATATAATTTTGCTTGCACTCGATATATTAACATCAAACACCATAGTTTGAGATCCGGATATTATTGAATGTTAAATGCTTTGAAGCAAATTTCCTCAAAACTCCCTGCTATCTCTGAAGCAAATTTTGATACAAATCAATCACCTTGATCTTTTCTCTCAACTTCGCCCACTTTTCCTTTTCCTATCGGTATTGCATCAAGATGACACCTTTCTCTAGGCTTGTTTGAGGAATGATCTTTAAGGTTCGCATTGTGATGCTTCCTTAGGAAGTTAGGAGCTGAAGTAATTCTGTGTTTTGTTATCCTTTTGATCTTTGGAAGTCGAATAAGTTTGCTCTTGGGAATCCCTTTGAACTTTTTGGTCATCATCTTTTCCCCACAGTAGCATATAGAGGCCAATGATGGCGATGAATGCCCCTAGAATGCTGAACAAAACACGTGAAGAATAAGTTTAGATCTCTCTCTCTCTCTCTCTCTCTCTCTCTCTCTCTCTCTCTCTCTCTCTCTCGTAGATAGAATGATGAAAAATTACCATCCCATGTAGAGTCTTTCCCCGAGGACAAGGTATCCTACAGTTGCTACTAATATTGTTGATAGGGGATTAAACATGGTCACAAAAACTGGTCCTCTTTCTTCCATGCACCATAGTTGAATGAAAATAATCAAGCCAGAGACCACCACTCCCTGCCATGTAATGAAAATAATCAAAGCCAGATCAATATTTCAAAACTTGAATGTCTATATAAGCAGACTACTGAGATGCTTACACCATATAGGATCGACCATAAATCAATGTTGAATCCTACAGCCCAAGCAGCTCGGTTATGCTCTATGATGACTGCAAAGACGGCTGATGATGCTCCTCCGAAAAAGCTCATCCATGTAGTCAGTGACAATGGGGCAGGATATCTTTTTAATGTATATGCCTACAATTTTCATAAGATTATCCACAAATATCTTCTGAAAATTATTCTAGCCATAAAAGAATTACACAAAACTAATTTCACAAAATAATGGAGCTTATTATGGTTCGTCACATTATAAAATTACTTTTATTATAAAGCAAATCTAATAGATTAGATAAAGTCATGTTAGTTTTCTAAGATTGTTTTTGTGTAATTCATTTATCGTTTCTTTGAGTTAGGGGTAAAAACCTGCATAATGTACCATATGGACCATGTCAAGCAGCTCGCAATAGTTAAAAGAGAACCCTTTAACCAGTTCTCGTGGGTGGCAGTGTTCCCTTCAATATGAATTAGAGGACGCCATAGATTTCTCATAACAGGCCCCTTGTATAGTGTCATGGTCATTGCCGCAGCTAAGGAGATCAAGGTACCAAGAACTTTTGCCATCCCTCGTGGATTTCGTAGATCAAGAACTTCCAAACTGCATGAAAATAAAATTTTAGATCTTAATCCACATTATGGAAATAGAAATGCATATATATCTCTCTTGAAAAGAAAAAGGGATTATGTCAATCAATTAGCATTTTTTTACCCGAGTACAACGGCTATTACAAATGTTAGGGAAGCTATGGTATTGACCATTGATGCAAGGAATGTTGGGGAGGTGTACGACAAGCTTGCAAAGTACATGTTCAGAGTCAAACCCTCCCTGCAATAATTGAATTTCTTTTAGTCTCTGCCTTACACATTTTAGAAATAATAGTAAAATCTCAGTACTATTTCTTTTGAAAAAGATGATTGAGATTGATTTTATTAGAAGTTCTTCACGGTAGAATGCCACAAGAATTCTTAAGGTTCTTGGTGCTTTAATTGTAACCATGTAAATTAGAAGCGTGAGCCTCTTATTCCTTACCCAAGGAGAGAAAGGAAGACAATTTCCATTAGAAGAGCAAATGTCAGCTTTGGCCTCACTTTTCTGCAAGACATGATTAAATATGATTAGCACCTACAACATAGCATGGTTGAAATATTTGGAATAAAGAACGATTCATGATTTCTCAATTCTTCAGCATTAGAGCCAATGTAGTGTTTTTAGACATGTCATCCATTTGTGATTATGTCTGTTAATTTAAAACGAAATACTTTAGCCATAAATGGATTATAAAATAGATCTTACGAATCACATGAAACCACATCAGTTTGTATGATTACTTTTAATAATCTCTTTGTGACTATAACAGTCCTCTTAAAGAACATAAAAATAATTAAAACTAGAAGAAATGAACGAAGTACCTCTCAAGAAAATAGGCAAAAGGGAACATCACAGTAGTAGCAACAATCTGTCTGTAAGTAATATAGACATGGAGATTCATTCCATGATTGAAGGAAACTAGTGTGATAAAATACAAAAAAGTATAGCCCATCTGAGCCATAACCATGAGGAAGTGTGGCTTGAATTTCCTGCAACTGCTCCCAAGGGAACAGCCATTTGTTGGTGCCATATGGCTCCTTTTACTACTTTCTCCCTCTCCTGATTTTTCACAAGCTGAAGAAGCACATGAGGCACATGCACACACACACACACACACACATATATATACAGAATGAAAGAATATTAAAGTAGGGATTGAATTACATACTCGTTGAATGTTCTTAGGATCATCTTCTCGATTAAACCCCTTTCGATATATTGACAATCCTGTGACTTAACTTCTGGGTCAATAAGAAAATTAGGCAGTCTTTACTGGCTGGGATCACCCAGAATAGCCGGGATGCCAAATAGTTTATGATGCCAGAGGATATTCTTGTTTTCCTAAGGGCATTTTTTTGTTGTCATAATCGAAGTTGCCCCTTCCCCTTCACAGCTACCATATTTAGAAACAAGAAACAAAACATAAATTACAGAAATGTGGTTAAGTACAAATGGAACTGACTGGGATAGGCTTATGAATAATTAAAAATAAATTAAAAAAGAACAACTCAAAGAACAAAATAAAATTTCTGTGGATCTTATCTAATAAATTAGTGTCATCAACAATGTGATTTTTGTGGGAAAATGTGAAATTGAAGTCTCTTTCATTTCATTTGACAAAACCAGACAATCATCGACTCCCTAAAGTCAATGTCCCACATCTAATAACGCAGAAACTGTTTCTCATTAGTTCTTGAAGCTAACTTACATCGAGGGAAACTTTATTTAATGATTGTTTGCACAAATCTATGGTTTTTCCTTACTTGCAAAGCTTGATTATTATAGATTGGTTCTTGAAGATAACTTACATCGAGGGTAACTTTATTTCATGATCGTTTGCACAAATGGGTATTGAAGTTTGGAGGTTGGCCATATATGAAGCATTGAACTTTATTATAAGGGTTCTTCTATACGCAGTCACTTCTATGCAGTCGGCATGCAGTCTGCTGACGTGGCATTATGCCACGTCAGCTTTTAATTTTTTTAAAAAAAATCCTGCAACGAAATGAAAACAAAATAAACGCAAATATAAAACTAGGTGTTGCCCAGATGACTAACACAAGAGGGGGGGTGAATTGGGTTATATTAAAAAATTAATACTTATAAACTAAATATACAATATAAAATATAACCAAAATATAAAGCAGTAGGAAATATAAAGAGTAGGGTAAGAGAAAGCAAACTCAGTATTTTTACGAGGTTCAGCCCTACTGCCTACGTCCTCGCCTCAAGCTACCCCTTGAGGATTCCCAAATCTACTATTCAATCTCCTTTAGGTGGAGATAGAAACCTATTACACCTTTGAGCAGCACCGCTCCAAAGATTCCGTGTAGAACACCCTCTACACTTCCAATCACCTCACACTTGGTGATTCAACTATTCCCTGTGTAGAACACCTTCTACACACACAAGGGTTATACACACCCTCTTACTTCCAATCACCTCACACTTGGTGATTTAACTATTCCCCGTGTAGAACACCTTCTACACACACAAGGGTTATACACACCCTCTTACTGATACAAGAATTGATAGTGGGTAGGCTATCAGAAAACACTCCTCAACGAGTGAAATAAGAACAATACAGCACAAACTATATCTCTCTCAACAAGAACAAGAATTAAGGCTCAAAACTTTAGAAAAGAGAGAATGAGAGCTTTGAAAGAATGATGCAAAATTTAGTAATAGATGTGTAAGCTCTTGTTGTGAATTTTGCAAAACTCAAGTGAGCTATTTATAGGCAAATGAGTTTTCAATTTCAAATTTGAAAAGATTCCCATGTCAAAATCATCATCATTCACTTTTCAAAAATTTCAAATCTAATATTTTTACTTTTTGCATGTGACAAAAGGAGCACACTTTACTTTTCAAAAATTTCAAACATAATCTTTTACTTTTTGCATATGACAAAAGGAGCACACTTTACTTTTCAAAATTTTCAAATAAAGACATCTACCTTTTGCATAAGTCAAGAAAAGCATCCACCACTTTTAAAAATATTCAAATAAAACATGCACATGTAAAAGATGACAATCAATCATCTTAATATTTTCAAAATTCAAACTTTTAATCATGTCATGCACATGTGAAAGATGACAATCAATCATCTTTCAAAATTTTCAAATTTAATTTTCAAAATATTCATGCATATGTGGAAAATGTATTTTAATGCTTTATGATAAAATATTAATTTTGAGCCTTAATCCTAATTTTGAATTTTTAAGAGATTTACAAAATTACTCTATGATTTTAATGTGAACTTATTCCCTTCTTGCTCATGCTTGCTTCCTTGATGTGCTTGATTCTATTGTGTAGACAACTTGAGCTTGAAACTCCTTTATTCTTTGAATTCATTTGTTATCATCAAAATCCATGTGTAGATTTATATGAAACTTGAATCCTTGAGTTCAACAATCTCCCCCTTTTTGATGATGACAAATGCTTGATAGAACTTGAAACCTGTATGAATACTTAAGCTCCCCCTGAGAATGTGCGTTAGTTTTTCAAGTAAAAATATAAATATAATTCCAAGCATATATAACAAGTTTAGCAATTTAAACAATGTTAATGTTCTAGTCTAAAACTTCTCCCCCTTTTGGCATCATTAAAAAGGAATCATAATTAGTTCAATAAGATATATTCCTATAATAACCAATAGATAAATAAAACGCTGCGTTAGTAGAGACTGTAGAGAATTCGGTGTGTGGCCACACGTGTTCGACAAAACCTGCAAAGGCTGGAGGCCTAGTTTCGGTAATTCGGTGTGGAAGGAGATTTTGTAAAGAGCTGAATAATTGAAACCATCCGTGCCCGACAAAACCTGCAAAGGTTGAATCCGAATTTTATCATCTCGGTGCGGAAGAAGATTTAAATCCGCTTGATATAATTGACGAATTAGATGTTCCAGAGATTTGAAGTTGAATAATTAAAATTATTCGTGTCCGACAAAGACAACAAAAGCTGCAGGCCTAGCTCTGGCAATGCGGTACGGAGCCATGCATGTCCAACAAAACCTGCAAATGTTGGAAGTTTAACTCTGGCAATTCGGTGTAGAGCCACGTGTATCTGACAAAACCTGTCGGATACTCAAATAAAATTTCACCCCATCATTGATCCAGTTTCTGTTTATTCAAAACGATAGAATGGCGGAAAAATTTTCGTCTGATAATCTTCCGGATTTGAATCAGGAACCGTCTCAACCAGTCATTTTATCTCATGAGGTTGTCAACACCATGATAGAAGCAGAAATGCATTTTTCAAATAGAACTGATTCTGAGGTTGTTGTAGCATCAAGAACTCTCAGTGCTCAATATGCTGCCTCTGTTACGACCATATCTCGGAGATTACTAGCGAGGGCAAATGAGGTTGATCGACTTAACAATCAAATATCTGTTCTGCATCAAAAGCTTGCAAATAAAGGCAGAAATAATAAGAGGTTAAAGCAAGAAAATAAAGATTTGACGGAATTCGCTCGTGTTTTGAAACTTCAAATAGAGGAATCGGAACGAGTAAGAGTTCAAGCACAGAGTCAACATCAGCAGATAATGGCAGCGTTTCACGAGAGAAACAGGGACAAATATAATTAATCTCGCTAGCTTAGTTCGGTAACTTTTGACAATATGCATCCGGCATATCTTGTAAGCTTGACTAAGTAAGATTTGAAGAGATGACAGCTTGTCTTCTACTTATTTCCATCTTTATAAAAGCAATCCTTAGTTTTATCTAATCCACATCAAATCTTCTTTTCATTGTTGTAGTTCATCTTCATTCTCACTTTACAAAATCTTAATGGCTCATCAATTCTCCTTCAGTGCTTCTCGTGATCAATCTATTTCTGCATCTGTTGTAAGTGCCATGAAGCAGCAAAACACTGATTTGGCTAATAAATCAGATCATGATGCTATTTACGAGCTTGTGGGTCTCGGGACTCGATACTCATCTTCCATTGTTGCTTTTTCCGCTCGGTTGCAGTCAAAAATCCGCGAGATAGAGAAGCTTAATGAGAAGATCGATATTCTTCAACGACTTGTTCAAGAGTCTAACAAAAAAATAGTAGGCTTAAAACAACAGAATAAGGATTTAAAATCCTTACTTGCCTCTGCATTTCGATTGCCTAATCCTTTAGACAAGGATGGCATGATGATTTATGAGGAGCAAATGCATTTGAATGATGAGGCTAAACGTCTCAAGTTTCTGTAGGTCATTTGAAATAATGGTATAAAAATATCTAGCAGATATTCATGGCATGCATAATTCCTATTTCTCTTCTAATCATGCATAGTTTATCTTTTGGTAGAGGTTTTGTGAAAATTTCTGCCAATTGATCATGTGTACTAGTGAATTCTAATACAATATCGCCCTTTTGCACATGATTTCTAAGAAAATGATATCTAATTTCAATATGTTTGGTCCGAGAATGTTGTATTGGATTCTTTGAAAGATTTATAGCATTTGTATTATCACATTTGATTGGAATGTGATTGTATATAAGTTTAAAATCCTCAAGTTGTTGCTTCATGTAAAGAACTTGAGCACAACAACTACCCGCAGCAACATATTCTGCCTCAGCAGTAGATAGTGCAACAGAATTTTGTTTTTTACTAAACCAGGAAACTAGTGCACGACCTAAGAAATGACATGTTTTACTAAAACTTTTTCGATCATCTTTGCAACCAGTATAATCGGTACCTGAATAACTAATAAGATCGAAAGAAGTGTGTTTAGGATACCATAACTCTAAGTCATTGGTATTGGCAAAATATCTAAAAATCTGCTTGACTGCAATCAAATGAGATTATTTTGGAAATGATTGAAAACGTGCACATAAACACACTAAACATAATATCTGGTCTACTGGCTATCAAATATAATAAGCTACCAATCATACCTCGATATACCTTCGAATCAACTAGTTTACCGGATTCATCTTTATCAAGTTTAGTGGATGGGCTCATTGGTGTTCCAGTTTCCTTAGCATCTTCCATCCCAAACTTCTTCAGCAATTTTTTTAATATATTTTGATTGATTGATGAATATCCCACTTTTTGCTTGCTTAATTTGCAATCCGAGAAAGAATATAAGATTTCCCATCATGCTCATTTCAAATTCTTCCTGCATAGTCTTAGCAAAAACTTGACACATATTTTCATTAGTAGCACCGAATATTATATCATCAACATAAATCTGAATCAAAAGAATATCATCATTTTCGTATTTAATAAAAAGAGTTGTATCAATTTTTCCTCTTGAAAAGCCTTTTTTAATCAAGAAACCACTAAGTCTCTCGTACCACGCTCTAGGAGCTTGTTTGAGTCCATATAGTGCTTTTGTGAGTTTGAAAACATGATTTGGAGAAATATGATTTTCAAAACCTGGAGGTTGCTCAACATATACCTCTTCATTTATAAAACCGTTTAAGAAAGCACTTTTAACATCCATTTGAAAAAGTTTGAACTCTTTATAACAAGCATATGCAAGTAGCATTCGAATAGCTTCTAATCTTGCGACTGGTGCATATGTCTCATCATAATCGATTCCTTCTTCTTGATTGAAACCTTGGGCTACAAGTCGAGCCTTATTTCTAGTAATGACTCCAGACTCATCTTTCTTGTTTCTAAAAACCCATTTTGTTCCAATAATAGTATGATTTTTTGGTCTAGGAACAAGTGTCCAAACATCATTTCTTTCAAATTGATTAAGCTCTTCTTGCATAGCTAGAATCCAAGATTCATCAAGAAGTGCTTCATCAATATTTTTAGGTTCAATCTGAGATAGAAAAGCAGTATGATTGCAAATATTTCTAAGAGATGATCGAGTGCTTACACCTCGTGAAGGTTCCCCCAGAATTTGTTCCACTGGATGATCTTTCACAAATTTCCACTGTTTGGTTGCATCTTGTATTAAATTTTGATGATCTTTCCTGATATCTCCATGTTGGACTTCCTCTATTGTGTTCTCTTTGTTGAGATTGAGACTTTCCGTATTATTTATACCTCCTGTTTCTTCATCAATAGATTTCTTGGAGAGTAGAGAATTAGATTCATCAAATACTACATGCATAGATTCTTGTACAGTTAAAGTCTTTTTATTGAATACTCTATAAGCTTTACTATTAGTAGAATACCCGAGAAAGATACCTTCATCAGATTTTGCATCAAACTTGCCTAAATTATCTCTGTCATTTAAAATAAAACATTTGCATCCAAATACATGAAAGTAACAAATGTTGGGCTTTTTCTCATTCCAAAGCTCATAGGGGGTTTTATCTAATTTAGATCTTAGCATAACTCTATTTATAACATAACATGCAGTACTTACCGCTTCAGCCCAAAAATAACTAGGCAAGTTGTTCTCATTGAGCATTGTTCTTGCCATCTCTTGAAGAGATCTATTTTTCCTTTCTACTACCCCATTTTGTTGAGGAGTTCGAGGAGCAGAAAAATTATGCACAAAACCATTTTCATCACAAAATGTTTCAATATTTTTATTAACAAACTCTTTTCCCCTATCACTTCGGATACTTGAAATAGTATAACCCTTTTCATTTTGAATTCTCTTGCATAACTTGGTAAAAGCATTATGTGCCTCATCTTTATGAGTAAGAAAGATGACCCAAGTATATCTAGAGAAGTCATCAACAACAACAAATGCATAATATTTTCCTCCTAAACTTGCAACTCTATTTGGTCCAAAAAGATCCATGTGTATCAGTTGCAGTGGTCTAGTAGTGGAAATATATTTCTTAATTTTAAAAGAAGTTTTTGTTTGTTTACCAAATTGGCATGCATCACAAATTTTGTCTTTAAGAAAATTTACCTTTGGTAAACCTCTCACAAGATCATTTTTTGAAAGTTTGGAAATAAGTTCCATATTGGCATGACCTAGTCTTCTATGCCATAACCAATTAGTTTCATTTTGAGCTGAAAAACAAATCGCATCTTGTGAGGTAATTTCTTCAAAATCAATTGTATAAACATTGTTACTTCTAAAAGCAATAAAACAAATATTACAATCATAATCATTCAATATAATGCACTTATCCATTTTGAAAGTAACTGTAAATCCTTTATCACATAATTGACTTATGCTTAAAAGATTATGTTTTAAACCTTCAACAAGTAGAACATCTTCAATTATAAGAGAAGACTCATTACCAATTTTACCTATTCCCACGATCTTCCCTTTCGAGTTGTCTCCAAATGTCACGTGTCCTTCTTCTTTAGATCTAAGATCAAAGAACTTAGTCTTGTCTCCCGTCATGTGTCTTGAACATCCACTATCTAAAAACCATTTATTTTTGTTCGTGGAAGACATCATGCACACCTATAAAAACAATTAAAATGATTTTTCTTGGTACCCAAGTTCTTTGGGTCCTTTATTTATTAGTATTAGAAGAAATAAGATTTTTAGGTACCCAAATAGTCCTGATAGTCATTGTATGTTTTCTTCTAATAGGACAAGCAAAATAATTATGACCATTTCTATTACAAAAATTACAAATAGCATGTGACATATATGAAGAACTTGAGTGATTATAATAGTATCCTTTTTTAACAAAATTATTTTTATGAAAAGAATTTTGAATATTGGACTTTGATGTAGAAGGATTATCAAAGAAGTTTTTATAAGGTTTGTATTTTTGTTTTGGCATATATCCCAAGCCTGCCTTATCAAAAACACATCTTTGACTACCAAGAAGTTTTTCAAAATTTCTTTTTCCATTCGTAAAGTTTTCAATAATATTTTCTAAATCAGTTTTCTTTTTCTTCAACTCAAAATTTTCATCTTTCAAAACAATATTTTCTTTTCTTAAAATATCAATTTCGTTTGTTAAAGAAGAATTTTTCTTTTTCAAAACAGTATACTTGATACCCAATTTTTCAAATTCCTCATATACCTCTTCTAAAACATTTTGCAATTCTTCATATGAAGGATCTTCAATATTATCAAGATTTGTTACCTCAATGTCATCTTTAGCCATAAGACAAAGATTTGCTAATTCTCCATTGCTTGCTTCACTATCTGAGCTACTTGAATCATCATCCCACGTAGCTTTCATTGCCTTTTTGCCTTTGTTTCGATCTCTCTTTAGCAGAGGACAATCTGGCTTGATATGACCAGGTTTATTGCATTTATAACAAATTAAAGTGTCATTTTTACCTGAATCTTTCTTGGAAAACTTATTGAAGGATTTCCTTGGAGGAGTTTTATTTTTCTTTAAGAACCTCTGAATTCTTCTTGTTATCATCGCAACTTCTTCATCTTTGTCGTCATTTTCCTCATCTTCATCACTTTCACTTTCATGTGGAACAGCTTTAAGTGCCAAGCTCTTCTTTGACTTTCCTTCTTCTTCTCCTCTTTTCAATGTGTACTCATGGGTGATAAGTGACCCGATGAGTTCATTCACTTCGAGCTTCTTGAGGTCTCTAGCTTCAAGAATCGCTGTCACTTTTGATTCCCAACGTTTTGGTAGAGAGTTGAGAATTTTTCTTACTATCTCCACTTTGGAATAGATTTTGCCAAGAGCTGTCAAGCTATTTATGATGTTAGTAAAACGAGTGTACATACTAGAAATAGATTCATCATCATTCATCTTAAACATTTCATATTCATGAGTAAGAATATAAATTTTTGATTCCTTGACTTGAGAAGTTCCTTCATAAGTAACTTCCAAGTTATCCCAAATTTCCTTTGCTGTAGCACAAGTCATTACTCTATTAAATTCATTACCATTGAGAGCATTATATAATAAATTCATAGCAGTTAAATTCAAAGTATAAAGTCTATCGTCTTCACGATTAAACTCTTCTTCTTCCTTTTTGACCTTTACTCCATCAACTACTTTTGTTGGAATATAAGGTCCATTTACAATACATTTCCAGATTTCTCGACCTTGAGCCTGAAGGAATATTCTCATTCTAACTTTCCAGAATGAGTAATTGTCTCCACAAAAGAGTGGAGGCCGACTGCTAGATTGACCTTCACCAAATGAAGCTGCAATGTTAGCCATAAGATCTTAACTCAAAAGATAGTTAATCTTATAATAGAGTTCTAGCTCTGATACCACTTGTTGCCCAGATGACTAACACAAGAGGGGGGGTGAATTGGGTTATATTAAAAAATTAATACTTATAAACTAAATATACAATATAAAATATAACCAAAATATAAAGCAGTAGGAAATATAAAGAGTAGGGTAAGAGAAAGCAAACTCAGTATTTTTACGAGGTTCAGCCCCACTGCCTACGTCCTCGCCTCAAGCTACCCCTTGAGGATTCCCAAATCCACTATTCAATCTCCTTTAGGTGGAGATAGAAACCTATTACACCTTTGAGCAGCACCGCTCCAAAGATTCCGTGTAGAACACCCTCTACACTTCTAATCACCTCACACTTGGTGATTCAACTATTCCCTGTGTAGAACACCTTCTACACACACAAGGGTTATACACACCCTCTTACTTCCAATCACCTCACACTTGGTGATTTAACTATTCCCCGTGTAGAACACCTTCTACACACACAAGGGTTATACACACCCTCTTACTGATACAAGAATTGATAGTGGGTAGGCTATCAGAAAACACTCCTCAACGAGTGAAATAAGAACAATACAGCACAAACTATATCTCTCTCAACAAGAACAAGAATTAAGGCTCAAAACTTTAGAAAAGAGAGAATGAGAGCTTTGAAAGAATGATGCAAAATTTAGTAATAGATGTGTAAGCTCTTGTTGTGAATTTTGCAAAACTCAAGTGAGCTATTTATAGGCAAATGAGTTTTCAATTTCAAATTTGAAAAGATTCCCATGTCAAAATCATCATCATTCACTTTTCAAAAATTTCAAATCTAATATTTTTACTTTTTGCATGTGACAAAAGGAGCACACTTTACTTTTCAAAAATTTCAAACATAATCTTTTACTTTTTGCATATGACAAAAGGAGCACACTTTACTTTTCAAAATTTTCAAATAAAGACATCTACCTTTTGCATAAGTCAAGAAAAGCATCCACCACTTTTGAAAATATTCAAATAAAACATGCACATGTAAAAGATGACAATCAATCATCTTAATATTTTCAAAATTCAAACTTTTAATCATGTCATGCACATGTGAAAGATGACAATCAATCATCTTTCAAAATTTTCAAATTTAATTTTCAAAATATTCATGCATATGTGGAAAATGTATTTTAATGCTTTATGATAAAATATTAATTTTGAGCCTTAATCCTAATTTTGAATTTTTAAGAGATTTACAAAATTACTCTATGATTTTAATGTGAACTTATTCCCTTCTTGCTCATGCTTGCTTCCTTGATGTGCTTGATTCTATTGTGTAGACAACTTGAGCTTGAAACTCCTTTATTCTTTGAATTCATTTGTTATCATCAAAATCCATGTGTAGATTTATATGAAACTTGAATCCTTGAGTTCAACACTAGGAAAAAGCTAATTCATTTCATTTCCTTTCTACAATTCCCGCTTCGGCACACATGTAAATCATTGTTGGGTTTCTTCCTCGTGTGGGTCATGGGCTGCTGCGTTCGGGTCTGCGTCGTGGGCTGCTGCATTCGGGTCGGTGTCGTGGGCTGCTACGTTCGGGTCGGCGTTGTGGGCTGCTGCGTTCGAGTTGGCGTCGTGGGTCTTCGTGGTCTGTTGCGTTCTAGTCGGCGTTGTGGGCTGCTGCTTTCGGGTTGACGTCGTGGGTCTTCGTGGGCTGCTGCTTTTGGGTTGTGTTCGTGGCTGCTACGTTCGGGTTGGCGCCGTGGGCTGCTACGTTCGGGTCACTTCGTGGGCTGCTCGTTTTGGGGCAGCATCGTGGGTCTTCGAGGGCCTTCTGGTTTGGGTAAGCCGACTGGGCCAGCTGCGTGGGTTGACTTCTTGGGCCACTTGGTTTGGGTCAGCCAACTGGGTCAGCTCGTGGTCAGCTTCGTGGGTCATTTTTGTCAATATCGTGTATTCTTGAGTTGTGGTATAGTATTTTTGAGTTGTTTATCATCTCATAATTAGTCTTTTGAAGTTGTTCTATTTGAAAAAAGTAAGTTGAAATGCTATTTTTATTTAGGAATTTTGTATGAAGAAAATTAGGTTGTTGTAGTTAACCAATCTATAATTAGATAATTTAATACGCATGATTAGAAAATAAAAAATCTGTGTTGTTAACCTGTGTTTGCTTCTGCATGGGGAGAATCATGAAACTATTTTTCATATTATCCTTTTGTGTAACAACACATACAATAAAATTTACACTTACGTTCTGTTTGGTTTGGTTTATTGAGAGGTTGATCAGACGGTTATACATGTTTAATTCTCATGTTATGTTGTTTTCCATTTGTTAATCCTGATTAGCTTTTGTCTATTCTAATATGATTGTATGAGTAGAAACAAGGAAAACCAAATAACAGAGATTATAATAAGCTTTCCCATGGCTCCATATAATAAATTCACCAAAACATAGCAATTATAGCATGAGTTAGTTAGCAATTACGGCACAAAATACTTCTTATATAAGAAATTCACCAAAACATCTATGTAAAAGAATATTTGTGAAATGTTTAGATTGGACCCCTGAATAAAAATGACATTCAAATGTGTTTCTCTTTTTTATACTTTCTAGATTATCATTTATATTTGGAAATATGTTTGTCTTTTGAAATTTGGATATGGGAAATGTATGCTGCAAATAACTGTTTTTTATCTTAGCTACTGGCATTAGCCTTTTCTAAGCAACTCGTTAATTATTGTTGAATGAAACATAAATTTATCAGTAGATCATTTACTTTTTTGGATTATTTTGGCATGTTAGACATCATAGAGGTGTAATGACTTCTAATTTGGTTGTAGTTAATATTCATTCGATTGATGTGTTCAAGTTTATACTTGTGTATTATGAAATGGTTATGGCATGACCCAGTCAAAAATCGTGTTTTCCTTTTCTTCTGTTTGCTACTAAAGGTGCACTTTGTTTTCCCAAAAAAATAAAAACTCAGGTAGTTTTGTTTTTGTTTTTATTTTTGTTGGAAGAAGTATATACAAGATTAGTCTTAACTCTCTCTCTTGGTCAATAGAGTTAATTTTCCTGAATACTTACATTGCACTAACTTTAGATACTGAACAACTTATACAGGATATGGAAAAAGGGGAAAAATACTCATCTCCGCTAATATCATTTAGCTCAAATCCCCAAACCTCAGTATGTTATATCAGATTTAAAAAACTTATTGCATTCAATGTTTAGTATCCTAATTATCATTATTATTTTTATGTTAGGGCATCCCTCAAACTAGTCGCGTAAACTTTTCAAATGACATGCACGGACACTTTGGACCAATGGCTGTATGGTCACCAGCTATTTTGCCATATCCAATTGGTAACCAAAATCTAAGTAACATTCAGGTGATTTTTCAACTTCGTTCTTGTCTTATAGTTAAAAGTTAATCGTTTTTTAAGCAGTTGAATTGCTTTCATTTTTTTTAAAGCAGAATGCTGGTTACCCATTTCAATATGGGATGGGACCTCACATGCCATTTATCGCTACAAGTTTCGCAACGAGCCTTAGAATTGGCCAAGAAGACAGACCCGATTTTCAAGAAACTGAAGCACCGTGTACTTTCGCTAGAGTTGATGAAGAGATTCAAGATGATAAACTAGATGAACAAGAAACCGATAATGGATCTACTGGTACACCACAGTTAGTGCAAACGGATGGTGATGATATCGTTGATGAGCCAAAGTCGGGGATGGAGTTCAATTCTTTTGAAGAGTTGCTAAATTATTATAAGCATTATGCTAAAAAATGCAGTTTGGGGTGATGACACAAAGGAGTGAGAGGTCAGAGAACCAAAATATTAGATATGTCACCCTCGGTTGTGCACGGGGAGGGAAGGCTCGAAATAAAAGTACCAACATCGGCATCCCACGTCCAACAGGAAAGACAAACTGTAAGGTAAGGATTAATGCCTTAAGAGTTGAGGGAAAGATGCGATTTACAACAGTCCATACTACACATAATCACGGCTTGAGCCCACATAAATCCCATTTTTTTCGACGTAACAAAGAAGTAAGTGAGACAGTAAAAAGAATCCTAGACCTAAACGATAAAGTCGGCATCCGATCGAATAAGAGTTATGGATCTCTTGCCGAAGGCGCAGGTGGGGCTGAGAACCTCCCATTTTTTGGAAAAGGATTGTCGCAATTACATCGACAAAGCACGACATCTACGACTTGGTGCAGGTGGTGCAGGAGCACTTCGAGATTATTTTGCGAGGATGCAATTCAAAAATAACGATTTTTTTGCGTTGATGGATGTAGATGATGACGGGAGGTTGAAAAATGTTTTCTGGGCAGATCCACGTAGTCGAGCAGCCTACCAATATTTTGGTGATGTGATCACATTCGACACCACATACCTAACGAATAGGTATGGGATGCCCTTTGCACCATTTGTTGGCGTAAACCATCACGACCAATCGATTCTTTTGGGAGCTGGGTTGATTTCCAGTGAGGACATAGAGACCTTTACATGGTTATTCCAGACTTGGTTACAGTATATGAACGGTATAGCTCCAAAGGCTATCATTACTGATCAAGACAGAGCAATGAAAAATGTAATTACTATTGTCTTTCCAAACACTCGACATAGATTTTGCTTATGGCATATATTGAAGAAAGTCCCTAAGAAACTTGGGTCATATGCTACATACAAAAGTGGGCTAAAAACTGAGCTGATGAAATGTGTATACAACACTCAAACTATTGAAGAGTTTGAGAAATGTTGGGATGGGTTTATTAACACATACGACTTACATGAGAATGTGTGGTTGAAAAATCTATATATAGAGCGTGAGCATTGGGTACCAGTATTCCTAAAAGAGCACTTTTGGGCTAGAATGAGTTCAACACAACGCAGTGAAAGTATGAATGCATTTTTTGACGGTTATGTTCATTCAAATACAAACTTGAAGGAGTTTGTCGACTAGTATGACAATGCACTAAGGAAGAAAGCGGAGAATGAAAATAATGCGGACTTCCAGTCATTTAATGGCATCATTCCTTGTATATCCAGATCTCCAATTGAAAAGAAATTTCAAGAGCTGTACACGAACATTAAATTTAGAGAAGTTCAAAAGCAAGTAATTTCTGTGCTTGATTTGGATCCATCTCTACTTAGATCGGATGGTGTAATGAAGAGTTATTTGTTAGAAGATGAAGTGTGTCTTGAAGAGTTCACTAAACTGGTTACATATTCAGTAGATTTTAATGAGAAAGACCACAACGCAAAGTGTTCATGTGGGTTATTTCAGATGAGGGGGATACTCTGTAGGCATGTTTTAGCCGTATTCAAAGCTAATGGTATAAAATCACTACCAGACCGTTATATTTTAGATCGGTGGAGGAAGGACATCAAGAGGAGCTATACATTAATCAGTAATTGCTTTGACATAGGGGATCAGAGGCCAAATGGTAATAGACATTCAATCCTATTGAGTATGTGTTACCAAATGATAACTTATGCGGTAGATTCTAATGAGCAATTTGAAGAAGCAAAGAAGAGGATTAATGAGTTGACTGAATTCCTTCATAAGAACCAACGCCCCCCATCTATAACCCAAACAGGTTCAAAGGCGACAAATTTTAAAGTGTATTTCCTTAAATAGTTATTTATAACTACTTATGAGATAATACAATTTCTATAGTTATATTATGTTTTATTATTTAACCGTTTGTTTTTCGTTAACAGATTTGAATACTGGTTTTACGATGCTGGATATAACTGCAATTAGTAGTTCACAACAAGTCAAGAGTCCAAATGTGGTCAGAGGGAAAGGAAGACCGCCATCTCTAAGGAGAGCATCCAGGATGGAGATAGACATGCGAAAAGTTAAAACCAAACAAAAGAAAGCACCAGTTAAAGGAAAGCGTAAACAAGTGCATGTTTTAACATTGAGAAAATTAAAAAGAAATATGTTCATATATTTAGTATTTATAATGTAAACTTACAAAAAATGAACATTTTTAATTGTTACTTTATTATTAGCGAGATGAAGAAGATACATGTCAAGAAGGAGTTACACCAAACATGAACACATGTAGGAGTTTGTTTGGGCCATCAGAAGTAGATATCACCAATGCTGGACAAGTGCATGTATCAAAAATAGAATTTTTTACCATGACTAAAAGTTAATATTTTAGTCTAAAAGTTTGAAAATTATTATCTCATTGTTACTGTTCCCATTTGAAATGTGAGACAATAAGCAGATTAGATAGTAAATAATATTGTTTAATGTGTCCTAATAATTTTATTTATTTATTTATGAATAGCCTGTTTTAGATGACTCAGCTATTAATAGCAATGGAACCCAACATCGAGAAACAATAATTAGAAGTCAAGAAAGTGTAAAATTTCTAAACTTTTCACATTTTATTGTAATATTTACATGACATTAATATTCAATAATATATGCATATTAATTTTAACAGGTGCAATTTGGATTAGATGGCTCACAACCGATGCACGTTAGGTTAAATAGATCACAATCGGTGTACCTCGAGTTGGATGGATAACAACCGGTGCAATAATGTGGTTAATGGTTGACCCAAGAGATTTTTTGGTGTTTGATATAATTTTTGGATATTTTAAATGGACATTTGTATATTTAATATAATTTTTGAAAACTTTACAGGGAACCTTTGTGTATTTGGTGTAATTAATGTATATTAAACAAGTCATGGATGTTATAAATATATATATATATATATATATATATAGGTAATGGATGTATGTAACTAGCAAATAAGACGTGATGGGTTTTTGATATTTTATGTAATTAATGAAAATTAAGCAGGTTATGGATGTATGTAACTAGCAAAGAAGAGATTAGGAAATTTTGTGTATATTTTATGTAACTAAATTGTAGTTTGTGGAGAACTAGCTCATCCTATGTAGTTGTATTTAGTTATCAGTGACAAATTTTAATAATGAAATTATCATTCCATTACAATTTGGTTGTATTTGTGATTAACCATTGGTTGATTACTGTTTAAACATGAAGTTTTTTCTTTTCGGGACAAGTATTTTTTTTTTCTAAAAAGTATATACAAATAGGTTAGTCATAATATTAGTCACCCACAGATTAGGAAGGCTTTTTTTTTCACTTCAGCTTTGGCAGTTGAGGAAATTGATCCTATTTTCAATGATTGCATTAACAAGAAAGACTTTCCTGGTAGATATGGTGTTTTTTACCGTTTGTGTTTTTTTCCTTTAAGAGATTTTTAATACTTGACAACAACCATGTAAAATGCCACAGAATCTCTGCCTCTTCCTTGGTTAATCCAAAGGTTACAAATTGTATTTGGCACTGCAAATTAATTTGTCTTTCTTCATGAAAAAGCTCAATGGCATATCATTTATCGTGATTTCAAAATGTCTAATATTTTTCTAGATATGGTATGTAACTAAAACTACACAATAGCATTTTACCTTGTATTTTTATTCTGTTCTGGAAGGAAAAAGAAAAAAAAAATTGTGATTTTATGAATACAATGCCAAGCTCTCTGAATTTGCTCTCACTGAACAGTTTAAATAACTTCTAACACTTAACCTACACGTTCAAACTAAGCTATTACACATAACCACTACAAGAAAGTCACTAACTAACAACAAAGAATGACTACAAAAATCCAATACATCCACTGGAGCATGTATGAACGTCTTATCTGAGTTTCTTGCTCAAGAATCATCAACATTCTCTTTAAAAACTCATCATCTCTACCATCTTGCCAATCTCTTTGGGTCTGACCTGCAATGGGTAAAGGGGTCAGAATGATATGGAATCACAAGATAAAATGAAAGAAACTAGCAAAAACTCAAGCTTGCTTATCCTTTTAGTTCTACTGGTTTGCTTATTTCACTAAGATTTCAATTAATTTGTTTCACAAGAGGGGGCTTATCTTGCTACATGAAAATCTGAAAACAATAAAGAACCCTTTAAGATCAACCACACAGAATTTAGGCAACCCCTTACTATACTAGTTACAAATAACAAAACCTTTACTTAACAAAACTTGATTCAGTCATCTTTCAGTAACTAGTGTTTGCCATTATTTGAGAGATTAATGTTATAAATGTATGCATCATTTATGTCTAAATAAACCATATTTAGAGATATCTACTAATAAATATTTGCTGAAACATATGACCTGCATGTGTCATTTTTTACATCCATACCTCATCTAGTTGATCATAAGAGAACAAATAATTAAATCCAATTTTCCAACCCCTTAATAACTTTACAATTTGATATTTTTTTGTCCCTATTACTTTTTCCTAGTAAATCCCAACAACACGAGAACAACCAAATGCACCAAAAATTGTTATGGTACCTAAAATACCTAAGCATATACCTAGTGCCAACATCTTCAATATACATGTTAAATTGAGGATATAGCACTCCAACATATTGAATGTAAAAAAACTCTTAACTATTAAGTTATATAAAAAAGGAAGACCAACAATTATTTAGATCTAAATAATTAGTTAATGACAGAGTGAACATTCTAATATAAAAAATTAAATAATCCATGAGGCACTAACCCTTATCAAGGTCAACATCATCAAAAACGATATGAGAGGTCTTTTCTCACCAAGCTCCAGTGAAACAGGCTGCAGAGACACAACACAAGTTAACATATGAATGTTCATAAAAAATAATTAAATGTCATAATTTTTTTATGGTGAATTAAAATATCACATAAATCTATCAATATGTAGCTAATACAACCTAAATATTTCAGACACTGAAATATGAAATATGTAAAATGACTTTGCTTTTTACAATTTCTAACGGGAAAATTTACTAAGGGACCAAACTTAGACATGGGGATGAGATGCCAAAGAAGCACTGGCCTCATGGCTGAACCAGGAGGCAGACCAACTGTATTTTTATTCAGCCATCTCCAAACAGGTCCTGAAACATATAAGATGATGACATGCAGCAAACCAAAATAAACTTAAAAACATTGCCACATTATTAAATCAACTTCTACCCCAAATCAAATATATGCAGAATGTATTTATCTTAACAGTGCATTTGACATTTCGTAGCAAATATCTGTGAGGAAAAAAAACTCGAGTTATATGTATATTTACTTGTAACAATTTACTTATAAAAAACCCAAGAGAAAAAAAAATTCCAGATTTTGAAAATAAAGCTGAAGGTAAAAAAGGAGGTGAGTTTGAAAACAAGGTAAAAAAAAGATAGTAGATTTGTGATGAACAAATGAAACAATGGACCTGTGAAACCTTGTTGAGCTTTCAGATAGAGTTAGGAAGGCATGTTCCACCCACCACCCCTTCCAACATAGCCATATCCCATTCCCCAATTATATGATGCACGATAATTCTTACCACGTTTGGCAGCAAAGCCACCATAACCAACATTAGGCCTCTGCTGGAAATTGCCAAATGTCCGCAAAAGTAAGAGAGAAAATATGGTAGCATCCATCAACTTTTATTTTATAGTTGATTTCTCATTTCTCATGGTTTCACTTCATGAAATGTTTAAAAAAACACAAGTTAACAAACCTCAGTATTCAGCTTAGTCCGTTCAGAGAACATATTATTTGCATTCCTAGCTCCCCAGGTGAGTGAATTACATGAAATTGAGTCAAAGAACTTGTCCTTATTATATGCAGGCTGCATGGAGAAGAAATAAAAGGTTTTGCATTTAAGTAGCACGAGATAGTAGATTATGATAACCAATGCAACGTTTTGTCTTGTCTGTTTCAAGAATATATAGAGAATATGAAGATCCGGCTCGTATTTAGCAACATTACAAGTCCTACCTTAAGATTAGGTACCAGGCCAAGACTCTCTCTGTGTGCCAAGCTTTGATCAGCCGCATAACCTTGTTCTACCACTGTTTTATCATTTGCCTTTTCAAGATAACCCCAAACTTCATCCTTGTTAAACTTCTCGTTCATGGCAATAAAATCAAACTTAACAAAGAATTGTGCAGCTGAGTGCTTAGGCTACAGAAGATACCAAGAAAAAAAAACTCAGATTTTGAGAATTTATATGAACTTATCTTATGCAAAAATGGTCCACACATGGGAACCAAAGGTGTTTTCTATTTCAAATATCATTCATTCACGTTTAGTATAAAAATGTTGAAAGAATGATCTGAAATGAGCAGGAATTGTATAAAACAATGGAAATACAAAGGCCCCATAGAGAGATATGGATCACACTCCAACCAAGTAATAGATCTAGAATTTTTTTATAAGTAAAATAAAATTTATTGAATAAAGTAAATAGGTGAAGCCCAAGTACTAGGAAGTAAAGAGATACATACATACAAGTTAGCAGCTAGAAATGGATTCAATAAAAAGTTGATAGATATAGAATTGATAGATTAGGTTTATTTCCTCGGATGGAATTAATTTTTCAGTATGATATTTATAATCAATGATGCCTTCATTTCCAGTTTCTTTGTTCTGTTTCATCAACTTGTAAAGGCACCCAAGAAATTAGATAGAAGCATAATGAATAGTTGAAACACTTTTCAAAGCCTTTCAGCTGGAAAGAGAGCACCCCCTAAATTGCTAAGCATAAAGCTTGCCTCACCATTTTAAATGATCTTCTAAACAGCATGCAATGCTAAATTCAAAACAATTTTTTCTAAAATAGAATAAAAATCATAAGTCCCAGCCAAAAAAAAAACAGGAGAATCTACTTGTTGTGGCGATGGCCCTGAAGAATCCACCAATGAAGATGGAGGACAAGGCAAAGATGAGATAGAAAGGACCGATCTTGGGTCAGAAATAGCTTTACCACCAATTTGAGCTTTACTAGTGTTTATGTCTATGCAAGATGAAGTTAAAGAAGATGGAGTTGATCTATTAGCAATCATCGATGCAGAATGTGGTAAAAATGATTTTATAAAATAAGAGGATGGGATATCAAGAGAAGCAAAACATTGTATTGGACCAAGAGGGGATGACAAGTGTGGATGTACAGAAGCAGAAATAGATGAAGATACAGTGCCACCAAATTCTGATGTATTCAGCAGGCTCAAGTTTGTAGATGCGTGAATTTGAGGAGTCTGCAATAAACTCTGCATTATCGAGGGATATGATCCAGTAGATGGTGGCTGAAAAGATATAGGTTGATGGGGAGCATTGGAAATATTGACTGGTGTTCCACTGCGGCCTTGCCAATACATCTACATAGAAGATGGGGAACCATCAATTTCTGAAGTAGGTAAATAATTCAATAGGCCCGACTGGGTAACAGATTGATATGAAGAAAGTGCACCAGGATAGACTTTACTCGTCAAAGTGGGGGTATCTTTCCATTGAGTTGACTTTGTTGAGGTTTTAACCCCAGTTGTAGAGATTGATGAAGAACTTGAATCAATCCCAAAATAGCGTGACTGCAAAATAAAGCAAATCAAATATATGGGTGGATTTTGTTTTTCTGGATGACACTTCAAAACTTGAATTGCTTAATCTCCTGAAAGTAGTACCTGTATGATAGCAGGATCACTGTGAATCTGCTCCTCTGTTTGGGCAGGTGGGGAGGACTAGACTTGCAAGTCCTGAATAGTATATGTTGAATATAAATTTATACACGTAAAGTGTAAAGCAGAAAATGTAGCATTTTAAGACTTATCAACACAAGCATTTGGTGAGAATCAGAAAGCATCATCAACTTATTATATAGTGTCCTCAGCAATAATAAGAAAATAACATGTGTTTTTGTACGGGATATACATACATACATACACACATATATAAAGTGGGAGAGAGACAGAGAATTCAAAGTTGATGCAAATGCACCCAAAGTAAGTAAGAGTTATTTTAACGCCTTTTTCCTATGATGCTCGAGACCAAAAGGATACACTTTTCCTGTCTTTTATAAGTGACAAACAAGATATGTTTACAGAATGGCTCTCTGTTTCACGAGATTTTTCAAAAGAAGCAACACAGATTTGTTTTTTATTTAAATCCATATAGGTCCAATATGCAAGAATCCAAAACGACTCTCATTGTCAAATGCTATAAAGATCAGTCTTTGGTACCAGGATGGAGTATAAACGTTGAAACTGTAATTTATGCACACATGCTTCATTATAGGAGAAAAATTTGAAGCCCATGGGAAGCATACAAACCATAAGTAGTAAGGTAATTAAAACCAGCCTCAAAAGATTAACCAATCAAACCAATACCTCAAAAAAGCACGTACTGCTTACCAAGATTCCCATGTTCTAGCAATTTGATCTTACACAATTTTATATCATACATGTGTTTCCAAGTGTGTTAGCTGGCTGACAAGGCATGTTGGCCTGATGGCACATGACCTAATTATTTAAATGGATAAGCCGGGTTTGATCCTCCACCCCCAATATCCCTGTATCAAAAAAAAATTGTGTTAGCCGGACAAATTCTTATAAAACTGACATGGAGAAAGTAAGCATTAACTAGTTTTTATAGATGACAGTTAGCCAATAAAACGATCCTCCTACCAATGAAAACTGTTGTCAATAAGAATTAATCAAAATATAAATTTTCTTAATAAGTAATATCATTAATCCAAATAATATCATACCGTATCTTTCTCCATTCCATGCAATCAGCTTTAGACACAAAAAAATGTTTTACTTATTGTATTCTTTTTAGGGATCACTAGACTTTAAATGAATCATTGTTCAGAGCCAACCCGCGAGCATAAACAGTCACAAAACATATTTCCAATGATGATTTAAAGTAGATGAATAGATCTTCTAAGAGTGAGCAAGAATCTCCAACAATAATATATAATTGGAGATTACAAAAAATTACACATACATCCACATAGATACAAATTAAAAATAAAAAGACACCAATGCTTTTTACCGATAAAAAAATAATAATATATAATACACATAGGTCCACTCCCATTCCCTCTCTATATCCCTATGTATGATTGCAATGCTCAATTTTCTCCAAGCGCTTGTCATCTATCATAAAAAAAGCATTGGTGTCAGGGCTGTAATCAAGCCAACCCGTGTATTGGTTGTCCAAGCGTGTCTCAACATATCTATATGTTGGTATGAGCTCGACTAAAATTTATCATGCTAAAGCTGGGTAGAACTTGACTCGGTATACAAGCAAGCCCAGCTTCAAATCGATCCAATTACTAAACCATGAAATAGACAAAAAAAAATAACAAAAAATAATTCTTTAGTTACAGTGTACAAAGCTCCACCATTTAAGTATATGAAACACAATCAAAAGCAGAAAGCACAACAAACTCTTTGATATCACTCACACAACCCTAAGAAATCATACACAATCTGCCATTTTGCATGAGAAAGGAAACCAAAAATAGATCAGCAACTAAGAGCATCCATAGTGGGCATTCCAAGCCCACTGGTTGGCTATTCTTAATCAATTCCCTTAAAAAACATCATATAATGAACTAATAATGCGAAAGATAGTCCCTACCTGCTTAGAAAAAAATGAAACAACTTTCAAAGATCATGAGCCGATGATAGAAGATCACAAATTAATTTTTTTTTTTTATTCTAGTCCTTTTAGCAACCGCCATAAATTTTTATTGCAACAAATTTCATAGATTTTCTTATAATTTTTCTATTTTCAATCATGTATTTTTCTTGTAGTTGTCCCTTGTATATGTATTCCTTCCACAATTTCAAAAAATATAACTTTCTATTATTTAAGTAAAAAAAAAGTGAAGCTTTTTCCCATTTTCACTTTCACATATAATTTGGTTGACCTGATGCTTGAAGTTAATTTGGAAAAGACTTGGTCTCCCTACTAGAAAGGATTTTGATCAAAATCCCAACACACAAAAAATCTGAACATTTTCCATTAAAAAGGAGGGTATTTTCTTGTGGATAACTTTAAAGAAAAGAGGAAAATGTTTTTTTATTACCTAGAATCCTTGCAAACTGCATCATAATTTGCAAACTCATATCTTAGTGCATCGCAGAGATTGAGAAGGTTCAGTCTACTAATTCCCATAGGTGATCATTTGTTACTGGGAAGGCAAATGTCAAGGGGTATAAAAAAAGAAATGAACAAGAGAGCGATAGCACCAAGCAGAGACAGATTCTTCCTTCCAGGAAAAATAGAAGAGAGCCAGGTGGATTACAATTGTTTCTACACCTAGGATTCTTAAGGATGTTTCTAGTCTGTATCCTAGGTTTTCAAGAAGAAATGAACGTTCATATTGGGTGATTAGTGCCGTAACTGAGCTTAGTAGATGGTTGGTATTGAACTTAGCAGAGTTTTTGACATTAATGTTTCAATTAGGCATGTTTAAGCATCCACTACCATTGCAAAGAAGTGAACACTAGCATATAAAGAGTGACAGAAAAATTATAAGACCCTGTTTTGCAATCATGAAACTACATTGGTTTTTAACTCTATTTTTACAAGTCTTAGTAGTTGAGAAATTTACTTTGAATAGTAGTCAATTGACAGTGTAGGCAATTGAATTCATAAACTAGGTTTTACTTAGAAGTTGGCATAAAAAGAGTGACAGAAAAATTATAGGACAAATATGATATCTTGTGGCAGATTCCATAAAGTTAATGGAAACCACCAAAGTTTAGATTGTGTGCCAGGTATCAATTTGGTAAGCATCTACACTTATTCTATTGTTAACTTAAATTCTTCACATGTCAACTAGTGGATGATAATTTGCCAGTTCGAGTGTTCTAAAATTTAGATACGTCAATGTTCCTAGTTATAAATACTTATCAAAAAACAAATGTTCCTAGTTATAAATATCTTGAGATAGAAATTCCTTTCATACAACACAATTGTTAATGAATCATAGAAATCTGGGACAGATTATAATAGTGCAATTTCATATACATATGAGCAGAACATATACAACCAGATTGCTGCAAGTAAACAATGAAAGTACCTATCAAAATGGTGCATGCATCTTGGCAAACTTATATTAAAAAAAATAACCTCATCAATGAGCAAAAAGAGCCAAAAATGCTTAGGGCAATTTTAGTGGTGAGTAGGCTCTTCGAAGAAAAATCCAGGATTATCTTGCATCATAAAACATAGCATGATGGCAGTGCAGTAATATAAATAATTGAGAATTGAAGTGTCTTCTGTTTAGAATTTTCCTTATTTCCTTCCGAATCCTTATGCTTTTATTTTTTGCAAGAATAAAAGCCTCAAAGTAAGTGGTTCAGAAAAATCTCTCAGAAAGTTACTAAGAATCCATCAGATTCTATCAGATCGTAGGAAACTCACACACAACCAAGGATGCAACCCTTAAAATGAATCATGAATAAGAGAAATTTTATTCTTTTTCTATTGCAAGGAGGGACTCAAGTAGGTCATTAAGATATTTTAACAGAATGTTGAAATGGTAATCGAAAGTAATTATTGTTGTATTTATTAGGATTGGGTCAATCATTTACTTAACATTAGTCTTCACACTCCATTTCAAATCTGGCACTCTTTTTATACTGAATGCCACCCAATCAACGATGCTGGCTATAATTTTAGGCTTTTAGGATTCAGATAGTTTTTTATTTAACCATTGCAGACGTTGAGATTGGGTCATTACTCATTAACACAGAGATATATATTAATAGACAGTTTTCCAGTCCCAAAATGTTATCTGAATTGCACAAAATATCAGATAATATCAATTGTCATGAACAAAATATTACACCAGAACAAAACATGGACCTGACTCACCTGTTCAAGTTGAGAAACATTTTGCTTTCCCTAGCTTCCTTGATCAAGTAGTGAAACTTCCTTTATAGCAAAAAAGATTCCATCAATGTACAACGGAAGGAAAAAACAAAAATAAACATATTGACAAAGGAAAAAAGATAGTGTTGCCATGACTGCTCTTAAGGTGGACCACTAGTTCCTAACCAACCACAGCCAATAATAGGAACAATTATCCATATTTTATGTAACGAATTCCCATAAGGAGACAACCAATGATCTAACTACTTCACCGTTCAAAACAATACAATACCAAAATTCGATTTTTTTTTCTAACATCTAAGATCTACAACACCTTAGTTCCACATCAATTAATGTCAGCATCAGAGATCGCTTTAGGCATGATACCAGAATGAACACCAATATCTGGAGAGTGAAAGCTAAAAGGAAATAGGGAGAACTCTTTGTCACTGAAAAATCAAATGTACGAAACAGCAGAAAAAATGCCCAAAATAAAATTTCTGAAAATATCAATTTTTTAAAAATGAATCGAAGATAAGTTTGGGATGAACCACCTATGGTTCCCCTCTGTTTTCCCTTTCAGCAAAATTAAAGGCTCAATTACCATGAGAATTGAGCCAAAAAACAAATAATTTTAATAATAACTTCTTTCTGCTCGTCATACCATATCTACATAAGGAAGTTTACTTTTTGGTAAAAAATCTATATGCAAGCCGTAAATTTTTTATTCTAAAATGCTAACACATGCTTATTTAAAAAAATATCATTGTATTAAGGGATATGATGATATCTCTAACACATTTATATTTAAAACAGATTTATAAATTGATGGCATGTGTATAAGCATGTGTATAATATAAGCATGTGTATGATATTTATAAACAGATTTTTTTTTTCATATAACCATGTGTATACTATATGGTATGATGGCAGTGTGGTAATATTAACTGAGAATTGAAGTGTATTCTGTTTAGAATTTTCTTTCTTTCCTTCCTAATCTTTCTACTATATGTTTGTTGTAAAGAAAGAAGGAAAAAAAACTTAATCTAAGTGTTTGTATGTCAAGTATTTTTTACCTTTCTAATCTTCTAACCACTGTTGTTGTTACAGCCTTCATATAGCAATGGGACATTACAAAATTTTAATTTTTGATGATTTATCTTTTAAGTCATTTGCTGGGATTGAGTCTTTACCAATTAACGTGCATTCAACTCTTATCTTCATAAACAGAGACATTTGACACAAGATTTAATGACCAAATAATGCGATCACTGCTACACCTCAATGGAAAAAGAATAAGGAGAAGTAGCTATGGCTTATAAAAATATCTACTGACCTTACCATCACTAACTTAAACAATATTTAAGCTGCAGCTCCTTTAGATCTAAATCATGCGATCATAAGTCATAGCTTTCACAAAATATCAAGCCAAGCATACAAATTATCATCACCCATTTGCAAAATATTACTAAGAAAGAAACATAAAATTAGCATCTAAACTCAAATCAATCAAAAATAATAAAAACTCAGATCAATCAATAATAATCAGACCTAAAGTTTTATATTTTTCTTCTTGAGGCCATGATTAGCAGCTCAAGCAAGACATTAAGAAATTACAAATTCAAAATCTAAACTTATATTCTTGAATATATTTACATAAATTAAACATATATAATAGACCAAAATCTAAGGCTGTCACAATAACTTAACCTTATATAAGAACTTGTCTTCTACCATTTTACTCCATATCTTTCAATATTTATTTCTTGATAGTAAATGTGGTATAAATTGAAGCATGATGTGTGTATACAGTTACATCTGTATGTGAACCTTTAACACTCCTCACAAACATATCAACATCTTGGATCTTTTCAAGTTCATCCTAATCATGGGTTGCATTCCCAGTTAGACATAATTAATTTTAAATCCAAGTCGATCAGTTTCATTTCCAGAAATACCTTCTTTTCAATGTACATGACCATGACTTGTAATAAATGAGACCCAGTCCCTTATTTTGGTGGTGCTGCACCCCATAAACCAAACACAACAAATAATATCATCCTATGGCAAGTATCGAATCACATTTAGTCCTAACATAAAAACATGTTCCCCCATACCCTGATCCAAGGCAACACTCGCAACAACATGCCTTTCTCAAGGCCCAAGTGCATGTAGGCAACATTTGGCATCAACAACAATAAATCAATTAATTGGTATCGGCTACATCACATGAAGAAAAGAGAAATGGAGAAATAAAAGGAAATATAAAGCAGTTTGTGAAAAATACTAATATTTATGGGAAAAAATCAAAGTTTTGAGGTCAAGTAATAATGTAAATGACTTATCAAAATCGATAGAGTTCAGATCATGGCAGCGAGGTGTACTGGATGATTAATGCTATGATATGGGTGATGAGTTTATTTCGCAATTCAACCAAAATCTCAGGAAAATGCACAAGCGTATCATCTTAGACATATGTAGTATATGTATAAAACCTAGTATTATCCCCCCATCACAGCTTGACAAAAAAACTCAGGGAAATATAGGAATATAACAAAAACAGGGCTGTCAATGGAAAGAAGGTTGCAAATTTATACCATTGTATCGATTTCACAATACTCTTCTCGGTTGAAGGTAAATCAAGCAATCTTCGAGAATTGACTTCTGGGACGTTTCACGGAACCACGAAGAAGATGAGAAGACTGAGCACGCGAAGGCTAGCTAGGGATAGCTTGATCTTCTGCAAATGCCCAAATTCCAGAAACCCTAAGGCAGCAAGTACCAAACACCCTAGGCACTTGAGGGTTTTGTGATTGCTGAATCGAAAGAACCTAATGGTAGTGATGCTACTCGGTGGGGGAGAAGAGCAAACGGACATTCACGAATAACGCCCGAGTCTTCTTCGAGGGAGGAGGGAGAGTTCGACGGGTCATCTTCGACGGAGGTGCGAAATCGAGAGGAAGGGAAATGGTTAGAACTTGGGATGAAGGAGGAAAGTTGCCATTGATTTAACGGGAGGTGACGGGAGGTGAAGGTTCAGCCATGGCAGCGCGAGACGACGAAAATCGAGCTGAGTTTGGACGGGAAATCATGAAGGGAAATGGTGAGAACTTGGGAAGGAGAGAGACGGAAAGGAGAGGGAAAGGGAGGGGGAAACGGAATGAGGGAAGGGAGAGAGAAAGGAAGGGAGAGGGAAGGAACTCAGGAAGGAGGGGAAGGAGGGAGACGAAAGGGAGAGGGAAAGGGAAGAGGGAAGGGAGAAAGGATGTTGGGTTCGGAAGATGCGGATTGATCTCCCCAAAGTGCTATTTTTTCTGATATCAAACACTTGTACTCTGAGTTTCAAGATGTTGAGTTCTACAATATTCCTCGTGAGGCTAATACAGTTGCACGTACTTTGGCTAGATTTTGTATGAACGTGGAATTAAATACTCGGATTTGGTGGGATCTATTCCAGAATTTTTCAGAGTCTGTTATTCTTGAGATGTCTTCGTAAAGGACTATTTGTAATGCTTATTTGGCTGAATGAAGATGTCAATTATCAAAAAACGCGTATGTACATACATTTTTTGTTTTTACTTCATTCAAAGAACTCTTCTGGTTTGATACCATATACCATATGTTGTCCTGTCCTTAACTCATGTTATTAACTTAGGTTTGTCGCTCTTGTTTATAAGTTTGTGTGTTTGTTTAGTGAGGAATTACTTAGTTCATTGATATATTTTCGGCCTTATCAATTATGATCTCTATGGAAACCGATTGTTTCGATGACTTTTTTTTGTTTTTTTTTAATGAAAATTGAATAGTGGCTATCACATACTTTTCACATGTTCATAGAAATATATATATATATATATATATAATGTACTTATATATTAGCAGACATAACTGGTTTGATTATGAATTTCTGATGAATTATTTAAAAGGTTCTAAGGTGCTTGCATCATGGTGTGGGGAAAAAGAGGTCAGTCGGCTACATCAACAAAATGGTATGTTGTCAAGTGCATACAATGATTCTTCTCCAGGATTAGAAGCCATTATTGTAGTATTAAGATCTAGACTTTTTGGACATGGACCCATCCCGATCATAAGGGAAATTAGACTCTAGAATTCTACCTATGATGTTTATTCAGAGTACTGCACTGCTGTCATGATTTGGTGAAATTAAGTTTGACACCCTCTAATGAATGGTTGACACATCAACATTTTGTTGATTCATAAAAATACGTACTCGAGACACACTGGATTATTTCAACGAAGGTTCATTTATCCGCTGTATAGGCATAACTTCCACAAAAGTAATCAGATCAAAGGGAATGTAACCTTCTTAAGCTCCATGAATGGTTACATAAATGATAAAAACCTATAAGCAGGCATCACGGGAAGATCCATCCGACCGTTCTCAACCAATTTGAGTCCATTAAAATAGACATCATTATTCTTTTAAGTTTTTTTTTTTTTTAAGTAGGCTTCATGACCATATGGTCAATAAATTTCAGTCCTTTATTTGTACTAAGTTATCATATTCATCTCTATTATATATTTGAGTTCAAAGCCTGAAATGCGTCAGCGCAGAAGTACCATCCAGGCCCTTTTCCCTGTAATAAGCGCAGTACTCTCTCACTGTAGTTTCTCTATATTTTGGAGGATTGTCTTCTGATAATACCTCCTTGATGGGTCCATAAATTCTTGTGGTTGGCCGAAGACCTGTGAAAAAAAAGCTTGCCACTGACACTCTTGGACCTACCCGGTTCGCCAATACTCTGTGCTCAATGCTTTTGAACCTATCGTTTGTTATAAGCTGAAAACACCAAAGGGAGAGTTGTAAATTAGCTACCGAAGACAATGGTCTTAGAGCATTAAAAAGAAATCTAGCTGCACCACAACCAAAGTAACGAGAAGTATCCAGTGACGTCGTGTCATTAAGAGAAGTATCCAGAAGTTCTTCGATAAATATTTGTGATGTAAGTTTGTAATAATACCATGCATTGCACTTCTATACAACAATCTATTAAGATATGGGAGCATAATCCAAAGATCCTAAGAAAGACAAAGAACAGAGCAGTTTTTTAGGACAGTTGGGACCAATTTACTTGTCTCTAACAACAGTAACCTAGAAAACACAAGATTAGTGTGAGGACTTACCTGTAGAAGATCTCCAATGTTGATCACAAGAGCCCCTGGCACGGGAGGGACGTCAATCCACTTGTCCTGATGAAAAATTTGGAAGCCACCAATATGGTCTTGTAGAAGCACACTGAGGAAGTTATTATCAGAGTGCTTGGTAGTACCCAATGTTAACTCTGGTTGTGGGCAAGCCGGATAGGAATGGCACAGAAGTGCAAGCCCCTCAGTGCAATGAATATCATTTAGGTAGTTTGGGTTAAGCCCAAGAGCCTCCGATAATAGCTCAAACAGTAAAATCCCCAACTTCATCACTTCCCTCGAGTACTCTTCTAGAATGTCTCTACAGGTATGATTCAAGCATATGGTGATCAGTGGCTAAGTTAATAGTTTGAAGTTTATTTTCTGAAATTGAAAACAAAAATTATGTGGTTTCCATGATGTTGAAATAGGGAAATATGCCGAGTAGGTGTTACATCCTTATGCAAGCTTTAAGGTTGTTTTTAAACTGAGTTATGCTAGTAGACGGTAACACCACAACTCCCGTTTGGAACTTAAGCTCAATTGAGATCAACTCATTTTAATTTAATTTTAAGCTGAATTTAATATCTAAATACCTCAATCTTAAATTACTACTCATCTCAACTCAAAATCATCTTATATATAAAACTCACAATTTTTTTCAACTCAACACATCTTTATACATAGGACTCACTACTTTTTTTAATTTTTTATAAATATACTCAGGGGCGGACCCACGCCTTGCCCCCCCAAAATTTTTCCAAAATTTATTAATAATAGAAATATATATATATAATTATATATATAATTAAACTTCTCTCTAAGATTATAAAAATAAAAATAAAATTGACCCCCTAATTTTTTTTTATGAAAATTATTCTTTTACATCTCGATATACATTCATGTATATTTTAATTTTTAACTTTATGTAAACCCAAATTTTAATTTACACAATCTTACAGTTATTATAATAGTCTAATTCTAGCAAAAAAATTAATTATAAATTTATATGATTATAAAATTCATTAATCATACTGACTTATTTAGTTTCACTCTAACTTGTATGATTGTGAGATATAGTTTGTTAAAAATCTAATAGTGTTACATCATTACTTAATAGAAAGTTTTTAAATTTATTTTTAATTTATAAATTTTTCTTAAATCATAAAAAAATATGAGCAAATACTTAAGAACAATTAAATTTTTTTTTTAAAAAAACAAGAAAGAAATGGAGTACAATTCGAAAAATAATATACGTTTAGAGAGTTCGGTAACAACGGAATATGATATTTCTATTACTGATAATCATCCTTCTAAAATTTACACACACCGTATATTTTATCAATCGCCCCCCCAAACATAAAATTCTGGTTCCGCCCTTGAATATACTTAAACTCATCTTAACATCTAATTATATATAAATTCATTTTACGTAAAGTCCTACAAAACTCTCTCAATTTATTATTATTTATAAAAAAATTAAAATTTCTTAACATCCATACGAAACCACATGTAACTCAAAACGATTGTAAAAAGATTCAAAACAAAAATACTTTTTTTATGCTAGCTAATATGACAATTTTTCATCTTAGTCATGTATTTGATGCATCAAATTTTCGTCTCATACCTACATACGGCTGGAAGATCTTCATATTTGGGTGGATTAGGAGCCATTTGACAAAGAAAAGTATCCCTCCAATTGGTGGCCGGGGCACTATACAGATCAAAGTTGCTATTATACACAACCGGTCTCATGGGGTCACGGGTATAAAACTCTTTCTTAATCTCTGTATCTTGTTCATAAAACCTACGTACACCTTCCTCCATCTCCTCTAGAACACTCACAGGGATCCCATGATTAACCACCTGAAAGAAACCCCATGTCTCTGATGCAGCTCCAACTCTTTCAACAATCTCCTTTCGTTTTGGAGCATCGTTGTCGATGACCCCTTGGAGGTCTATAACAGGAATAGTCCTAACCTGGGTGTCAGGATCAGAAACTGAGGCCTTCTCAAAGCTTTCCGGTGGGTGATAGAATATACGAGGAATCTCAGTAATCCCAGCATCCACTAGTCCTTGAACACCGGCTTTTGTGCTATCAAAAGCCTTCAACTCGCTTGCTCTGTCATACCCTGCTTTCTGCGTGCCTGCAACTTCATCTCTGCTAGTGATAACCATTTGAAATCTAGATCAATTTCAGAAGGACTAAGCACCATATCATGTAGTGCTGAGTGCCAACTTTCTTATAGCTGCAGCGTGTTTAAAAGTCAACAGTGGCATGCATGAGATAAGAGCTGTGCCAGAAGTGCAAGTCACATCTCGACAAAATCTTCTCATTTTTTTATTTATATTTGAAAAACAATAATAATAATAATAGATTAATAATTATTTTCTTAATTATTAAATAAACAAAAAAATTAAAATACATGATGTGTCAAAATGAGATGTCAAATTGAGTAGGCAAAATAGCATTTTTCATGAAATAATTAATCATCATCATTGTTGGAATATTCTAAAGATAATTAAATGTAGTAAATAAAAATATTAAATTGGTAGATCCTAATAAGTCTCCGCAATATAAGTCTACACAATATATAGAATATGTTTAAAAGACTAGCAATGTTACACACTTCTCCCTAAATATTATTTTAATTTGGGCATTATACTTAAACTTAGTTCATTATTGATTATTTTAATTTAAAATAAATAATTGTTGCACAAGAACTTACAAATACGACCCGTACCAATAATTAATGGCCAAACGTCAACTTTCATGCGTCAGTCGAAATTGTTCTTTCTCAAAAAACAAGCAAACAAACATACCGAATAGTAGGGTTGGATCATACGAAAAAATCTGACATGGGCGAGATGGATTTATTTTGACAGGATTGTTGTATTTTTCTCTAAAAACCATGTTGGAGACGAATCAAGATTTGTTTACGTTTGTTGTATTGGGCGGAGTCTAGGAATCGAAAGTAAAAATCAAGTGCTGAGACCCAAAACCCATTCACTTATAGCATCAATTTGAATAGAATTTGTATAATGAGATGAGATAAAATCATCTATATCCAAACAAAACATAATTGCATTTAGACATTAAGCTCAATTAACCTGAATTAAGATTTTTATGAACAATAATGACTCCAGATAACGGAATAAATTTTGTAAAAAATGAATTTGAATATATTTACATAAAATTGAAAAGATCATATATCTATAAAAGTGTTGAATTGAAAAAATTGTAATCTCACATGTAAAAAGGTTTTTGAGTGTTGGTCTCACCGTTATATAAGTTTTGAATTAAAATGAGTTTATTAATTTGAGAATTTGATATTTAAATGTTAAACTTAGCTTAAAATTAGACTAACTGTAAAATCTGTCAACCAAACGAAGCCATATCTGTCTAAACCAAAATTGAATTGTCTATAAATAGGCTCAGTAGGAAACACCACCCTCTCAAAACAAAGCTGATTTTTTTTAAACCCAAATCTGTTAACTTCAACTTGAAAAGGGAGGGACTAATAACAATAATACAAGCACACAAAAGTAGTTCCTCAAAATATTCAGGCACGGTTGGAACGATCAACCAACTGAATCCGCCTCATATACCAAATGTTCCATTCACGTTGTTTTGGTTTTGGGAGCCTTTCTCCTCATCTGTCTCCTTGGCATTGAGTTCTTCATGCCTATGAAGATTAGCAATGCTCCCAACAATGCCAAATTCTGCAAAACAGAACAAGAGGAAACGATTATTTAACAACTCACACCCCCCTTCCATTCCCAGTCATGTCCTGGTGACAAACTCGATCAAATGGCAGTGATTCCAACCTGTGTGAACTTCAGAAAAAGTTGAGTGTACTCTTTCCTCTCAACATCATAGTTATAGAAGTCATACAGTATAGGAGTAGCAATTGCTTGATGAAGAAGCTGTGCAGAAAAAGAACAGAAGCTTAATACTTCCAATTTTCGGGGATCTGAATGTAGAAAGCAAGGAAAGGTATCTAAATATTACAAACCAGAAGATAAGCTCCAAGAGAGCTGCCAAAGATGAATAGAAGACCCCCAATGCCCTTTAATGCCATCGCACCAGCCACTAAATGTTTAATCTGTCAATAACAACTCCAACAGTCACAATTTGTGGAAGAATATGACAAAGCAGTTGGATATCATCCGTTCACTATTTCAATAAAAAGTTGATAAAGCAAAAATTAATGCAATTCTCACTTGAACTTCCGGCAGTTGGAATCCAGTCTGAGATGACACATGGTTCGACAAAACCTTGATTTTTGGTGTCAGATATTTTGCTGCTGGTCCTCCGTCAACACCAAAATCACTGAACCTGAAGTGGAAACGGTTCAAACAACATATTGATTCAGTGCCAAGTCCAGTTATTCTGTACCGAACATTAATATTATATATATATATATATTGCAAGATGGAACAAGATGTACACCTTTGACAGCAACTAACAATTATAGCTAAATACCACTGCTATTTAGTCAAGTGATTAAATCCAATATGTCATTTTCTTGAATTCCTATCAACACAATATGTAGTAGACTATGTGATTTAAAAGGAGGAAGATTCAAAACTTCCTTATTAGGTTTGATTCAAAGAGGTATTCATTGCACACCCTGTTCTTGGTGGACCAAGCACAAGCATTAAACAAGCTCTCCATTTTGGGCAACTCCATCTTAAAACAAGGCTAATCAGACCAGCAAATGCTAATTAAATCTCAGGTATCTTCTTAGAAAAACAAAACCAGATATCTACTTCCACAACTTTCAAAGGTAGCTTCAATCATATCACAAAAACTTGTGATACGAAACTCCCATTGGGCCATCCAAAACCCCACCATTTCTAATAAAAATTAATACATGATTGATCAATTGATCCATAAAGTTAAAAACACCCAAATGGAAAGAGTTATTTCAGACTATAAAGCATAACAATTACAATAGATAGCATACTTAACAAACAAAAAGCACAGCAGCTGAAAGGCGTATTGCACAACTGAAAAACAGGTTACCCTGAAAGAGAGAAAATAATAGCTTTCACGACCATTTATGCGATAAAAGTGGGAACATATTTATAAAATTCCTCCCTACCCCCTTCCCTAGCCCAGGCCATTCAAGCAAACATTTCAAATCCTACCAAGCATGACCTTAAAAGATCTTTGACAATTAATATTAACAAAACATAGATCAATAATACAAACAGGCTTCTTAGGTTGAATTACAACCCAATCTTAATTAATCAAAAGTTTCAGGACCATAGATAACATTACTAGAACCGACACAAATTTCTCGATGAAACGGAATTTATACTTGTTCCTTTCTAAAGTTAAATAAAAATAAAAATAAAAAACCTATGGTATAATGTGCGATTCTTGGATATCAAAAAAAAAATGTGCGATTCTTAATGCATCGAAGTCTAGATTGATTTTCAAATCAGATCCAATAATTTCAAAACTCAAAGCACCACGAGCAAGCATACATTAAAACCAGTAGCAAAAACCCTAGATTTTTCAACAGAATAGCACCGGTGCAACAAGGAGTGTCCCAAATAACTTTGTTTTGTTCCTGAGAAAAACAGAAGAAGAAAGACGAAAACCGAAAGAAACACTTCTAGTATATATCCCACAGAAAATGCATCTCTTTTTTTTTTCAATTTCCCAGCAGACGCTTCAGACCCGTTTTCCCGACTGAAAACACCGGGAAGCACAAGGATCCAAATTTTAAAAAATAAAAAATAAATACACTTCTTTCATTTCCCACGCTCTCAGAAGTGAAACATAGCATATTTATTAAAAAAAAAAACTCCAAAATAGGAAAAGCAAAATTAGAGGAAGAGAAAATAGATCTGAAGGCTTACTCTTGATAAGAAGAGAGAATGAACAGGGAGGCGAAGAGGACTCTTCCGACGAACGAAACGAAGGCCATGTCTATACGAAAATGGAAGATAACAGAGACTGCAACTCCGCTGCTCTGTTTATTAAATCTCGAGTCAGACACGGGAAAGAATCGAAAGATAATAGGAGAAGAACACGGAATGGCGTCGTAATGAACACGGAGAAAGTAGAAACAAGGGGGTCGGCTGCTCGCTTTTTGCCGACTGAGTTTCCGTTTCTATTTTTATCCCACCTCATTTTAAATTTATTATTATATTTTTTTTATATTTTTATACTTTAATAATTTTTAATATAATTTTTTTAATTTTTAATATAATTTTTTTAAAATTTTAAAATAATAATAATATTAAAAAATAAATTTATGTTTATTTTAACTTATTTAAATTTACATCCTCTCATCTTCAAATCTAAATTCAATCTAAATTGAGTCTGAAAATTTTCGGAAATACCGCTCTGATAAGTTAAAAAATATAAATAAACTTGGGCGCCTAAAGGCTAAAATAGTCATGCTCTAGTTGGTGTACTACTCGTGGTTATGTGGGAATAAAGCAGACTCGCTTTACTCTGTTGCAAACGGTGGAATATGAAGCTTCCACGAATGAACAGCCAATGGGTGGATTGTTACTCCTAATATTTGGGCAGGTGGCAATACGGAGAAGCGGCAATAAACTGTGTTATGTTTTAGGTACGGGTGGGCTCTAACTCTAGTCGGAGTTTAAAATTTTCTAACTCCAATTTTAACTCTCATCAAATTTAAAATGATCTCGAACTCTTATTTTAAAATACAGAATTTAACTCCAATCAAAAGTAAGAGTTTCGATGGGAGGTCGGATTGAAATCCCTTACTAATTACTCTGTCGCCAACGAAACGGTTGATACCACCATTAACTTTGCACCAAGTATTTTCCAATGACGCCTCCGAATCCAAGATCCTAAATAAGCAACTCTCCAAAGATCGATCAACGAGCAACCCAACAGCCTCATCGAAATTTCGAACCCAATCATCATACTCTTTGTCTCCTCCAAAATTGATCCGGTATCCTCTCCATCTCAACCCCGCCACCTTCCCTCTTCCAGATCCTTCGTCTTAAACCTCGCCAAGCAGAAATCTCCAATCTTGACATTAATCGAGAAGACTATTATTAAGTGACGTCTAGAAGAATTTAGAGTTAGCTAGTTAGGATTTTTAAATATTGAAATGAATATATATCACCACTAGGCGACGTCGTTTTAGGGTAATTTGGTGTGAAAATTTTAAAACAGCCAAAGCAAGACTCACGACTCAAAACCAGGAGTGGACGCACGATGTAAAGATAAAAACTCATTTACCACTAAGCCATTTAAGAATCCGATATTTATTTCACAACATATAATGTATAATCTATAAATGTCGGAGTTCAAAGTCGGAATTCGGAATCCCATTGGGCTCCGACTCCGACTCCGACTTCTGCTCCGATCGGAGTCGGAATCATAGCAAAAGTCAGTCGAAAGTTGGAATGTTTGCACACCCCTAGTTTTGGGTGCAATTTGAATAGTAAAGTGAAATTATATTATTTTAAATTTAAATTAAATGTTAAATTAATATTATTTTTTATAAATAATAATAAATTTTATTTTCAGTAAATAATTTTAGCCAAGTATAGTACATATGAGTATACTTAAATATAAACTGGAAATATTGTTATTTTTTAATAAAATATTATTTTTTAATATTATTATTTTAAATTTTAAAATAATTAAGTTCTTTTTGAAATTTTATATGAAAATTTAAAAAAATATTGTAATAGAATAAGATAAAATATTTTCTCAATTTAAACATATCTTAATGGCATGTTTTTGAACCTCTATTAGAGTACTGATATTGGCTCCTTCAAGAATTAATGTAAATACAAATTTGATATATTTATTTAAAATATTTCTGCATTGGATCTAACAAATGAAATCATGAAAAGTTTTGAACTATAATAAATTCATTTCATCCTTCAAACATGAAGGTTTATTATTCATCTATCAAAATAAATTTTTATTGTTTTTTAATATGTTTATTAAATAAATAAATTATAAATATGTTTGTTGGTTTTATAAATGATGAATCCAATATGGGGTAAGAGATTATAAATGTAGATATGTTAATTTTTTATCAAATTTATACTTTCCATCAATTTAAAAAAAATAATAATAAAACTAATGTTTATCCTCTAAACCCTCAAACCTATTCTCCATTTTTACCACCGTTTTTATGACAATATTGCCAATTTTTACCGCGCAACTGACTTATATTTTTTTAGAAAAATAATAAATATAAGTTTCATATACTAAAAGTTATTAATAATTGATTTCAATTTTTAATAAAAGTAAGTGCATAAATCATAACTGCATTATTCTTTTTAGAAAATTATATTTACAATTATAAATTGTACAATTATAAACGTCACGTAATCGTTTAAAAAAATAAGTAAAACGCAGAATCCGTATAAAAAATTAACTTTTTAATAATAAATCTCAATTTTTTTCAAAGTAATTATATGACATTTATATACTTTACGATTGTACGTAATATTATTATCTTTGTTATGCTAACTAGCTACTAGATAGTTTCATATATTTTTTTAACTTAATGATAAAATAAGTATTTTTTTAATAAAATTATGAATTTTTTTTATTTTTTAAAAAATATTTAAGAATAGAAAAATGAACAAAAAAAATTTAAAAACAATTGTGCTTCTTGGGACAAAATCGTGCTATGTCCATCTAGAGATGTAGCACTATTCAGAATAGATAATATTACCATGCATACTTCATTAGACACCTATTATATTTTAATTTTTTAATTTACATAAAAAATATGAAAAAAAAACAAAAATAAAAAAATAATTATTTTTATCATTTTTTATTATCATTTTTTTATCATTTTAGAATATTTGTAAAAAATATAAAAATATATATCAATACACTAATAATTACTTTATTAATTATTAAATAAAAAATAAATTCAAATAAAATAAAATTCATAATATATCAAATGGAATAGGCATAGTAATATTACTCATTCAAAATATAATAATAATATTTAATTATTTAATGTCACGTCATAAAATAATAAAAAGATAATAAAAATTAAAATGATGAATAATATTAGTTAAATAAAAAAAATTGATTCTAAAATAAAATAAGTTAAATTATATATTTTTAAAAGTTAAATTATATTACTTTATTTCTTTCTTTATTTCTTTTTACCCTTTTCCTACCCAGATAATACATATATATATATATATATAGTACATACTTTATGAATATATGATCTAAGATCAGAAGCCAGAAATGCAAAGCAAAATGCTCAAGATCTGATCACCAAGCATCCGAGGCAGCTGCACGTGAAGATAACAACTCTCTTAAACCTGGAACGACAGATAATTAGAAGCACGAAAGCTAGGGAGCTGTAATGACTAATGCCACTCCGCAATAGTTGTTCCATAAACTCGGACAGTCTGACATGATTGAAGTTATCGCCAAGCGATGATTTAGGATGAGTTTAGTTAATAGTTAAGGCCTCGTTTGTATTGGGAAGTGAGTTGAGATCAATCTCAACTCACTTCCATTTCATTATTATATTTTTATAATTTTTTATACAAAACACAAATTTCTATACACTTTTTTCAAATCCCAATACACTTTTTTCAAATTCTAACACACCTTTTTCAAATCTCAAAATAATAATAATATTAAAAAATAAACCAAACTCATCTCAACTCATCTCATCTCCGAATCTAAGCGGGGCAAGTTGAGTTGAATAAAATATTATTATAATATTAATTTTTAATATTATAAATATATTAAAATTTAAAAATATTAAATTATTTATTATATTTTATATAAAAAATTAAAAAAATTAAAAAAAATTTAAAAATTTAAAAAATGAGATGAAGCATTAATGAGGATTTGGTAATTAAAATAGGCTTGGTACCGAGCTATAATGCCACTCAACAATAGTTGTTCTTTATAATAAACTCGGACAGTATGATTTGGATTAGGAGATGAGATAAGATAAATTGATATGAGTTTTAAAAGTTAAATAAAATATTATTGAATTGAGATTTGAAAACGTTAAATTATTTATTATATTTTATGTGAGAATTTAAAAATATGTAATAATAAATTTGAAATAAGTTGAGATAAGATGAACTCACTCTTAAATCCAAACTGAGCCTAACTTGAAAGAAGTTATTAAGGAGTATTTTAAGTCGGTTGTTACTAGAATACTATTATTTATTTTTATATTTTTAAAACTATTTTTATTATTATTTTTATTATTCAAAGAATATTTAAAATCATCTCATTATTCAAACATAATCTAAACCAATTTAGATAAAGAAATATCTCATTCATCATTATAGTTTTTTTTTTAATTTTTCTATAAAATATAATAAAAAATTTAATTTTTTTATAAATTTTAAAATAATAATACTATTAATAAATAATATTTTATTTAACTTTCATTCTACTGCACTTTTCAAAGTAGGGGTGTAGGGCAGATTGATATCCGCCTCGTTTGATGTCTTCTTTAAAAAATTTATTACATTTTTTTATGTTGCCCAGATGACTAACACAAGAGGGGGGTGAATTGAGTTGTATTTAAAAAAATAACAATTATAAATCAAATATATAATATAAAATATAAACAAAATATGAAACAACAATAAATATAAATAGTAAGAGTAAGAGAGAAGCAAACTCAGTATGTTAACGAGGTTCGGCCCCACTGCCTACGTCCTCGGCTCAAGCTACCTCTTGAGAATTCCCAAATCCACTATTCAATCTCCTTTAGGTGGAGATAGAAACCTATTACACCTTTGAGCAGCACCGCTCTAAAGAATCCATGTAGAACACCCTCTACACTTCCAATCAACTTACACTTGGTGATTTAACTATTCCCCGTGTAGAACACCTTCTACACTTCCAATCACCTCACACTTGGTGATTTAACTATTTCCCGTGTAGAACACCTTCTACACACACAAGGGTTATACACACCCTTTTACAAATACAAGAGTTGATAGTAGGTAGACTATCAAAGTACACTCCTCAATGAGTGAGATAGAAATAATACAGCGCAACGTATATCTCTCTCAACAAGAACAAGAATTAAGGTTCAAAATTTTAGAAAAAAGAGAATGAGAGCTTTTTGAAGAAATGATGCAAAACTTAGCAATAGATGTGTAAGCTCTTATTGTAAATTTTGCAAAACTCAAGTGAGCTATTTATAGGGAAATGAGTTTTCAATTTCAAATTTGAAAAGATTCTCATGTCAAAAACATCATCATTCACTTTTCAAAAATTTCAAATATAATATTTTTACTTTTTGCATGTGACAAAAGGAGCACACTTTACTTTTCAAAAATTTCAAATATAATCTTTTACTTTTTGCATATGACAAAAAGAGCACACTTTACTTTTCAAAATTTTCAAATAAAGACATCTACCTTTTGCATAAGTCAAGAAAATCATCCACCACTTTTGAAAATATTCAAATAAAACATGCACATGTGAAAGATGACAATCAATCATCTTAATATTTTCAAAATTCAAACCTTTAATCATGTCATGCACATGTGAAAGATGACAATCAATCATCTTTCAAAATTTTCAAATTTAATTTTCAAAATATTCATGCATATGTGGAAAATGTATTTTAATACTTTATGATAAAATATTAATTTTGAGCCTTAATCTTAATTTCAAATTTTTTAAGAGATTTACAAAATTACTCTATGATTTTAATATGAATTTGTTCCCTTCTTGCTCATGCTTGCTTTCTTGATGTGCTTGATTATATTGTGTGGACAACTTAAACTTGAGACTCCTTTATTCTTTGGATTCATTTGTTATCATCAAAATCCATTTGTAGATTTACATGAAACTTGAAACCTTGAGTTCAACATTTTATATTTAAAAATTATTTCTATATTTAAATGTGATCAAATATACATTTTTAGACCCCAATTATAAATTTTGATTTTGCAAATATGACTATAATTTAAAATTTATGTAATTTTTAAATTTGTTAGTGCATACTTTACAAAGAAGTTTAACAAAGTGTAATATATATTTATATATACATAATTTTCAAAATATAAATAAATATATATATAACTATATTTACGTTTTTATATATACAAATATTTAAGTTTTTGTATATAAATATTTATATATATATAATTAGAGGTGTAAATGGTCCGGTCCGGTCCGGTCCGGTCCGGGAAATTTGTGGACCGATTTCATTCGGTCCAAAAATTCTCTCACCCTGGACCGGACCGAACAGGAGTTCGGTCCATACCGGTCCAGTCCAATTCGGTCCAGGGGCGGTCCGGTCCGGTCCAGGGGTGCCCCATATGATTTAATGGGCTAAATTTAATATATAATTATATAATAATCAAATATTTTTTTGGTCCAAATTTAATTACTATAAATTATAATATGTTAATATTATAAAGTATATATTATATATTAATATGTTAGTATATATTATATATTAAGTATGTTAGTAAATTATAACTAATAGTCTAATAGTCTAATAACACTTTCACATTAGTATATGTTAATAAACTATAATTAATAAGTAATAACATTATTACAATTTACATTAGTATATTATATATTTATATGTTAGTAAATAGTGATAAATTATTAATAATATATTAAATAATAATAATACACTTATTATTTATATATTAATATATAAGAGTATATATTATCTATTAATATATTAGTTAATATTAAATATTAAGTATATTAGTAAACTATAACTAATAATCTAATAGTCTAATAATATTATTACATTAGTATATGTTAATAAACTATAACTAATAAGTAATAACATTATTACAATTTACATTAGTATATTATATATTTATATGTTAGTAAATAGTAATAAATTAGTAATAAGATATTAAATAATAATAATACACTTATTATTTATATGTTAATATTATAAGAGTATATATTAATATTAATATTAAAATTTATATATTATTATTTTTATATACATATATATTTTTTTTAAAAATTTAAAAAAAAAAAAAGGATTCGGTCCGGTCCGGTCCGGTCCAGGGGGATGAACTCCCTAGACCGGGACCGGACCGGAATTTTCCGGTCCATATATTTTTTGGACCGGACCGGACCGAACTCCAACCGGTCCGGTCCGGTCTCGGTCCGGGACAACCGGTCCGGTCCGGTCCGCCGGTCCGGTTCGGTCTTTTTACACCCCTATATATAATATAAGCGGAGGCGGGGGCGGGGACGGAAGGGGGGGGAAGAAATGAGAAGAGAGATTGGACCCTCTCCATCTCCCGCCCCTGGTATGGGGGTTAGATGGGGGCTGCCCCCATTGACCGTCCCGCCATGCAAGGATGAGGCAAACGAGGATGGAATAGTGGGGTCCCGTTGCTCTTCCCTACTTTAAAGCACAATTTATTAGACCGTCCAACCTCGTTACAATGTGGTAGTTGTTGGTTAAAATAGGCGGGCCGTGGCTATTGGATGAGATTATTGACGAGCATAACTGCAAGTACGCTACTTTTTAATGTTAAAAATTCAATATATTTTTAAGTTTGGTGGAAAGAAGAGTCAAGACAGATGGACTATTCCTCAAGTTGGATTGTGATCAACAAAAAATAGGTATGGGAGTTCTACTACTACGAGATGAGAGGGATGTACCTTCTTGCGTCAAGTAAGAAATAAATTGCAATTAATGATCCTCTTGAAATTGAACTGTTTACTGTTGGCCATTCTTAAAAGTTTACAACTATACTTACTTATATAAAGATAAAGATACACCCAAGTTGGAAATAGAGAGAGATTCATTAATTATTTGAAAGGGATTATAAATATTTATTGCACCTCAACAGTACAAAAGTAGATAAGATTTGACTAGAGGTGATAGGGGCTGTCAAGAAGATAGAAAGAGATAGGAAAAAAAGTAAGGAAGTGATACGCGCATATAGACATGTTCATTTGAGCCAGGTCGATTTAAAATTTTATATATTTATTAATACTTTTGATTTTTTTTTAAGTTTAAGGAAATTTTGAATTCGGGTTCCAAATTCTCAAATCCAGAACCCGAATGAACACCCCTACGCGCATACAACTAACGCACGCAAAGTAAAATATCTGACTGCCCAAATCAAAATTTAGCTATAAAATGACTCGAACAGATAAAAGAAAAATGGCTAGACTCTCTCTAGAACAATTGAGGCGGTCTCTTCTTCTTCAACCTCAGCTTCTCCAGATTTTTTCGAGAGCGTCAATCGGTGAATTTAATTCACATATTCATCTATATTTTTTCCTGTACAGTGAGTTATGAGAAATTGTAAAAATCTCCATTATAGTAGATTCTCATTCTCAAATACTCGTGAACATAGGTATTTATCGAACCACGTAAAATTGCGTGTTCATATCTATTTATTTCATCTGTCGGGATCTTGCTGGGAGTCTTAAACAACCTCGAACGGAGCCCAATTCACACCAATAAATTAAAAATAATTTTTTCTCTCACCTTCACTCAATGGTCGATCTTTACGTCCACAACAATGGGCCTATGGCGACTAGCTGATTCAAAGTAATGAAGCCTTTTCAAAGTTTAATAAATTCAAGAGCTAACGAGGCTTTTTAACCAATGCGGCATTCAATATGTTGGCCGCAGCATCAATGAAGGTGCACAAAAGCTGAAAAGATATGCATGGCATATTGAAGACAGTTGGGGAAGGTTCTTTCGTTGACTTTATGGAGTCTGTTGTATAGGTAGAAAAACATTGTTTGTAATGCTTTAGTTGATGAATGAAATTCTTCTTAAAAAATAAAAATTGATGTAATAATTTGATTTATAAAAATAAAAATTAAATTTATAATACAATCTTATAATTTAAGTTATGTAAATAGTATAATTTATACACCGACTCAAACATAGATTAATTCTTAATAAATTATAAAATGCATGTCGTTGGAGACTATTTTCGATCGACGTAGTTGAGAATATAATTTATTAAAAATTAAAAATTTGATATTTTGATGTTTAATTTTGATAATTTCAGATTCGGACATAAAAGTAATATATATATATATATATTTCTATTATAATAAGTGGTTATTTAATTGTTACTTAACTTATTTTTTTTATTCATTAAATTTCTTTATTTTTTCTGTTAAATTTAACTGCTACTTAATACTAGATTTTTTTTTATAAGTAAACTTAAAACTAGATATTCAAATCATTAGATATAATTTAAATTTAATAATATTATTTAGATTTATAATTTAAAATTTAGAAGAGATTAGATAGATATATAATTTTAAATTATATCTAAATTATAACTTTATACGTATAAATTATAATTTAGATAATATAAATTATTCCATTTGTTTAAATTAGATAAGTTATAAATTATAAGTTTGAATAAATTATTTTATTTTATTTTTATCTTTATATAATTTAGATAATATAAATTATATAATTATAAATTATATAAACTTAAATTTAGATATTGTATATGATTATAATTTATATATGAATCAAAACTTAGATGAGATTAGTTAGATATATAATTTAAAATATATATAAATCTAAATCATATATAAATTTAGATAAATTATATGAATTATAATTTATATTATATATAAATTTATATATATGATTTAAAATTTATATTCATTCTTTATATATATATAAAGAAAAAAGAGAAATGTAAAATTTATTTATATAGATTATTCCTAAGTGAAACTACACATAAAAATGACATTCTCATAAATTGAAAATAATTAAGTTTAAATTTGTCGGTCAATTAAATTTGGGAATACAATTTTTTGACTAAAATATTATTTATTTCTCAATTTATATTTATTATGAAACATTAAATTCAAATAATGATATTTTATAAATGAAATTATAATAATTATTAATTAGTTATCTTTTATCACTTCACAATTAGTTTATAATTTAATTTTATATAATTCTTTCGTTGTTAATATATATTTTTTGCATTATCCGTCAAATATTTATTAGAACTTATATTTTTTTCCTTTATGCATTATATTATTAATCAAAATTAATTTCTTTATAAAAACATATTATTTATAACCACATCACTAAATTAGGTAAACATGCTTTACACTATACTCTTCCCTGGTATGTATATACATATACATATACAAATACATATACATATACATGCGTAGAGTATTACTATTCATCATCATGATTTTCACTATCTCATCATTTTATGATATGACATTATATTATTAGAGATTATTTATTATATTTTGTTTATAAATCTATCATCTAATATCACATTATAAAATAATAAAAAATAAACTTACTGTTATAAATATATTAATTGGCAGAGTCCAATATAGTACATTAAAAGACTCTGTATTTTCACACTGAATTTGTTATTTATTAGATACAATAATATTAGATATAATTTTAATATAAAAAATCTCACACACTATTTTAAAAAGAATTAGATTTATTGTTTAAAAAATTAGATTTATTATTAAAAAATAATTTTGCTACGTCAATCTTAAGTTTTTATTACGTTTTTAAAAAATACTAGGTAAGAACACTAGCATTAGATCCATAAAATGATTTATTAAATACATATTTGATATTTTTTTCTAAAAAATCTCCACATTAAATTCATCAAATCTCTTAGTATCTAATTTTGAATTATAATAAATCTTTTTCATTATTCATATTTAAATCATCGCTATTCACATACTAAATATATATTTTAATATATTTTATTCCCTTGCTTTATTTCCCTCTTCATCTGCTTCATCTTCATCATCTACTTAGTATACTTCATCGTCTACTTTATTTTCATTACTTTATGTCATTTAATATATTTCATCGTCGTCTGCTTAGTATATTTTTATGTTTATATTTGACCATCCACTTTTTAAAAATTTGGTTGAAATTTTTAATTGAAAAATAATTATTTAGTTGAAAATTTTAGTTGAAAAATAATTTTTCAACCAGGAATTGAAAAATAAGTATTTGAAAATTAAATTAAATTATTAATATATATAATTAGTGTAATTATAAAATATAAAAATATTTAAATATATTATTATTAAAAAAATATTATTATTTTATTATTTTAATTAATCTAATAATAAATTTAATATGAAATTATAAACTTAAAAATTTATTAAAATTATATTTTTCACTAAATTTTAAAAAAGACTTTAATATTTTGAAGATAATGTTAGGTAGGGGTGTAAATGGTCCGGTCCGGTCCGGAAAATTTGTGGACCGATTTCATTCGGTTCAAGAATTCTCTCACCCTGGACAGACCGAACAGGAGTTCAGTCCATACCGGTCCGGTCCAATTTGGTCCAGGAGCGGTCCGGTCCGGTCCAGGGGTGCCCCATATGATTTAATGGGCTAAATTTAATATATAATTCTACAATAATCAAATATTTTTTTGGTCCAAATTTAATTACTATAAATTATAATATGTTAATATTATAAAAGTATATATTATATATTAATATGTTAGTATATATTATATATTAAGTATGTTAGTAAATTATAACTAATAGTCTAATAGTCTAATAACACTTTCACATTAGTATATGTTAATAAACTATAACTAATAAGTAATAACATTATTACAATTTATATTAGTATATTATATATTTATATGTTAGTAAATAGTGATAAATTATTAATAATATATTAAATAATAATAATACACTTATTATTTATATATTAATATATAAGAGTATATATTATCTATTAATATATTAGTTAATATTAAATATTAAGTATATTAGTAAACTATAACTAATAATCTAATAGTCTAATAATATTATTACATTAGTATATGTTAATAAATTATAACTAATAAGTAATAACATTATTACAATTTACATTAGTATATTATATATTTATATGTTAGTAAATAGTAATAAATTAGTAATAATATGTTAAATAATAATAATACACTTATTATTTATATGTTAATATTATAAGAGTATATATTATATATTAATATATATTAATATTAATATTAAAATTTATATATTATTATTTATATATACATATATTTAAAAAAAAAATGGGGATTCGGTCCGGTCCGGTCCGGTCCAGGGGGATGAACTCTCTGGACTGAGACCGGACCGGAATTTTCTGGTCCATATATTTTTTGGACCGGACCGGACCGAACTCCAACCGGTCCGGGACAACCGGTCCGGTCCGGTCCGCCGGTCCGATTCGGTCTTTTTACACCCCTAATGCTAGGGCCCCGCTTGGATTCGGAGATGAGATGAGTTGAGATGAGTTTAGTTTATTTTTTAATATTATTATTATTTTAGAATTTGAAAAATGTGTGTTGGGATTTGAAAAAAGTGTGTTGGAATTTGAAAAATGTGTATTAGTATTTGAAAAATGTGTATAAGAATTTGTGTTTTATATAAAAAATTATAAAAATATAATGATGAAATAAAAATGAGTTGAGCTTATCTTCGAATACAAACGGGCCTAAGACTTGTGCATTTTACATTTATAAATAATGTTATAAAATTAAAAAAAGAAACTACTATTGTAAAAGAGAAATAAGAAATTCTCTCTAGAACTTTTAAGAATTGAAACTTTCATTCTCTCTTTATATTTTCTTATGAATTTCATTACAACTGAAACCCCTATTTATAGGCTTTGAAATTATTATGTAAGTTACTATACAAGTCACTATACATAATTTAAAATAATAGTGGTGGGGTTATTCACATAATTTTAGTGGTGGGACAGGGAGCGGCTGCCGTCGCATTTTTCTTCGTTCTTTTCATTACACTCCCCCTTGAATGACCACTCATAAGGAATCTGTCTCGTTAAAACCTTGCCAAATAAAAACTCAGTGGGAAGAAAAACCAATGGCGAAAGAAAAAGAGTACAGTCTTCTTATGTATCCACGAGTGCTTTAAGATTGCCTCATTAAAACTTTACAGAGGAAAATCCAGTGGGATAAAACCTTAGCGAAGGAAAAATAGTACAATCAGCACATTTACTCCCTCTGAAAAGTGCATAACAAAATATTTTTGAGTTTTCGCATTCCAATGTTATGCATAATCTTCTTGAATGTGGAAGTTGGTAACGCCTTTGTGAATAAATCTGCCAGATTATCACTAGATCGTATCTGCTTGACATCAATTTCACATTTCTCATGAAATTTATGAGTATAAAAGAATTTAGGTGAAATATGTTTGGTTCTGTCACCTTTGATATATTATTCTCTGATTTGAGTGATACAAACAATATTATCTTTATATAAGATTGTTGGGCTATTATTGATCATGGGAAGTCCACACTTTTCCTGGATATATTGAATAATTGATTTCAGCCAAATACACTCTCGACTTGCTTCATGAATAGCAATGATTTCTGAGTGATTTGAAGAAGTAGCAAATAGTGTCTACTTAACAAATCTCTATGATATGACAGTATCTCCATAAGTAAATAAATATCCAGTTTGAGATCTACCTCTGTGTGGGTTTAAAAGATAACCTGCATCTGCATATTCAATCAATTCTAGACTTGAACCACGTTGATAAAATAATCACATATCAACTGTACCATGAAGGTAACGAATGACATGTTTAATGTCATTCCAATGTCTTCGAGTTGGTGCAGAATTATATCTTGCAATCAGATTAACTGAGAATGTAATATCTGGTCGAGTGCAATTTGCAAGATTTATCAAAGCTCCGATTGCACTAAGATATGGTACTTCGGGACCAAGAATTTCTTCATCGTCATCACAAGTACGGAATGGATCATTCTTCACATCAAGTGTTCGAACAATCATTGGAGTACTCAGGGGATGAGATTTATCCATATAAAAATGTTTTAAGACTTTCTCAGTATACATGGACTGATGAATAAAAATTCTATTTGGCAAGTGCTCGAACTGTAGGCCGAGACAAAATTTTGTTTTACCAAGATCTTTCATTTCAAATTCATTCTTTAAATATATAGTGGTTTTTAAGATCTCTTCAAGAGTTCCCACAATATTTAAATCATCAACATAAACCACAATAATGACAAATCCGGATTCTGATTTCTTAATAAAAACACATGGGCATATAGGATTATTTTCAAATCATTCTTTCAATAGATATTCGCTTAAGCGATTATACCACATGCGCCCAGATTGCTTCAACCCATATAAAGATCTTTGTAGTCTGATTGAGTACATATTTCTAGATGTACTTGTAGATGCTCTAGGCATCTTATATCCTTTAGGGATTTTCATATATATGTCATGGTCTAAGGATCCATATAAATATGCAGTTACCACATCCATCAACCACATTTTTAATCCTTTTGTAATAACCAGACTAATCAAAAATCTAAATGTGATTGCATCCATAACGGGAGAGTATGTTTCTTCATAATCAATCCCGGGTTTCTGCAGGAAATCTTGTGCGACAGGCCGTGCTTTGTACCGCACAATTTTATTTTTCTTATTACGTTTTCGTACAAATACTCACTTATATCCAACAAACATTACACCCTTTAGTGTTTGGACAACAGGTCCAAATACTTCTTGCTTTGCTAGTGAATTTAATTCAGTTTCAATAGCTGTTTTCCATTTTGGCCAATCATTTCTACGTCAACATTTTTCGACGCTTTTTGGCTCACTTTCTTCATTACTTCTAGTAATGTCAAGGGTTATTTTATATGAAAATATGTTGTCAACAACAGTTTTATTTCTATCCAGAATTTCTCCAGTTTTCATGAAATGTATTGAGATCTCATTATTTTCAGATACCTGGTCCTCTTCAGGGGAAAACATTTCATGACACACCTCTTCAGGAGGTCTCTTTTCAGGAGATTTATACTCTTCATGAGTTTCTGAAATAGAAAATTTGAGCTCTTTAGGAGCACCAATTATATTTGTAACCTGTATTGTGGACACGTGTTCTTCAGGAACTCCAAATTCATTTTGTATTCTTTTCCTTCTGGGAATTTTATCTTTTGCACCAATAAGTCTTCCATGCTTCAGGCGTGTTTTAAATTCACCTATTGCTGTTTTGACAATTTGTCCTTCAGGGACTTCAATCATTGCTGGAGCATTAACAGCAGGAATATAAGATTTTACTACACTTTTAGTGTTAGTAAATGCAACCGGTAATTGATTTGCAACATTTTACAAATGAATAATCCTCTAAACTTCCCGTTTACATTCATTTGTAGGAGGATCAAAATGAGACAGGGTCTTATTATTCCAAGTAATATCTTGTCGTTCTTCAAGTACCGACTTTTCTTTACCCATTAACGAAAAATTGGATTCGTCAAAATGACAATTCTCAAAATATGTTTTAAACATATCTCCTGTAAAGGGTTCAAAGTATCTAATAATAGATGGAGAATCAAAACCAACATATATCCCAAGTCTACGTTGAGGACCCATTTTTGTATGTTGTGGAGGTGCAATTGGAACATATACAATACATCCAAAAGTACGAAGATGAGAAATATTTGGTTGTTGACCAAATGCAAGCTGTAATGGAAAATATTTATGATATGCAAATGGTTTAATGTGAATTAGAGATGCTGCATGAAGTATAGCATGTCCCCAAACAGAAACAGGTAGTCTTGATTTCATAAGTAAAAGTCTAGCGATTAGTTGAAACCTTTTGATCAAGGACTCAGCTAAACCGTTTTGTGTGTGTGTATGGGCAACATGATATTTAACATCTATTCCTATTGACATGCAATAATCATCAAAAACTTGAGATGAAAATTCACCTGCATTATCCAATCGAATGGTCTTAATTGGATACTCAGGAAATTGTGCTCGTAATTTAATTATCTGAGCAAGAAGTCTAGCAAATGCAACATTTCTAGTAGAAAGCAGACAAATATGTGACCATCGACTAGATGCATCAATTAAAACCATAAAATATCTAAATAGTCCACTTGATGGATGAATAGGCTTACATTTATCTCCGTGAATCCTTTGTAAAAAGGATGGAGATTCAATAGTGACTTTTGAGGGAGATGATTTGATAATTAATTTACCTTGAGAATATGCAGAGCACGGAGATTCATTGGGTAGAAATATCTTTTAATTTTTTAAGGGATGCCCATGCGAATTTTCAATAATTCGTTTCATCATTATAGAACCCGGATGTCTAAGGTGATCATGCTAAGTCATAAATACTTTAGGGTCAATGCATTTCTGGTGCATTACGACATATGATTCAATTGTTCTCATTTTTGTATAATACAATCCAAAATATAGAGTAGACAGTTTTTCTAATACGAGCTTCTGGCCTGATATTGTTTTAGTAATAAGAATATGTTCTTTACTGTTTTTATTAGTCGTTTCAATATGGTAATCATTACGACGTATATCTTTGAAACTCAATAAATTTCTTCTGAATTGTGAAGAGAATAGAGCATCATTAATACAAAATTTGGTGCCATTAGGCAACATAATATAAGCTCTTCCGGAGCTCTCAATTAAATCCGATGAACCTGATATGGTATGGATATTGGCTTTACTTAGTGTTAAATTTTGAAAATATTTCTTTTTTTTTTATAATTGTATGAGTTGTAGCACTGTCAGCCAGACATATATCTTTATCATTCAACTCAGAGATAAAAAATTCATCAATGTGATCCATGATTTTACAAAATATACAAAACTTTTATTACAGATACAAAGAAAATACATTAGTTGAGTGGAACACTTCCATCTCCAATTAAGTGTTCAATACTACTTTCAAGATGATTAAAGAAATCAAATACATCAAGATGAGTAACGTCTACATCTACTGAATCTAATAAATCATCTGATGGTTCTACTAAATTTGTTTCATGCACTTTATTCTTCCCTTTAATAGAAGCTTTATATAAATCAGCTAAGTGCCTGGCCGTACGATAGGTACGTGACCAATGTCCAGTCATTCCACATCTATGGTACACCTCTTCACTTTTCTTTGAATAATTATTCTGTAGATTTTTACCCCTTTCTGAATTGTACCACTTCTGGTGATACGGTATATTATTATCCTTTTTAATGTTATCACTTCTGGGACTAACATTTCTATAATTTCTCATACCACGTCCACGCCCCTCATTTCTTTTAAATAATGCACCATTCACTTCTGGGAATGATGCAAATTTATTACCATTTATTTCAGGGAATGCTATTGAGCCAGTAGGGCGTGACTGGTGGTTTTCTAATAAGAGCTCATTGTTCTACTCAGTTACTAGAAGACATGATATAAGTTCAGAATATTTTTTGAACTTTCTCTCTCGATACTGCTGCTGCAGTAGCACATTCGAGATATGAAATGTAGTATAAGTCTTCTCTAGCATATCATCATCGGTGATTTTCTCACCGCATAATTTTAATACTGAGCTTATTTTAAAAAGTGCGGAATTATACTCACTAACACTTTTATAATCTTGTAACCTCAGGTGCAACCATTGAGAACGAGCTCTTGGGAGGATAACAGTCTTCTGGTGTTCATACCTCTCCCTTAAACTGTTCCACAAAATATAGGGATCTTTTACTGTAAGATATTCAGTTTTCAATTCTTCATGAAGATGGTGGCGAAAGAAAATCATTACTTTAGCACGGTCCTGTAGGGATGCTTGATTTCCTTCTTTAATAGTTTCTCCCAGGTTCATTGCATCAAAATGAATTTCAGCATCAAATATCCAGGATAAATAATTTTTTCCAGATATGTCAAGAGCAACAAATTCTAATTTTGTAAGATTTGTCATTTTCTACACATATAAATAATGAAATAAATATGTGTATTTCAGAAAATATATTTATAAATTCACACAGATAATCATCAATAAAATATATCAAAACTTCAAATAATATATTGAAAAATTTACAGAGGAATAAGGCCACTAGATTCAGAATTGGTAGAACCGTCGTACTGATAACGTGTTATAAAACTAAAAAAAGAAACTACTATTACAAAAGATAAATAAGAAATTCTCTTTAAAACTCTTAAAAATTGAAACTTTCATTCTCTCTTTATATTTTCTTATGAATTTCATTACAACTGAAACTCCTATTTATAGGTTTTGAAATTACTATACAAGTTATTATACAAGTTATTATGCAAATCACTATACATAATTTAAAATAATAATGATGGAGTTATTTACATAATTTTAATAGTGGGACAGTGAGCGATTGCCGTCGTATTTTTCTTCGTCCTTTTCATTACAAATATATATGTTGTTATAAAACTAAAAATAACACTACTACTATTGCAAGAGAAAAGAAACTCTTAAGAACTGAAACTTTCTTTCTCTCTCTATATTTTCTTATGAATTTCATTACAACTGAAGCCCATATTTATATGCGTTAAAATTACTATGCAAGTTACTATACAAGTCACTATGCAGATTTAAAATAATAGTGGTGGGGTCATTCACATAATTTTTAGTGGTAGGACAGGGGGCGGCTGCCGACGTTCGTTTATAACACTCCCCCTTGAATGACCACCCATAAAAAATCTGCCTCGTTAAAACCTTGCCAAGGAAAAACCCAGTGGGAAGAAAAACCAATGGCGAAGGAAAAAGAGTACAGTCTCTTTATGTATCCACAAGTACTTTAAGATTGCCTCATTAAAACCTTACAAAGGAAAACCCAATGGGAAAAAACCTTAGCGAAGGAAAAAGAGTACAATCAGCACAAGTTTTCAGGACTTTTACTCCCCCTGGAAAGTGCATGACAATAGTTTTTGAGTTTTCACATTTTAATATTCTACACAATTTTCTTGAATGTCGCAGTTGGTGATGTCTTCGTGAATAAATCTGCCAGATTATCACTTGATCGTATATTTGATATATCCTCCTTTAATTATTTGAGTGACTACATTCATTAACTGCATACCTAATTCTTTTGTAATAACCAAATCAATTAAAAATATGAATGTGATTGCATTCATATCAAGGAAATATGTTTCCTCATAATTGCTCTCGGGTTTCTACAGGAAACCTTGTGCGACAAATTATACCGCACAATTTCATTTCGCATTACGCTTTCGTATAAATACTCACTTATATCTGACAAATATTACACCCTTTGGTGTTTGGACAACAGGTCCAAATGCATCTCGCTTCACTAGCGAGTTTAATTCAGTTTTAATAACTTCTTTCCATATTGGCCAATCATTTCTACGTCGACATTCTTCGACGATTTTTTGGCTCACTTTTTTCATTACTTCTGGTAATATCAAGTGTTATCATATATGTTGTCGACAACAGTTTTATTTCTATCCATAAATTTTCCAGTACTCATGAAATGTATTGAGATCTCATTGTTCCTCTTCAGGGGAAAACATTTCATGAAACACCTCTACAGGAGGTTCCTCTTCAGGAGTTATACTCTTCAGGAGTTACACTCTTCAGGAGTTACCTTTTCAGGAGTTACCTCTTCAGGAGTTACCTATTCAGGAGATTTCCTCTTCAGGAGTATTATATTTTATACAGAAAATACGGTCTCTTCATGAACACCGATTTTTATTTTTCTTGTGCACCAATAAGTTTTCAACGCTTCAAGTGTATCTTAGACTCATTTATTGCTGTTTTAACAACTCGTCATTCAGGGACTTCAATTCTTGCTTAAGCATTAACAGCAGTAATATATGATTTTACAACACCTTTAGTGTCAGTAAATACATCATGTAATTGATTTGCAACATTTTGCAGATAAATAATCCTCTGAACTTCTGGTTCAGATTTATTTGTAAGAGGACCAAATTTAAACAGGACTTTATTATCCCAAGTAATTTCTTGTCGTGCTTCAGGCACCGATATTTCATTATTTCAAAACATGATGAAATATTAATAAGCTTATATATAAAAACTTAGTATAAATAAATCAAATGCTTGGCCGTACAACAAGTACGTAACTACTGTTTAGTCATATTACATCTATGACAAACATCTTCATCTTTTTATGAAAAATTATTCTGAGGGCTTTTACCCTTTTCTGAGTTTGATCACTTCTGGTGATACGATATATTTTTATCATCTTTAGTGTTGTCGCTTTTGGGACCAACACTTCTATAATTTTTCTACCACGTCTACGCCCTTAGTTTCCATTCACTTCTGGGAATTGTGTAAATTCGATATCATTAATAGGACGTAACTGGTGTAACAAAAACTCATTATTTAGCTCAATTACTGGAAGACAAAACAAAAGTTTAGAATATTTGTTGAACTTTCACTCTCGATATTGCTACTGCGGGAGCACATTCGAGGTATGAAAAATAATGTTTTCTTTTATATATCATCATCAGTGACATTTTCACTGTATAATTTTAATATTGAGCTGATTTTAAAGAGTGCAGGATATTCAATACCACTCTTAAAATCTTACAACTTCAGGTGCAATAAATCATAATGATCTTTTGAGAGGATTACATCTTCTGGTACTTATATCACTTTCTTAATTCATTTCACATAGTAAAATGATTTTTCATCATGAGATACACAGCACGGTCCTTCAGGGACACATGGTTTTCTTCTATGATTATATCTTTCAAGTTCATCATCATATCCAAATAGATCTCATCAAGGATCCTGATAAATAACATTTTTCAAAAATGTCAATAGTAATAAATCTCAATATTTGATATTATATTACAAAAATAAATATGTGAATTTAATAAATATATTCACATTATCATGAGAATAAAAATAAAATTTTATCAAGTAATATTCAGCAATATTACCTTTAATATTTATCTCAAAGACTGTAAATAATATATTGAAAAACTTACTTGAAATAGAAGACCACTAGTTTCAATATCGATAGAACCTCGAGCTGATAACGTGTTATAAAACTAAGAATAAAACTACTACTATTGCAAGAGAAAAAAAACTCTTAAAAACTGAAACTTTCGTTCTCTCTCTATATTTTCTTATGAATTTCATTACAACTGAATCCCATATTTATAGGCGTTAAAATTACTATGCAAGTTACTATACAAGTCACTATACAAATTTAAAATAATAATGATGAGTCATTCACATAATTTTTAATGATAGGACAGGAGGCGGCTGTCGACGTTGATTGATAACCTATGTAATTTTTTTTTGTGCTTAACAATCATTGAAATTTGAAAGAACCTGTACTAAGGACAAGGACACCCTCGAACCAACGTGGCATAATCTTATTGGATGCTTACGATGGGATAACCAGGAACTGGTGAAGTGATGGAGTCAACCTTTGACGGGGGCGGGAATGCCACAAAATTGGTTGTTGGTAGCTCCCAACTGTCCCCATCCTGCGTTCGATTTTAGCATTTTTTTTTTATTTTTTAAACGGCGAACTCCCAGCGATTCATTATCTGCCGAATCGTTCCGTCCAGGAAATACAGAAGCTAAAAAGAAAAGAAAGAAAAAAGGTAATGGGGTTCATCTCTTTCTTGGGACGAGTGCTCTTTGCCTCGCTCTTCATTCTCGCCGCCTGGAAAATGTACGCGCGCGCTCTCTTTCTCGTTTCTCTTTATAACCCTAAATATCTCCAAATCAGGATTGTTTATTGTTTATGATCTGCCTGCTTTACTTTTCTTTGTGTTCTGTGCACGTCATGAGCTTTTGATGCTATATTTCTTTCAATATGTTAAGGGTTTAGGGCTTTAGTCACAAGTTATCTGCCTCTAAACTTTACTACGACAGCGCTGTTTTGAAATTGGATTTCAGGGGAGTTCCGTGTTGTGAGAAGTCAGGGAGTTTCGGCAATAGAAAGTAACGATGGATATGGAATTAAGCAAATTTGGCTATAGTTGTAACTTCAGTTTCTTAGTTTTGCTTTCGCTCTCTTCAACTTGGAAATCAAATGGCAGGGTGGCTTATTTCATCATTGTCATAAAGAGATTATAAGGCATTGGTTCCACCAATGGTAGTTGCTGCGCCTTTCCTTATTGAATCTAGATGTAATTAATGGAAGAAAAATGCTAGTCCTACAAGGACTAAAATTATAAAGACTTATATGAATTGATGTTGCATGTGAGATTATAGAATTCTCTTTATTGTAAAGTAGTCTTGATGTACCAATCAAATCTTTTCAATATATTATTTTTGTTTTTGTAGACCTGAAGTTTCTCTTCGTGGAAAATTTATTGCCGTCCTAGGGTCACTGATTGTTTTCCCTCTTGAAAAACTCATTTTTGATACTTCTATCTAAATTGTAAAGATTTTGTTGTGTTCTGGGTTGCCTTATATAATGTTGATCAAAATCAAACATTTGGAAAAATTGAAGAAACTCAGAAAGAGCTCTATTTTGTACAGTGGAGACCGATGCAAAAGCATGGTGTTAAGGCAGCCGTGAGTTGTCTTAATAAATTTGGAAAGCCGTATAAATGAATATACTAGAAAGTTATTAGCTATTCTAAAATGTAGGTCTTTAATGTTATTACCATAGTTTAATGTTATTTCCTTGGATATATTAAATAGGTGCTTAGTTTGTCTGTTTTCTTCTGTCTGTTTTTGCTTGTGGTATATATTATGTATCATGGTGAAAACTTTGACAAACTTAGGTTATCTTGAAAGGTATGGTCAATGGAGTCTGTTTTTACTTGTATGTGCTGCCTGCTCGGTGTCATTTAGGCTCCTGCAGCCTCATAGGAGAATTTTGTTGTATTATTTTTGGTTTGTTTCTAGGTTTTAATATATCTCCTTCTGTGTCCATTGAAAAAATATTATAATTCAATTGACATATTTGTAAGAATAAAAAATGGAATTGAAGGGCAACAAAAAGAAAAGCTTAGAGAACTGCTCACTTCAATTGTTAGACATCCTTTCCTCATTGCTAATTTGCTGTGGTTAATTGCACTGGCACTGCAGAGTTACTTGGTATGGGTTTTTCTATTGTGATAATTCTCTTTGCTTTTCCTCTTATGAGAATCAAGCCTTTGTTTTTGGGTGGGGTGAGGTTTTGGACATAATTTGCTTCATAGAATGAGAATTTAACTTGATGAAGTATATCTATAGAAACCAATTTTACACTAGGACTTGCTAATTTAATCTTTTCTATCATATCTATATTTAAAAAGATTTTTTTTAAATGAAGAAATAAAGAAGCCATCACAATTGCCAAAACTGCTAGGCCTGGTAATTTTAAAAAAAGCTAATCCTTGGATAGACAATCTTCTTTCTATATTTTCAACTTGCATCAACTAAAACATGGTTGTTTTACTGATAAAAAAACAGGGCTGTTTTTAGAAAATTTGAGATAGAGAGGATGGCATGAGTATGGTCATGCAGTGGTAAAGCAGTTTCTAACATTGTTCTGTGACTAAACAGATTTACCCCATATTAGTAATAGCTGAGCACCTTCTGCTGATTAACAAGGTGTGGGTACTTGCTTTTGAAATTACATGGATTTGAAATAACTGTGAGCTTAGCAATATGGGGTTGTTCGACAAAATACATAAATAAGTCCTGATGATTGCTTATATTATGATTATTATTGTTGTTGTTATTATTATTATTTACTAGAGGAAAATACTCATTAAAAAAAAAATTGTTTACAATAGGAAATTGGTTGTTTCTACTATGAAGCTGTCATGCTGGGGTATAACAAACACCTGTATGCTAATTGGTACTAGGTATAATGAATTTGGTACTGATGGTGGACCCGCTGCAAAGGAGTTGGCTATGAAACTTGCTGTTCTCCAGAAAAATATATCCGTCAGGGTGCCTGATGTTGATGTAAGAGCCTTTTGGTGTACTCACTCTCTCTGGATAAATTGTTTTCAGTCATCTAACTTGTGTTTGGTTTCTTTTTATGAACTTCTAAACAGGTTAGACATTTAGTAGCAATCAATATTTTTATGAAAGTGATCGGGGGCGTTATGTTTGTATTTTACAGCTCCTATGCAGCTTTTCTCATGGTTAGAATTTCCTTTAATTTTGGGTTCATATTCTATATGGTTCAATAAATAATCACCGACTTTTGCGTTACAATTATTGCTGATTTTGCTATATGTTCTGTATTTTTTTGGCCGTAGCTCCTCAATTTGGCGCTCGCCACTCCAATACTCTGTGATTTCTACAATTATACCCCTGACGAGCCTAATCATCATATACTTTTATATGAATTTTTGCAGGTTTGTTCACATTATTTGGTGTTCTTTTCTTAATCATTTATCTGTTTGCTACATAAGAATTATGATTAATGAGTTTGCAAACTTTTGGCAGAGCATGGCACTTTGTGGTGCATTGCTTTTCTTCTTGGGGATGAAGAACTCAATTCTGAAGAGACAACGGAAGAAGAAGGCTCCCAAGACAGACAATTTAGATATATTAAAGAAGTAACAGTTGCAATATGGATTCTTTGTGGGCGTTGAATCTCAGCTTGTGAAGCCGATGCTGTGCAGCCCCCAACAAAAGTGGATGTTAGATCAACCTATTTAGCTGTTACTCATTGTTGTAAAAAATGTGGATCGTAATCAAGCTATTTTGCGATTACTCGTTGTAAAAAAAATGTTTCCATTCAATAATATATGGTTTGATTTTTCTTGTAAGAGATACTTTAAGCAAATAAATGGATAGTCTAATAAATAGATTATAAAATTATGACTAAAAAGTTGTAGCAAAATATTGTGTTATATTTTGTTGGTCTGGATTGGTTTAAGGAAATTTTCATGATCACTTTATTTTGATATGTAGTTAAGAAAAGCGAGAACATAGAAAAGTAGCAATCAAAAGATGAATTGATATATCAACATAGGACTGTCACTAGCTATGGAGGTGTGTATGGTTCACGCACCACTCTTAGAAAGAAAACAACCGTCAAATCTAAGAATCTACAGACGATGATCCTAGTGGTGTCACGCATGATGGCAATAGTTTCTCTCTAGCGTGATGGCACGTGAGTTTTACATGCGATGTAAATTGTGTGTGAGGTTACATCGTATGTGAATAGTATGCACCACTTTTTTTCAGTTTTCTTCCCCCTTCCGATAAATCGATGGTATGGAGAGTCTACTTGCATGGCGTGTGACGATCGTAGGAGGCCAATAGGCAATAAATCGGCACATCTTGGTGCTATGGATGAAAAACCATAGAAATATTGGGAAAAATAGAAGAGAAAAAGCTATTGTTAGTTCTAGTGTTTGATTTGTTCTAAAAAGTTTTTTAGAAATGACTCTCAAATATAAGAGTTGTCAGTAATAATAGGGAAGTTCCTAAATCATATCTTCAAAGAACAATTAATTTAATATACAATTTCACCCATTGCCTAAAATAGAAAGAAGTTATAACCTAAAATTATCCACAATGATATTTACGATGAAAATGAAAATTTTTTTCACAATATTATAAAAATTTCAAGTTTTTTTTTTGTTTGAAATGATGAATTAATATTAAGATTTATAAATTATGCTAGAAAAATAAAGGAAGATAATGCAACAACTTGGGTCAGGAACAAGAAATGTTTAACTAGCCTCTAAGAAATTTTACTCTTATGCACTTTGACTCTATTTCAATCACGTCTATAAATTAATCAGATTCGTGAATGTGCGTCAAATAAGCTATGGTCATCCTTGCTTGAGAAGCTAAACCACGTTCATCAACATCATCCAATCCAATATTTCCAAGCAACAAATAGAAAAAAGTCTCCGTTCTAAGAAATATTTTATCAACACCCTGTATGCGAGTGAGAGACCAAACATTCCCCATTCCAACAAGGCAACAAGTTCAATCTAACCCAGGAAAATTACACAAATATTGAACAAGCGACAAACATAAGCTACCGACAATGAAGCTATGACTACTGGAATAAATTTGTGACCCACCGAATGAAGTCTAGCCACTAACGGAAATGCAAACAAAAGCTACCACAAATAAGAGCTACTGGAATGTAAATTAGAAGCACCGAAATATAGAACCAACGGAATAAACATAAGCTACAGAACTGAAACAAGATGGAGTTTAATACATGTAACTATACTGCAAATGAACTACTAAAATGAAAGCAATTAAAATCACAACAACTTAAGGTAAAAGCAATGAAATAAACGCAATCCAACCACAAGTGGTCTATGGATTCCAAGAGAACTAAAAACTGAAAAAAAATAAAATGGACAAAACTAGAGAGGATTCGGCCAGCTCTGGTCTACGAAACCTCCAAGAAAAGCCAAACTAAAGGGTCTGCAAATGATGTTTAAGCAACTAAACGCATACATCGAATGGAAGACTACCAACATGGGAAACTAAAATGCAAAGTGATGAAACATGCAAACCGAAACTAACTACAAGTCTTAGGTTCAAGAAGAGAAGGGAACGTAAAAAAATAAAAATAAAAATGGGTTGAAGCTTAGTTAGAGAGCTCGGCTGGAGGCTGTCTACGAACCCTCTTCCCAAAAATCAAAAACCACCGAATGCCCTCTGGTTCTCCACCTGTTCTTCCCTCTGCAGCAACCACAAACCATGCCATTTTCATGTAAAACTAAATGCTTCTTTTGCTGTCAACAGAGATAGTGTGTCCAAAATAGGCAAACTTGACCTGCTGAAATGTTTTAACGTGACTGAACATTGAGGTGCTGCATTTTGTGAGCAGAGGCGCAGGAGAAAACAGGGGCTTCCAGCTGGTGCAGGGGCTGGGCTTTTTCTAATTCGGTGCAAGCTTCAATTTAATTTAAATCCCATGCGTGTTCAGTGCAGGAGTGGATCTAAACTCGAGTCAGGCCGTGAGCTGCCATGTGTCTCGGTGCAAGCTGGGTTCTCTTCTTGGCCTCCTCGTGAAGATGAATTTTGTTAGATGGGTTGGAGGCATTGGTGCAGGACCTTGCTTGAGGTGGCTTTGAATTTGGGCTTGAGACGAGATGCATGCATGGGCTGAAATGAATCAGTTGGTGTAGGGCTGCTTCAATTCAATCCAAGGAGTTATTGACTTAATTCTTCTCTGGGCCTGCCCCTTTTCCAATCCATATGCCACTAAACAAGTCACATCCTATAGCCCACAAATTCCCTCGTTCTTATTAGCAAATCATGTGCTAAGTTATGCCTTGAGTCCTGCAAAAATATAACAAAACTTGAGATTAAATGGACCTCCTTAATTATATGTAATAAATTAAAAATTAAAGATCAGAATTAATATTTTATCAATTGAGTTGAAGCTAATTTATCAAAATTTAATTCACTCAATTACTAGTACGACAAATGTGATTGACATCGAATTAAAGTATAAAATAATTATAATATTATAACTCAACCAGTGTTGGCCAAATAGAAGAAAGGAGAGAGGAGTCGAAATTCCACTCCTTCTGGTCAGAAAGGAAGATATCTTTGATTACTTTGATAGGGAAAAAATGGCATTTGGAGAGAAAAATAAAGAAGTAAGTGGGTGAGGAATGGTTATGCAACATACATGTTTCTTTATTCTCCTTAACTTTAGTTTTTAGTTGAAATTTTGGGATTTTGGCGAGTTATTCGGAAATTTCTTGTTGAATTTTATGGTGCTTATCTATGGATGATTAAGTGGTTCAAGATGATTAGGGCTATGAACAAGTCCATAATCTCCATTAATCCTTGAAACTTGAAACAAAAAATAATTGTGTTCCGAGATGATTAGGGAATAGGAAATTACTTTCGTAAATATATATATATAATATTATACAAGTAATTTTATAAATTGATATAAATTAATATAGTTTATCGAATTATAAAATGAATTTTATTATAAAGTCAATATAGCAAATCAAATAAAACCATGTTATTGTATTAGACTAACTTTTATAAAGTTTATTTAAAATATAATTATATAAAATATTGTACTAATATCAAATTATTTTCTCTAATTTTCAAAGGGGCCGTTTCTAAAAAAATAAAGAAGTGGAGACGTGACATTACAGCGTTATGCATAGTTATACATGTACAAAGAATAAGCCTACATTTGATATATGAGATATTCTTAAAATATTTTATTATTATTTATTATTTATTATTTGTATATACTTTTAATGATTATTTATTATTTATAATTATTATTTAATATTTTATTATTATTTTATCATTAATTTTTTTCTGCTATAGTTGAGAATTCTCAACACTTTTTTTTTTATACTTCACATCCTACATGGCAAATCAGGTTCAATAAAAAAAAATGATATATACGCATGAATATAATTATATAATACATTTCACAACAAAATATTAAATGAAAAATATTTCTGTAAAGAGAAAAACTTGAAACTGAATGGATGTAAGTCTTATTTTCACACCCAACCAATGAAAAATAAACACATAATTTTTGGAAATTACAATAAGTGCATATCTAGATAACCCTTTTCTCTTTTTCCTCTTTCATCCTCTCTTTCCTCTTCTTCTCCCGCAACCCTTATTCTCTTCTCCTCCGACTTTCTTCAATCTCCTCTCCCCGAATATTTTTTTATATTTTCCTATCTTATGCAGACCTAACTTTCTCCTACGAAGCCATCTTCTACTCCTCTCCTCTCAGTTTATTGGACACTGCTACGATATTTTACCCAACTTATTTGAACCCAACTCAATATTATTTGTCCTCAATAAAAGGAAAATTTCCAACCTAATAACTTGATGATCAAATACATTAGCACAAGATAGCTCAGAATGGGACATTATATAATTAATGGATTTACTTGGAACCTTCCTTTTTTCTGTTCTTAGAAAATTTCTCCTTTTATTTTTGGCTGAAAGACGACCACTTGGTATATAAATGTTCTTGGACTGTGGCATCACATGGTGATTGAGATTTTGGGCTTTTTCCTATAAGAGAATAAAGGCTAAGTTGAAATGAAGAACAAATGAGTCATTTCACTGGTGGCTTGAAGAATTTCTAATGTATTTCCTTTGGTTCGAATATTTCAAAGATTCATTACGTGGAAACCTAGAAGGTATAAAAAGGAAAAAGAACTAATGTGACAAATTAACTGTACCACCTAATGAGACTCAGACGTCTGTAAATAAATACAAGAAGGGTAAAGTACAAATACATTAAAATGAAAACAATTAAAGAAGTGCCTATTACTATTTGTACAATGGGGTAAAACAACTTGTAGCTTAGAGTTAATCCTTTAACATCCTTCCGCAAAATGAAAAATAGAGATCAACTATTCCTATCTTGAATAAGTGTGAACACAAGAGGTAAGAAAGGAGAGGTTTTGTGAAGATGTTAGTTAGCAGTGTATGAGATGAGATGTAAATTGTAGTTTTGCTTCATTCTTATATTTTATCTCGAATTAAGTGATAATAAAGTTATATGTGTTTAGTTCTTTCATGGAACACTAAATTGGCTGCAATATAGAAGGTAGCTTGATTGTCACAATAGAGGAGAGCAGCTTGTGGGTGGAAAATACCAAGATCTTTGAGAAGGTATTGAAGCCATGTTAATTCTGAGCAAGTGGTGGTCATAAATTCGTTTCGACTTCAGCTGAGGAACGTAATACAATATGTTGTTTCTTTGATTTCTATGAAATCAAAGAATAACCTAGCAAAACACAATATCTTGTAGTGGATCAACGTGAATTTGGACAAGAGGCTCAATCTGAGTCATAAAAAGCTTTGAGCTAAAGTTGAGAAGAGGAGGGTAGTAAAATGCCTTGACCAGGGGTTGACTTTACATATCTCAATATTTTATACTCAGTTGCCAAATGAGTAAAAGAGGGTTTATCCATAGAATGACTTAATAGCTGGACATTGAAGCAAATTTCAGGCCTATTGATTGTGAGATATAACAATCTCCCAATAAGTCTCCTAAAAACAGTGGGATCCGAGAGAGTAGTTCCTTCATCCTTGCTTATTTTGAAGTTTTGGTCCAATGGAAGCTTTAGTAGCTTGCATCCAAGCATGCCCAAGTTGATCAGAATGTCTAATACATACTTTCTTTGGCATATGTGGATACCTTTGGTAGATCTAACAATCTTTAGGCCAAAAAATAACGGAGATAACCAATGTCTTTAATCTTGAACTTGTTGTTGAGGAAATTTCTTAAAGAATCAATGGAATCAATAAAAGTGCTAGTTACCAAAATGTCATCCACATAAATTAAGATGGCAGTGAAAAAAACCCCAACTTGCATAGTAAACAAACCATAATCATATTTAAATTGAGTAAAGCCAAACTCAAGAAGTGAAGATGTCAATTTGAAATTCCATTGTCTAAAGACTTCTTTAAGGCCATAAAAGTTCGTAAGCAACCTATAAACTTGATTGGGGGTACCCTTGGTATACTTGAGGAGTTTCTTCATGTAAATATCTTCATTTAAATCACTATGAAGGAAATCATTATTTACATCGAAGTGATGTAAGTGCCAACCTTTAATGGCAACAATGCGAAGTAAATATTGCACACTAATAAGTTTGGCAACGAGTGAAAATGTGACAGTGTAATCAATATCCTCTTGTTGTGTGTAGCCCTTGGTTACCAAATGAGTTTTAATTCATTCTACTGAACCACCTGACTTGAATTTAACTTTATAGGCATACTTACAATCAATAGCTTCCTTATCTGTTGATAAATCAGTGAGGATTCAAGTTTAGTTATTTTCCAATACTTCAAGCTCATCATCCATAGCCTTGCACCAACTCGGATCTTTGATAGTTTGTCTATAAGTGTTTGGTTCGGCTTGAAGTGAAATGGAAGTAGAAAAAACTTTAAAACAATGATTAAAGTTGTGGTAAGATAAAGACTGAGTGAGAGGGAACAACTTACCATTTGAAGTAGGAACAGCTCTTGGACCGATTGTGGTGGAGATGTAAGTATGGCTTGTTGGCAATGGAAGTCTTTGAGGTATTGTGGGGCCATCCTAACCCTAGTGGAAGTTCTAAGAGAGGGAGTTATGGGCAAAGGGAAAGGAGTAGGGGTAGTGGTGGGGCTAGCTATATGTGGGGAAGAAGTTATGCTACTGGTTGTGTCTGACATAGAGATGGTTGGTTGTGTTTGAGTGAAGGGTGATTGGTTAGGTAAGGCATGGTGGAGATAAGAGATTAGAAAAAACAGGTAAATGTGAGGTGTCGGGAGGCTCGAGTGCATAAGGAGTGGCTATATGGAAGAGAAAAATTAGTTCGTGAAAGATAACATTCCTAGAAATGAAAGTGTTGTTGTTGGCTAAATCTAGAAGTTTGTATCATTTGATGCCAAATGGATAACTAAGTGTTGCTCAGATGACTAACACAAGAGAGGGAATGAATTGAGTTGTATTTAAAAAAAAAATAATTATAAATCAAATATACAATATAAAATATAAACAAAATATGAAACAGCAATAAATATAAAGAGTAAGGGTAAGAGAGAAGCAAACTCAGTATGTTAACGAGATTCGGCCCCACTGTCTACGTCATCACCTCAAGCTACCCCTTAAGGATCCCGAATTCATTAGTTAATCTCCTTTAGGTAGAGATAGAAATCTATTACACTTTTGAACAGCACCGCTCCAAAGAATCTGTGTAGAACACCCTCTACACTTCCAATCACCTCACACTTGGTGATTTAACTATTCCCCGTGTAGAACACTTTCTACACACATAAGGGTTATACGCACCTTCTTACAAATACAAGAGTTGATAGTGGGTAGATTATCAAAGTACACTTCTCAATGAGTGAGATAGAAACAATACAGGTCAACCTATATCTCTCTAAAAAATAATAAGAATTAAGACTCAAAATTTTAGAAAATAGAGAATGAGAGCTTTGAAAGAATGATGCAAAACTTAACAATAGATGTGTAAACTCTTATTACGATTTTTGTAAAACTCAAGTGAGCTATTTATAGGTAAATGAGTCTTCAATTTCAAATTTAAAAAGATTCCCATGTCAAATAAGAGCATTATTCACTTTTCAAAAAATTCAAATAAAAACATTTCATTTTTGCATTTGTCAAAGACAACTCCATTTATTTTTCAAAGAAATCAAATCAAATCTTTTACTTTTTATATATGATAAAAGGAGTACACTTTACTTTTCAAAATTTTTAAATAAAGACATATACCTTTTACATAAGTCAAGAAAAGCATCCATCACTTTTGAAAATATTCAAATAAAACATGCACATGTGAAAGATGACAATCAATCATCTTAATATTTTCAAAATTCAAACATTTAATCATGTCATGCACATATGAAAAATGACAATCAATCATCTTTCAAAATTTTCAAATTTAATTTTCAAAATATTCATGCACATGTGGAAAATGTATTTTAATGCTTTATGATAAAATATTAATTTTGAGCCTTAATCCTAATTTTGAATTTTTAAGAGATTTACAACATTATTTTATGATTTTAATGTGAATTTATTCCCTTCTTGCTCATGCTTGATTCCTTGATGTGCTTGATTTTAGTGTGTGGATAACTTGAACTTGAGACTCTTTTATTCTTTGAATTCATTTGTTATCATCAAAATCCATGTGTAGATTTATAATTACACGAAATTTGAAATATTGGATTCAACACTAAGGAAAACACATCTATGAGTCCTAGGATTAGATTTTTTTTTGTTATTGAAAAGAATTGCAGCATAACATAAAGAACCAAAGATTTTCATGTGAGCATAAAGAGGTTTTTGTTTAAAAAGTAGCTCATATGGTGTTAAATTATTCAAAAGGGGTGTAAGGGTTCTATTAATGAGATAAGTGATAGTCAAAGTGGCTTCATTCCAAAATTTTGGAGGCATATCAGCTTGAAAAAGAATGGCTTGAAACACATTAAGTAAATGCTAATGTTGCCTCTCAACAATCCCACTTTGCTGAGGGGTTTCAACACAGCTTTTGTGGTGGAGAATATGCATTTTTGATGAAAAATATCTGTCATATTAAATTTGGGACCATTGTCACTTCTTAAAATTTTTATTTTTACTTGAAACTAAGTTTCAACAATATTGTAAAAATTTTCAATGCAATTTCTGATCTCAAATTTGTTTGCAAGTAGATAACATTACGTAGTTCTTGAAAAATCATTCACTATGGTCAAAAAATATTTAGAACCATCACGAGCTACAATTGACCAAGGACCCTAAAGGCCACAATGAATTAATTCAAATATTTGAGAAGATAAATGATAACTTTCAAAAAAGTGTAATCGATGGAACCTTACTAAAGATCAAATGTTGTAAGACTTTTTAATAGAAGAAAGTTGAATCTTTATAGGATGATTAGAGATCAACCCAAGCCTAAAAAAAATGCTCTAGGCAACAATGCTATAGGTCCAAATTGTCTATCCTAGTTGTGACTGAAGCATAAAAAGGTAAAAGAGGGTTGTGCTTGTGTTGATGTATTGAAATGGAACTAGCTAAGTTTGAAGGTGAACTTCTATACAATGTACATGGTGAGACCATGCTTAAGATCACCCTTCACGATCGTTGTCCAAGAGTGAAGGTCTTGAATGAAAAGAAATTGAGAAAAAAAGTAAGCAACAGTGTAGAAAAAATGTTAATTTTGTGGCTGAAATTAAGTAAAATCTGAAAGAAGGGACACACAAAACATCCCTCAAAATAAGGGTGTTAGTGAGTTGAATGGTACTAATGTGAGTAACCAAAGCAAATGTATTAATTGGAAGTTTAACCGAGTAGTTCATTGTTGCTGTGATTGATGTAAAAAAAAAAAAAAGATGCTGCAGACTATATGGTATATAGTACCAGTGTCTAGAATCCAAGAAACATTAGAAAACTAAGTGAAGTGTGTGTGTGTGTGTGTGAAGAAACAAGAAATTAGACATCTTGTGAGAGTAGGTTGAATGTATGAAAGAATTGAATGAAGATGTGGAGTGGATGGTAGTGGTGACAAGAGTTTGATCATTAGGTTGAAGCAGTGTTATGAGTTGTTGATACTGAAGTTTGGTTAAACCAACTTTGTTATTACTGATTTCCTCGAGTTCATATGCAAGTGAAAAGGTAATATGATTGGCAAGGGGTCTAGATGATTGTGACGGTTTGTTATGGAACTTGTGGCCTGGGGGATATCTATTCAGCTTATTACACATCTTTGTAGTGTGGCCTGTTAAATTGCAATGGGAGCAAAGAAAGAGCTTGACATTGCCTAGTTTAAAACAGTTCTCAACTGAGTGACCCGAAATTATGCAATGGGTGATATGGTCTATCTTTCTTCATGAGTTTGGGATAGGGTTTTGAATGAAGATAAGGTTTCTTCACGGCTGAAGCTACGAACTTAGAGTTGGGTTGAGGTGAAAGGATTTTATGATATTTCTCAAGTTGTTGGATAAGAGAAAACACCTTGAAAATGGGAGGGAATGGGTCCATTAGCATTATTTGGTCACAAATAGGGGAATATGATTCATTCAAACCCTTGAGGAACTGAAGAACACAATCCCTTTGGTATCGATCCATCACATCTTTTATTGCGCCACACATACAAATAGGTAGAGCGTTATGTATTGAAAGCTAATCCAAAAAACTTTTCAATTTACTATAATAAATAGTCACCGAATCAGAGTCCTAGAGAAGTGAAGACAACAACTTCTTGAGCTGGAAGATCCTTGGTTCATTTTGTTGAGAAAATTGATCCTAGAGGTCAACCCAAATGTCCCGAGCATCATCAACAAAAATCACGCTAGATTGGAGTGCTAGGCTAATAGAGTTTTGAATCCAAGAGACGACCATGTCATTACATCGCTCCCAGGGTTTAAGCAACGAATCATCAGGGTTGTTGGGTGAAAAGAGAGTGCTGTCGATGAAGCCAAGCTTGTTCTTTGCCTAAACTACCCGGCGCATGGCACAGGACTGTATGGGATAATTATCTATGGTGAGAGATTGGAAACTAGGATTATTGCAGGGCTATCCCTATAATCTAGGCGAAATGGTTTGAAGGGATCAACAAGATTGAGATATCAGGACATGGTAGGTTCGGGATAAGAAACAGGGGAGTTGGGTTATGGGCTCTCAAAGGTTCAAGATACCATGTAAGAGAATAAAGGCTAAGTTGAAATGTAGAACAGGGGAGCCATTTTAAAGGCAGCTTGAAAAATCCCTAATGTATTTCTTCTTGTTTGAATATTTCAAAGACTCATTACACGAAAATCCTAGAAGGTATAAAAGGAAAAAAGAACCAATGTGACAAATTAATTGTACCACCTAATGAGACTAAGACACCTATCAATAAATACAAAAAGGGTAAAGTACAAATAAATTAAAATGAAAATAATTAAAGAAATGCTTATCATCATTTGTACAATGGTGTAAAACAACTTGTAGCATAGAGTTAATCCTTCAAATATAGATTTTGTCTTTTATTGTGAAATTAACTAAAATTGTAAAATTACTCGTTCCAAACCAAAAATTAAATCTCTAGTCCAAAGCTTGGCTCCCATGGCTTCTTTCTTAAAGTCTTTTTGGGGAGATGCAATGACAGGATCAAATTTAGTGCAGAAGCTCTGTTTTCATTTTTTTCTTGGCCAATTGAATATTAAGGGGAGCAGAACGTGGGAAAGGAGACGATTTAGTATTATAGACGGAAGGGGAAAGAGAGAAAGAAATTGAAAAATCACTTATATATCGATCCAACTCTAAATTTGTTAAGAAGTTACGGAGTTATTTCTGATTGATGTGAAAACAAATTTCACATCCATCGGAACACCACCCATATGTAAATGTTGCGCATATAAATATTTTATAAAATTATTTCTTATTTAATATTTATTGTAAAATATGTTATATAGTTATATTATGTGTATATATGTCCCATAAGTCATAACAAATGAACTAATTCTTCCCTCGTCCCAAAATCTTCTCTCTTTTCTAACAATTTCTCTTGTCTGAGGGTAGGATCAGAAGATAAAACTTTCTCAATATTTTTTAATATTTATTATTATTATTTATGTTATAAACAAACGTCGGCCGCCGCCCCTATGTCCCACCACTAAATTATGTGAATGACTCCACCACTATTATTTTAAATCTGCATAGTAACTTGCATAGTGACTTGCATAGTGACTTGCATAGTAATTTCAACGCCTATAAATATGGGCTTCAGTTGTAATGAAATTCATAAGAAAATATAGAGAGAGAAAGAAAGTTTCAGTTCTTAAGAGTTTCTTTTCTCTTGCAATAGTAGTAGTTTTCTTTTTAGTTTTATAACACGTTATCAGCACGAGATTCTACCGATACTGAAGCTAATGATCTTCTACTTCAAGTAAGTTTTTCAATATATTATTTGCAGTCCTTGAGATAAATATTAAAGGTAATATTGCTGAATATTACTTGATAAAATTTTATTTTTATTCTCATGATAATGTGAATATATTTATTAAATTCACAGATTTATTTTTGTAATATAATGTCAAATATTGAGATTTATTACTATTGACATTTCTGAAAAATATTATTTATCCAGATCCTTGATGAGATCTATTTGGATATGATGATGAACTTGAAAGATACAATCATAGAAAGAATTCATGTGTCCCTGAAGGACCGTGCTGTGTATCTCATGATGAAAGATCATCATACTGTGTGAAATAAATTAAGAGAGTGATATAAGCACCAGAAGATGTAATCCTCTCAAAAGATCATTATGATTTATTGCATCTGAAATTGTAAGATTTTAAGAGTGGTATTGAATATTCTGCACTCTTTAAAACCAGCTCAATATTAAAATTATACAGTGAAAATGTCACTGATGATGATATATAAAAGAAAATATTATTTTTCATACCTCGAATGTGCTCCTGCAGTAGCAATATCGAGAGTGACAGTTCAACAAATATTCTGAACTTTTATTTTGTCTTCCAGTAATTGAGCTAAATAATGAGTTTTTGTTACACCAGTTACGTCCTATTAATGATATTGAATTTACACAATTCCCAGAAGTGAACGGGAACTAAGGACGTAGACGTGGTAGAAAAATTATAGAAGTGTTGGTCCCAAAAGCGACAACACTAAAAATGATAAAAATATATTGTATCACCAGAAGTGATCAAACTCAGAGAAGGGTAAAGGCTCTCAGAATAATTCTTCATAAAAGATGAAAATGTTTGTCATAGATGTAACATGACTAAACAGTAGTCACGTACCTGTTGTACGGTCAAGCATTTGATTTATTTATACTAAGTTTTTATATATAAGCTTATTAATATTTCATCATGTTTTGAAATAATGAAATATCGGTGCCTGAAGCAAGACAAGAAATTACTTGGGATAAAGTCCTGTTTAAATTTGATCCTCTTACAAATAAATGTGAACCAGAAGTTCAGAGGATTATTTATCTGCAAAATGTTGCAAATCAATTACATGATGTATTTACTGACACTAAAGGTGTTGTAAAATCATATATTACTGCTGTTAATGCTTAAGCAGGAATTGAAGTCCCTGAAGGACGAGTTGTTAAAACAGAAATAAATGAGTCTAAGATACACCTGAAGCGTTGAAGACTTATTGGTGCACAAGAAAAATAAAAATCGGTGCTCATGAAGAGACCGTATTTTCTGTACAAAATATAATCCTCCTGAAGAGGTAACTCCTGAAAAGGTAACTCCTGAAGAGTGTAACTCCTGAAGAGTATAACTCCTGAAGAGAAAATTCCTGAAGAGTATAAACCTCCTGAAGAGGAACCTCCTGTAGAGGTGTTTCATGAAATGTTTTCCCCTGGAGAGGAACAAAGAGATCTCAATACATTTCATGAGTACTGGAAAATTTATGGATAGAAATAAAACTGTTGTCGATAACATATATGATAACACTTGATATTACCAGAAGTAATGAGCCAAAAACCGTCGAAGAATGTCGACGTAGAAATGATTGGCCAAAATGGAAAGTAGTTATTAAAACTGAATTAAACTCGCTAGTGAAGCGAGATGCATTTGGACCTGTTGTCCAAACACCAAAGGGTGTAATATTTGTCAGATATAAGTGAGTATTTATACGAAAGCGTAATGCGAAATGAAATTATGCGGTATAATTTGTCGCACAAGGTTTCCTGTAGAAACCCGAGAGCAATTATGAGGAAACATATTTCCTTGTTATGAATGCAATCACATTCATATTTTTAATCGATTTGGTTATTGCAAAAGGATTAGATATGCAGTTAATGAATGTGGTCACTGCATATTTATAAGCATCATTAGATTATTATGATATTTGAAGCATCTAATCCAAGTACATTTAGAAGTATGTACTTTATAAAACTTCAAAGATCTTTATATGGGTTAAAGCAATCCGGACACATGTTGTATAATTGAATCAACGAGTATTTATTGAAAGAAGGATTTAAGAATAATCCTATATGTTCATGTGTTTTATCAGAATCTGGATTCGTCATTATTGCAGTTTACGTTGATGATTTACCTAGTTAGAACTCTTGAAAATATCACAAGGGTTGCTATAAATTCAAGGAATGCATTTGAAAAGAAAAAATCTTATTATTCAATTCATAGATGAGTTACAAGAATTTGAGACTTCTAGCCTCATCTCTCAAATGCATTTGCTTTTCATAAAACAACGTACCATCCTTATCTAAAGGATTAGGCAGTCAAAATGAAGAGGCAAGTAAGGATTTTAAATCCTTATTCTCCTGATTTAAGTCTGCAATTTTTTTGTCAGACTCTTGAACGAGTCGTTGAAGTACAGAAACCTTCTCGTTAAGCTCCTCAATCTCACGATTTTTGGATTGTAATCGGTTGGAAAATCCAACAATAGAGGAGGAGTATCGGGTGCCGAGAGTCACCAGCTCATAAACAGCTTCACGATCTGACTTATTAGCCAGATCATTTGCTTGCTGCAGCATTGCACTTGCGGAAGATGCAGGATCAACTTGTAATTGATGTGAAGGATACCTCATATGTTGATTGTGAGAAATAGTAAAAGGAAATTGATGAGCCATTGAAAATTTGTAGAATAAGAATACAAATACAGATGAATTATAGATATGAGAAGAAGATTTGATGCGTACTAAATGAAACTAAAGACGGTTCTTATAGAATTGGAAATAAGAACAAGACAAACCATCATCTCTTCAAATCTCACTTTACAAGATATGCTGGATGCATAATTTCAAAAGCCAGCGAGATTAATTACAGCTATCCCTATTTTCTTGTAAACGTTGAACCTCTGCCGTTAGCTGCTGTTGTTGACTTTGTATCTGAGCTCTTTCTCGTTCCAGCTCTTCTACTCGTGTTTTCAGGTCAAGAGAATACCAGTCTACAAGTTTCTTCAGCTCCTTGTTATCTTGTTTTAAATCTTTATTTTTTCTATCTTTAGTTGCAAGCGTTTGATGCAACTCAGATATTTGATTTTTAAGATGATCAACCTCACTCGTTCTCGCCAATAGCCTTTGAGACATGGTTGTAAGAGAGGCAGCATATTGAGCACTGAGGGTTCTTGATACTGCAACAATTTCAGGATCAGATTTACTAGATAGATATATCTTTGCTCATATCATGGTGTTTACAGCCTCAGGAGAAAATATAAGTGGTTGAGGTATAAAAGGTTCATGGTTTAAATCTGGGACATTAGAATTTCTATCAGACATAATATTGTTCTGGATGAACAACAACTGAATCTATGAGGAATGCGGGATCTTTTTGCTGGAGTAAACCAATGGTAAAATTGGTTATATTTAAAACAACAACCCGAAGCCTTCAAATCTCTTCAAGATCTCGTTTGTCCACAATGTCAAGCGGATTTGATTTTCCGCCGAACCGATAATATTAAATCTCAAAGCTTTTACAGCTTTTATCATACATAGATGGTTTCCAATATTATTTCCGCCGTATATAAACAAGTTCTTCCTAATAACGCCGAATGAGGGGGATAAAATTTTAGATGAAAATATTATCATACTCTCTCTAATGCATTATTTAGTTGGAGATCATGTTTGAATTCTTAACTTGTTATATATACTGAAATCATATTTGCTTATTACTTGAAACACTAACGCATATTATCAAGGGGGAATTTAAGTATTACTGCAGGTATCAGATTTCTATTAAGTTTGTCAACCAGATATTATTTTTCATCTTCAAATCACTCAGAGATTATTGCAATTCATGAAACAAGTCAAGAGTATATTTGGTTGAGATCAATGACTCAACAATTTTATATGAAGATAATGCTACTTGTATCGCTCAAATCAAAGGAGGATATATCAAATATACGATCAAGTGATAATCTGGCAGATTTATTCATAAAGACATCACCAACTGCGACATTCAAGAAAATTGTGCAGAATATTAAAATGTGAAGACTCAAAAACTATTGTCATGCACTTTCCAAGGGGAGTAAAAGTCCTGAAGACTTGTACTGATTGTACTCTTTTTCCTTCGCTAAGGTTTTATCCCATTGGGTTTTCCTTTGCAAGGTTTTAATGGGGCAATCTTAAAGCACTTGTGGATACATAAAGAGACTGTACTCTTTTTCCTTCGCCATTGGTTTTTCTTCCCACTAGGTTTTTCCTTGGCAAGGTTTTAACGAGGCAGATTTTTTATGGGTGGTCATTCAAGGGGGAGTGTTATAAACAAACGTCGGCCGCCGCCCCTATGTCCCACCACTAAATTATGTGAATGACCCCACCACTATTATTTTAAATCTGCATAGTAATTTGCATAGTGACTTGCATAGTGACTTGCATAGTAATTTCAACGCCTATAAATATGGGTTTCAGTTGTAATGAAATTCATAAGAAAATATAGAGAGAGAAAGAAAGTTTCAGTTCTTAAGAGTTTCTTTTCTCTTGCAATAGTAGTAGTTTTCTTTTTAGTTTTATAACAATTTACATATTTTTATTATTATTTCTTATTTTTTATTATCACTATTTACATACAAATATTCTGATCACTTTCCAAAACCCAAACGCAACTCGAATCTCCTCGTGCAGCTCATCCACTGAAACGGCACTGGCCTTCCTAGTTCCACTCCCCGTGCAGTTCCTCTCTCGTAAAGACCTGCCTCCCATGTTCCTCTCTCCCCAAATTTTACTCCTCTCTCTGTGATTCTAAGCAAAGCCCTGCGTACTCTCTCTCTCTCTCTCTCTCTCTCTCTCTTTCTCTCTCTCTCTCTTCACTTCCTCCTGTGCTCCTCTCTCCCTTTTTACTCCATCTCTTTTTTTCTTTGTGATTCTAGGGCAAACACAGACTTTTGGAAACTAAGACATCCCTGTGTCCAGATCTGCATATCACCACGGTAAGATAATTTTCCGTCCAAAGAATCTTCTTCAAATTGTTTCTACAATGATTTTTGGAGTCTGGGTTTGTGTATATTTTTAAGTCTGTGTTGATAATTATACAGCATTTTACAACGTATGAAATCAAAAACATAGACCGGCTATAAGAGTGTGTTGGCTTGGCTTGATAATTACTGTGTTATTAATTATTTTCTGGTGGTCATGTACGTGTCTGAAACTCTGTGTCATGAGAGTGTGTTGGCTTAGCTTGGCTTGGTTTCCTTCCTTCTTTTACCAAGTATGAAATCGAAAATGCAGTTTTATGTTTGTGATTGTGTATTTTTTTAGTCTATCTTGATAATTATACTTTGTGTTGATAATTGTACAACCATTTACCAAGTATGTGATTGTATTTTTTTAGTCTGTGTTGATAATTATACTCTCTTGATAAATATACAACCTTTTACCAAGTATGAAATCACATGTTGGTGTGTCATTTCATACTTTTATCCCCAAACTACTATGATCTTTTTAATTTGTTGATAACTTTCTTTTACCTATAAAAAAAAAATCTTTTCATTTTGCACAAGGAATTTGTTTGTTTTTCAAAATATATACTTTGATTTACCCCCCTAAATTACCGATATATATATATATATGTATTTGTCCCTTTAAGGCTGTATTAGATGGCTTATTTTTCGTTTAATTTAGTGTTCATCAAAGATGAAAATTGAAACATATAGACTAATATGATATAGATTTTAATGCTAACTAGTACTTTTGTAGTTTACTCTTAAGGCTTGCAACCCAATCTGTCCAAGCTACATTTGGGTCCGACCCAGTTGTCACTCCGAACGAAACTAATCTGACCTGACCCTCTAGAGTAAAACCGATTCCCCCGGGTGGCTTTGTAGAAGGCTGCAGCGGGCCCTTTGACATGAAAAAAATACAGAAACGATAATAAACAACAGAAACGAAAACCTGTTGCAAAAAGAATTTTCACAAATAGCATCTCTTTTCTTTTCCTGTGTAGCACGTCTATTCTTAACCCATCGCAAGTCTCTGAAAGCGTGAAAGGAAGAATGTGAAGGAAATGAACACTGGCAATATGAAAACCTGTTGTTTACTTGGTGGGTCCTACTGTTAAGAGGGGTGCAGGGTTTGTTAAAAATGAAGGATACCGTATAGGATGACTCCGAAGCATTGTATGTAGCTTGCAGGCTTGCAGCCAGCACGCATATCAGGCCAAGTATGTTTGGTATTTCATACGGAGAGCTCTTCCTCTTGATCGGTGCAACTGCTGCCCTCGTCGGTACTCTCTCTCTCTCAGTTTAGAATTAAAATTTTGGTTCCATGGGGTTTTTTGAGTTGTGGAATTCAGTTATGCGGGTCCATTTATGACAATGTAATGCAAGCAAAAATTGTTTTTTTATTTTTTTGGCGAGAGTTATAGGCCCAAAGGATCTCCCAATTTTAGCTAGAACTGCCGGTAGATTAGCTGGGCGAGCAATCGGATATGTTCAGTTAGCTCGGGGGCAATTCGACAATGTTATGCAGCAGTCTCAAGCTCGTCAGGTGATTTTTTTTACTTCCTCTTTTTATACCTCAGTGTACTGATAAATAGACGGATGAGGATGCCTTGTTCTTTGAGTAAGAGATTATGGTAAATGAGATAAACAGAATTGTCAATTTGGTCCTTCGAGAATGCATTTCAAGCTTATCTACACTTTGTAACGAATGGGTTTGATCTAATTTTGCTGTTCTTTCCGTTTGGGAGTCACATGGAAATGATCATGCTGAATCACATTGACGAGCACTATGGGTCTTTCTTTATATTTTTTTTGTACTTTCTCTGATTTAAGGATTGGATATAGGTCTATAATCCAATCCAAGGGAACCATGGAAGATTAGAGTTTCCTTATTCCAACTGTGCTGCGTATTTTGTTTGAACTATTTTGTCCCATATATAGGTCTATTTGTATCCTAAACAGCACCCAAGGATGTGGGGAGAGAATGAAAGAAGCACTCCATTGTTAGGGTGAGGTGGAGTGCTTTCGAGAAGATCCTTTGCTCATGTCATGATGGGATATGCGAGGCATGGACAAATGGACATGAGCTAGCAAATATGAGGTGGATATTTATGCCATTATTCTCTTGTTGGCAGATGATGATCCCCAATAATTCTTTTTCCTCCAAAAAGTTTCTGCAATTCAGGAATAGATAAATACAATATGTACACCTCACATATTAAACGCAGCCCTGGGCTTTGGGCAACATGGAGTCAACATTAAATACTGTGGATTGTAGATATTGTGTCTATTTCTCTCTGAATTGTTGGAAGTGTTTGTGACAGAAAATTGTAGGGAATCTAAATCTCTTGTTGATGGAAATGCTCCGAATCATTCCTCATCTCTCTCTCTAGGGCTCACCATTTTCTATTTAGCTAGGATAGCACACAGGCTCGGCTATTAGTAGCCATATTAGGCATGTGTTTTCATGGATTTACCCCCAAGCTAGATTCCTTTCTGGCCACAATGTTCTTAGAGCCCTAGTGAAGATATGTAATGTGAATGATGTTCTCAAGTGGCATCAATGCACTGTAAACTGAAGTTCCAAGGCAAGAAAGAGCAGTTATAAAGAGAATTTAGAATTATCCAAAAGATAGATAGTGCCTGGTTAAGATAAGCAATAGTTTTGTTAATTTTATAACAGCAAAATACACAAAAGGTTTTTCAAACTTATGTGCTTTGCATTAATCTTTAGGTTCACAAAGAACTTCAAGATACAATGGCTCAACTAGAGGTTATTCGTCATGAAATCTGAAGTATCTCTTTCATTAATCCTGGTCCTTTGACTCGAAGGCTGATGGACGAACCTAAAGATCCTGATTCCAACATAGATTCTGGTACACCAAGTCTCCGAAATTTTTATGCTATTGGGTTATTTCACTACCTTTGCAAGTTTATTCCCTCTGTTTAAATGTTATTCTTGTTCATCATCCTAAAATGTTTTTTTGGTCTCTCTATCTCTCCTAAGCAGGCAATAGGCCACCTGATAAGTGTGAAGAAGCACAGAAGCCTATAAATGCTATGATGAAGGTTTTTATTTTATTTTATTTTTTAATTTTTATCTTGGTTACATCACTAATGTTGCTTCTTACTTCGGATCATCTTAATCCCATTTTATGTACCTCTCTCAGGACTATAGCTTCAAAACCTCAGGTTTTGTTGATCTACATAGTCAAGCTACTGCTTATGCTAGATTGGCTGAGTCTGAAACCTTAAAGAATGGTTCTTTGAGTAGCATTACAGGAAAAGAGAACATCATTGATGATACTACTCACTTCACCGTCCTCCCAATCTCAGCTGAAAGCACTGGAATGCTACCGGACCGAAAGGGTAATAGTCTTCCCTCTATCAATTATTATTTTTATCCTCGCATGTATACCTCCCTGTATACTTGGGCTTGGCCTACTCTTATGAATAAAATACCATGATTACCGATAAAAAAAAAAAATCAGTTATTATTTTTATCCCTCTCTAACTTCTGGTGTACTTATTTAGTAATGGAACTTCATGTTGTTTCTGTATTTAGTTCATGTGCCTAACCCAAGAACAGTGCACCTCATTTTGGACTGGAGATTTTTCTCCCCATATTAAATAAGAAACTTAAGCACTTGTGCTTTTTCTTGATAATTTTTTAGCTGCTGCTCTGCAGTAATTAGTTAATATCTTCAGCCTGTTTCTTTGTACCACCTGAGACCCTCAATTCGTTGTCCTGTTCCACTTCTTGTTCCAATTGGTAGAGCTTTAAACTTTGAGTTTCATTGAAAGAAATAAGTCAAGTATCTTTATGACGATTTCTCTTGGAAGTGGTGCAGTGCTTTAGGTACCAAGGATGGTAAAGATATTAATTTCTGAAGCAGTTGAAATTGAAATTATCGTCATTTGCAGTTTACTTGTCCACCTCGTGCTCTTGAAAGAAATCTTAATTAGATATTAAATCTAAAGTGAAGAATTGTAATCTTTTGGAATAGATGAAAAATTGTTGTTGACGACTTGAGCTTGATGGCTGTAACAGAGAGGAATAAGGGGCTTAGATTGTAAAGTCTCAACTCTTGGCACGTATTTTTCTTAGGGATATCTGGTTTGACTTTGTATGCAAGAAATCTGTAAGAAAGGATTTGCTAAGGAAACTATTTTGCTTAGGACATAGTGGACATCTCGTATTTCAGTAAGTGGACATCTGGCAAATTGCTTAGAAAAATGCATTTCATTATACATAGATATTTATCCTTTTTATTATCAGTTTAGCCAATAATTGTACTTAACTAGTCAGTAGTAGGAACATTGGATTAGCTGCCTAAAAAAAGGTTTATTCATATTAAGCTTACGAATTTCAGTTTTATTTCATTCAAAGAGTTTAAACAGAATCGTTTGTCCACGTGGATTTTATTTTACTTGTAATAGTCATTCACTAAAAGGAGAACTCCTCTGCGGACATCGCATGAAGAAGTCCTGGCTATCATTAACCATGATAGGGTGCACATTTGAAATATGCACTCTAGTGCTAATGAGTTGTTTTGTTTTTCTATTCTTTTTCTTTAAGCCTTTTTAAAAAAATCCTTAACCATTAAGAAAAAATAAAAACAAATATAGTTTCACTAATAGTCACTTCCTTAACCATTAAAAAAAAATAAAAATATATAAGTCGGCACATTTGGTGGGCATATTTGGAAGTCATACTATCATTTTCCTTATTGAAGAATGCTTGAAAGGAGTTTTATGTTTATGCATTGTCAAATATTTATATCCAAATACTTGCAAAAAAATATATTTATGTCCAAGTAATTAACTGCATGGATGTGATGGCAGGAAGTGCAAAAGGATCAGACATTGTGTTGGAAGCAGTACTTGAAGCAGAAGTGGCACGTAATGCCAAAGATTTCTTTTCACAACCCCAAAATCAAATAGACCAAATAGATAGGTGATGCTACTTCTGGATCAACCCATAGGGGGTTGGGTGTGTACATTTTCCACTCTCAAACTAACAAAAATTGATACAGTGCACCCTCCAATTATTAAAAGGGACACATGCACCTCTAAACACCATTGACTGTTAAATAGCACTGCATTAAAGCATGACAGTGAAAACTAAAAAGAAATGTCTTCACCGACTGCCAACAGTTGATCCCCCTCCCGTTTTAGCAACTTATCCAAAAGTCTCCTCACCAAGAGCTCCCCGGCTATGATAGAGAAACCAGCTTGCCTGCGGTGGCGGGCGGCTTTTTTGTTTCACAATAAGACCTGGATGATTATCCCCACCCTCAGGTAACTTACAAATTTACGTCCAATCTCTGGTCAGGTACAATTTCCTTTCTTTTATTTTTATCTTTTTCTATTTAATTTTTCAGATTTGGATAAAAGGTTCTATTTGACATAAAGTGGTGGTTGGATGGTGCAATGATTCGATTTTGGTTGCTTGGAGTGCAAAGAAATAAAACACTTGTTAGTTGGTGGGTGGAAACTTTGTCTATCCCAAAAGAAAATTTACGTTCATATTTCAAAGTTTTTAGTGAATTCTATATGAGACTGTATATTCTTAATGCTGATGAAGATGTCAATGGTTGAGATGGTTACCATGTAAGTTTTAGTAGAGCTGTCACAGGCTCTAATGAGAAAGTTGCTCGTACATTGTATAAAACCAGTTCATAACAACTTGCGCAAGTCAGTTTGCATAAATAAATCATCTATACACTGCCTGCTGTTTGCCAGAATTGCCTTTGGCCTATGGGTTGAAATCAATTTATAAGTCCTCCAACTTGAAAGAGTAGATGATACCTTTGGGTTTGGATAGTGAGTTGATATGAGATGAGAGTTGAAAGTTAATAAAATAGTGTTAGAATATGATTTTATAATATTAATTTTATGTTTTAGATAGTTGAGATGGTTTCTGAAATTAAACAAGGCCTTAGTTTTAAACTGCATTCCATTCGCAACTTACATGTAAACAAAAAAACTGAAACAAACTATATAGTACAGGAACAGTGCACTGCCCAGGTGTTTAAACTCAAAGACTAATGCTTAGATTATAATGTTATTCATTTTATTTTGAGTAATTCTAAACAGTAAGTTTACGAAAACCAAACCTTTTTTGGGTTTGTGGTTGCCTTCGGTATTTTCTAGAGAAGAAAAACAGCAAATTTTTATATCTCATCTGAACCTCTTTCCTGATCAACTCGGCAAATTACAATAGTGAAATTTTGATAGGATTTCTAAATTTCGAAGTCGTGTAAGAAAAAGGAGATTTTCAATTTTTGGATCGGTTATGGCTTGTTTGGAGAAACAAATAATCTCATTTCAAAATTTTGCTTTTTAAATATCATTCAAATTTGAACAAGTCTTAATTTTAATTTTCTAATTTTTCATCTAATCATTAAAATTTATAATTTTTTTTTTTAAAAAAAGCACAAAACCTAAAAATTGTATTTTTATTTAGTTATATTTTTTAAAACCTAATAAATGATTTTAAGTCAAATTATTTTACTATTTACACAATCTGTCTTACCCACTTCACAAAAACTAAAAATGATTAAAGAAACGATTCAAGAGACATACAATCAATCACCATCAGAAACAACTGTTTCAAACTGGCGGGTTTTAAAAGCAAAAAATACAATCCTGTTATAAAACTAAAAAGAAAACTACTACTATTGCAAGAGAAAATAAACTCTTAAGAACTGAAACTTTCTTTCTCTTTTTATATTTTCTTATGAATTTCATTACAACTGAAACCCATATTTATAGGCGTTGAAATTACTATGCAAGTCACTATGCAAGTTACTATGCAGATTTAAAATAATAGTGGTGGGGTCATTCACATAATTTAGTGGTGGGACATAGGGGCGACGGCCGACGTTTTGTTTATAACACTCCCCCTTGAATGACCACCCATAAAGAATCTGCCTCGTTAAAACCTTACCAAGGAAAAACCCAGTGGGAAGAAAAATCAATGGCGAAGGAAAAAGAGTACAGTCTCTTTATGTATCCACAAGTGCTTTAAGATTGCCTCATTAAAACCTTGCAAAGGAAAACCCAATGGGATAAAACCTTAGCGAAGGAAAAAGAGTACAATCAGCACAAGTCTTCAAGACTTTTACTCCCCCTGGAAAGTGCATGACAATAATTTTTGAGTCTTCACATTTTAATATTCTGCACAATTTTCTTGAATGTCGCAGTTGGTGATGTCTTCATGAATAAATCTGCCAGATTATCACTTGATCGTATATTTGATATATCCTCATTTGATTTGAGCGATACAAGTAGCATTATCTTCATATAAAATTGTTGAGTCATTGATCTCAGCCAAATATACTCTTGACTTGTTTCATGAATTGCAATAATCTCTGAGTGATTTGAAGATGAAAAATAATATCTGGTTGACAAACTTAATAGAAATCTGATACCTGCAGTAATACTTAAATTCCCCCTTGATAATATGCGTTAGTGTTTCAAGTAATAAGCAAATATGATTTCAGTATATATAACAAGTTAAGAATTCAAACATGATCTCCAACTAAATAATGCATTAGAGAGAGTATGATAATATTTTCATGTAAAATTTTCTCCCCCTCATTCGGCGTTATTAGGAAGAACTTGTTTATATACGACGGAAATAATATTGGAAACCATCTATGTATGATAAAAGCTGTAAAAGTTTTGAGATTTAATATTATCGGTTCGGCGGAAAATCAAATCCGCTTGACATTGTGGACAAACGAGATCTTGAAGAGATTTGAAGGTTTCGGGTTGTTGTTTTAAATATAACCAATTTTACCATTGGTTTACTCCAGCAAAAAGATCTCGCATTCCTCATAGATTCAGTTGTTGTTCATCCAGAACAATATTATGTCTGATAGAAATTCTAATGTCCCAGATTTAAACCATGAACCTTTTATACCTCAACCACTTATATTTTCTCCTGAGGCTGTAAACACAATGATAGGAGCAGAGATATATCTATCTAGTAAATCTGATCCTGAAATTGTTGCAGCATCAAGAACCCTCAGTGCTCAATATGCTGCCTCTCTTACAACCATGTCTCAGAGGCTATTGGCGAGAACGAGTGAGGTTGATCATCTTAAAAATCAAATATCTGAGTTGCATCAAACGCTTGCAACTAAATATAGAAAAAATAAAGATTTAAAATAAGATAACAAGGAGCTGAAGAAACTTGTAGACTGGTATTCTCTTGACCTGAAAACACAAGTAGAAGAGCTGGAACGAGAAAGAGCTCAGATACAAAGTCAACAACAGCAGCTAACGGCAGAGGTTCAGCGTTTACAAGAAAATAGGGATAGCTGTAATTAATCTCGCTGGCTTTTGAAATTATGCATCCAGCATATCTTGTAAAGTGAGATTTGAAGAGATGATGGTTTGTCTTGTTCTTATTTCCAATTCTATAAGAACCGTCTTTAGTTTCATTTAGTATGCATCAAATCTTCTTCTCATATCTATAATTCATCTGTATTTGTATTCTTATTCTACAAATTTCCAATGGCTCATCAATTTCCTTTTACTATTTCTCACAATCAACATATGAGGTATCCTTCACCTCAATTACAAGTTGATCCTGCATCTTCCGCAAGTGCAATGCTGCAGCAAGCAAATGATCTGGCTAATAAGTCAGATCGTGAAGCTGTTTATGAGCTGGTGACTCTTGGCACCCGATACTCCTCCTCTATTGTTGGATTTTCCAACCGATTACAATCCAAAAATCGTGAGATTGAGGAGCTTAACGAGAAGGTTTCTGTACTTCAACGACTCGTTCAAGAGTCTGACAAAAAAATTGCAGACTTAAAGCAGGAGAATAAGAATTTAAAATCCTTACTTGCCTCTTCATTTCGACTGCCTAATCCTTTAGATAAGGATGGTACGTTGCTTTATGAAAAGCAAATGCATTTGAGAGATGAGGCTAGAAGTCTCAAATTCTTGTAACTCATCTATGAATTGAATAATAAGATTTTTTCTTTTCAAATGCATTCCTTGAATTTATAGCAACCCTTGTGATCTTTTCAAGAGTTCTAACAAGGTAAATCATCAACGTAAACTGCAATAATGACGAATCCAGATTCTGATAAAACACATGAACATATAGGATTATTCTTAAATCCTTCTTTCAATAAATACTCGTTGATTCAATTATACAACATGTGTCCGGATTGCTTTAACCCATATAAAAATCTTTGAAACTTTATAAAGTACATACTCCTAAATGTACTTGGATTAGATGCTTCAAGTATCGTAATAATCTAATGATGCTTATAAATATGCAGTGACCACATTCATTAACTGCATATCTAATCCTTTTGCAATAACCAAATCGATTAAAAATATGAATGTGATTGCATTCATAACAAGGAAATATGTTTCCTCATAATTGCTCTCGGGTTTCTACAGGAAACCTTGTGCGACAAATTATACCGCATAATTTCATTTCGCATTACGCTTTCGTATAAATACTCACTTATATCTGACAAATATTACACCCTTTGGTGTTTGGACAACAGGTCCAAATGCATCTCGCTTCACTAGCGAGTTTAATTCAGTTTTAATAACTGCTTTCCATTTTGGCCAATCATTTCTACGTCGACATTCTTCGACGGTTTTTGGCTCATTACTTCTGGTAATATCAAGTGTTATCATATATGTTGTCGACAACAGTTTTATTTCTATACATAAATTTTCCAGTACTCATGAAATGTATTGAGATCTCTTTGTTCCTCTCCAGGGGAAAACATTTCATGAAACACCTCTACAGGAGGTTCTTCTTCAGGAGGTTTATACTCTTCAGGAGTTTTCTCTTCAGGAGTTATACTCTTCAGGAGTTACACTCTTCAGGAGTTACCTCTTCAGGAGTTATCTCTTCAGGAGGTTTCCTCTTCAGGAGGATTATATTTTGTACAGAAAATACGGTCTCTTCATGAGCACCGATTTTTATTTTTCTTGTGCACCAATAAGTTTTCAACGCTTCAGGTGTATCTTAGACTCATTTATTTCTGTTTTAACAACTCGTCCTTCAGGGACTTCAATTCCTGCTTAAGCATTAACAGCAGTAATATATGATTTTACAACACCTTTAGTGTCAGTAAATACATCATGTAATTGATTTGCAACATTTTGCAGATAAATAATCCTATGAACTTCTGGTTCACATTTATTTGTAAGAGGATCAAATTTAAACAGGACTTTATCCCAAGTAATTTCTTGTCGTGCTTCAGGCACCGATATTTCATTATTTCAAAACATGATGAAATATTAATAAACTTATATATAAAAACTTAGTATAAATAAATCAAATGCTTGACCGTACAACAGGTACGTGATTACTGTTTAGTCATATTTCATCTATGACAAACATTTTCATCTTTTATGAAGAATTATTTTGAGAGCTTTTACCCTTTTCTGAGTTTGATCACTTCTGGTGATACGATATATTTTTATCATTTTTAGTGTTGTCGCTTTTGGGACCAACACTTCTATAATTTTTCTATCACGTATACGCCCTTAGTTCCCGTTCACTTCTGGGAATTGTGTAAATTCGATATCATTAATAGGACGTAACTGGTGTAACAAAAACTCATTATTTAGCTCAATCACTGGAAGACAAAATAAAAGTTCAGAATATTTGTTGAACTTTCACTCTCGATATTGCTACTGCAGGAGCACATTCGAGGTATGAAAAATAATGTCTTCTTTTATATATCATCATCAGTGACATTTTCACTGTATAATTTTAAAGCTGGTTTTAAAGAGTGCAGAATATTCAATACCACTCTTAAAATCTTGCAACTTCAGGTGCAATAAATTATAATGATCCTTTGAAAGGATTACATCTTCTGGTGCTTATATCACTCTCTTAATTTATTTCACACAGTATGATGATCTTTCATCATGAGATACACAGCACGGTCCTTCAGAGACACATGAATTCCTTCTATGATTGTATCTTTCAAGTTCATCATCATATCCAAATAGATCTCATCAAGGATCTGGATAAATAATATTTTTCAGAAATGTCAATAGTAATAAATCTCAATATTTGACATTATATTACAAAAATAAATCTGTGAATTTAATAAATATATTCACATTATCATGAGAATAAAAATAAAATTTTATCAAGTAATATTCAATATTACCTTTAATATTTATCTCAAGGACTGCAAATAATATATTGAAAAACTTACTTGAAGTAGAAGACCATTAGCTTCAGTATCGGTAGAACCTCGTGCTGATAACGTGTTATAAAACTAAAAAGAAAACTACTACTATTGCAAGAGAAAATAAACTCTTAAGAACTGAAACTTTCTTTCTCTTTTTATATTTTCTTATGAATTTCATTACAACTGAAACCCATATTTATAGGCGTTGAAATTACTATGCAAGTCACTATGCAAGTTACTATGCAGATTTAAAATAATAGTGGTGGGGTCATTCACATAATTTAGTGGTGGGACATAGGGGCGGCGGCCGACGTTTTGTTTATAACAAATCCCTTAATAATAGCATGCCACATCACCTATTTTACTAAAATTAATGCTCGTATAGTCGTAACAGTCTATAATAGTCCCTTATAGCTTCGGCTGTTTGGTTGTAAAAAAAAATCAAAGAAAATTGCGTAATAGTCTGTAACTCGAACTTTGTGATACTAAATCTTCTACTCCTCATTTGCCATATTAGCTTGACGGGTTTTCCACCTACATAAATGTTTCATTTTTCCTTTGAACTTTAATAACCTGCGTGGATGTTAGGAAAATTGTGTGCAATAGTTTGTAATGGTCCTTAATAGCTTCGACTTGTTTGGTTGTCGAGAAAATCGAAGAAAATTGTGTAATAGTCTGTAATAGTCCCTAATAGACTGTTTGATTGTTGAGAAAATAGAGGAAAAATAACAAAAAATGCAAAAAATCCAAACTCGACAAGCACCATAAATGTAAAAATTCAAACTTAGCAAGCACCATAAACGCCAAAATCCAAAACGCAAAATTCCGAACTGAAAAATATACCAAAACGTAAAATCCAATTCAAGAAAATATTTACTTGTGTCTCAATTTTTAGCAAGTACAAAATTCAAATAGAAACCCTAACTAAATTGAAGCAATCCCAACTAAATCGAAACCCTAGCGTAATAGTCTACTGGGTCAAGCATCATCATTGTCGCCGTCTAGGACGCCATGGAGTGCCATGATGAAACCAAAGTGGGTACATGTTTGGAGCTGAAGCTCACTTTCGAAGGTTTGAAGAAAACTCACACAAATAAGATAAAGCTTTTGATGGAAAAGAAATAAAGTCTCATTCGGTGTGGGAATGAGCATTGTGTTTTGGTGGAGAAAGCTAACGTGCAGTCATACTATTGGAGGATTGTATTTTAAATCCATAGAGCTCGACCGGACCATAGATTATTCCAACAAATAAATATTTAAATGCTTAATAAAGGGGAAAAGGAGGAGAAAAAAGATTCCATGGATTAAAAAAGAAACCATCTTAGTTTTGCGTATATATATTTCTTTTTTAAAAAAAAAATGAATTTATAATCAATGGTGTAGATAAGAAAATAAATAAGCAGGGCATAAAGTTCAAAGTTGGTCGATCCAGATTAGAGAAATCAATCAAACTGGTTATTTTGGTCTAGACCAGCCTAGGATTGAGATCGGTCGATCTTGATCAATGAAATAGAAGATCAAAACTTTTTGGTCTGATCCCGATTCAGGATTTTCTTAGTCTAGATCGAATTGAACAGACTGAATTCAAAAAATAAAAGAATATATATTTTATATATATTATTTATATAATAATTGTATAAATAATTATATAATTTTCATCTAACATATCGCTATTAACAATATAAAATCTTATATATCCTTAGTTTTTTCGTTTCGAGCAACTACCTTGACTCCAGCAATTCTGAAGGCAATTCGTAACTGCTCCCCTCTAGAGCACCAAAGAGGAAGATCCGCTGCAGGGGAGTGGGAGCCTCAGCTCCTCCCTCCTTCCCTCCCTACTCCATTCTTCTTTTTCGATGGTTTTTATTTTCTACATTTGGTTTTTGTTTTTGCTTTTGTTTTTGTTTTTGTTTTTTGTTTTTTGTTTTTTGTTTTTGGTTTCAAGCAAGGTCTGTTGTTTCGGTGTTCTTTGGTGGTTAATGACAACTACGCGCTCCGCTGAGAGTTTTATCCAGCGCTGATCTACCATTAGATTCTACTATTGCCACATGCGGCGTTTCTAAGTTCCGCAACTTCAGTGGCTTCAAGATCTCCAATCTGGACTCTCTCAACGGGGTGTGTGTTTATGTTTGTGTTGCTTTCAGTATTGTTGTATTTTCAATATTTGTTTGGGTTAGGTGTTAATAAAAGAGAAAATACTTTCCTTTACTTGTCCAGCTCCTCCTTAAGAGGATGGTGGTGTAAATTTTCTTTCTTCGTGTGGAGGATAATGGTATTTATTCCCTCTTCTTCTTTAAAGGGTGAAGGTTGGTTATTCTCTGTTTATAGAGTATCATACTTTTAAATAAATTGATATTGAATTCTCTAAAGGTTTTGTCACTAGAGAGGGTATAGAAGTCGAGACAATGTTTGTCACAATAAAATTTGTGTGCGGGGATATTCTAAACAGTTGAGTAGTTTGACTTGTAATTTGTAACAGGTCACAATTGTAATTTCGATTTATTGGAATGAAATGATGTTTTTCCTCTAAAAACATTTATAAAATTTTAAATATGTTATTGATAAATTAATATTCTATCAATTAACTAATGTACAATATCAATTAACTAATTATATAGTAATTATATGAATTAATAATGTGATTTTTATCAAATATATTATCATTGATCATATAATTTTTTTTTATTGAGATAGTTACATAATCCGCATTAAAAATTTACTTAATTTTGATTTAATATTTTAAATAATTATTTTATTAATTTATTTGAAAAAGAGAAGAAAAAAAGTATTAGATCGAACCGAACAAAACCATACTAGACATATGGCTACCGGTCCGATAACTAGGGATGATCGGTCCAATCTAGAAAAATGATAGACTGAAATTTTGATCCATCATCCTCTTGGTCCTTCAACGTTCGGCAAGCAAGAGAGGGCGTGATTTCTCAAGCTCAAGTTTCAGTCGTCAATGCAAGCAACCGTTCCTACACAAAGTAAGTCGGTATTTTCCTATTTTTCATATTTTCTCCTTCCAAAGAAATTTGTTTGTGCTTACATCTTAGAAGGAGGGTCAAGAATAAAGAGACTCTGATTCTCGACCCACATTCTCGCATAGCTGTTGTTTTACTTGGTGGGGTCTGACTATTATCAATATATATTTAGTTTTTGTCAGATATTTTAAACTATTAGGAGGAAATGACCAAAGAAATTTGAATTACGAAGTGTATAGATTTTCTTAGAAATGAAGAGTGGCAAAACAAGAAATTATTCCATAAACCTAGTCCATCACATTTCACATTTCTCTCACAAGGTAATGGTTTGTTGTGTAGGAGTTTAGTATCCAAATCGAAAAATCAATGATTGATTGTTTCGTGAATGAAAAGCATAATTTCTTTGAAGCTAAAAAGAAACAAAATCATATACTAAATACTCAATTTTTTAGTTCATATGTATCTCTGCTTCTCTCACGCAACAATGACGCTTAAAATTAAGGCCTGGTTTGTTTTGAGTGACAAAACTAAAGATTTCAAACTCTTCTCAAACTCATTACATTTTTCAAATCTCCATATTAAATATAATAAAAAATTTAACTTTTTTCAAATTTTAAAACCACTTTTTTAAATATCAAAACAAAACTAATATTAAAAAAATATATTATAACAATATTTTTTTTTAAATTTTTTTCTCATCTTATCTCATCTCATTTATAAAAACAAATCAAGTCTAAATGAAAGTCATGACAAGATTGACCAAACATGTTAAGAGGGAGTATTAGCATTGTTATGACAAAATGGGGATGGTTTTAGAGTTTTGGTACGACACAACCATAATAATAAAACTTTTTTACAATTTTGTATGATCCAAATTGTGCTTATCAGCATGGATCAAATCTACAATTGAGATAATATATAGTTCTTTACCCTATTTCAAAAGTCTCACAATGCCTTTACATAAGGGTTTTAATATTTTATAATCCAAGAAAAATATTCTTACCCTACCTCTAAAATAATCGCTTGATTTGTGGGGGTATGCAAATTGGTTTGTCAAAATTTACATACATTTGTAAGTACATACACATACATGCATAAGTAAGGCTAGGTATGGCCATCCCCCCAAACCATTTGTATAATCAGATCAAGTCAAGAAATACCTATAGTTTAGACTAATAAATCTTGAATATTTGAGGAATTGATATATTCAACCTCAAACACAAAACTAATGCATCACACTTTCTGTACACATAATATAAGTTACTCTACATTGAGCAACATCCATAAAAACAATCATAAACCAATAATGTTTGTACTTTCACACTAATAAAGAACTAGGAGTTTTAGTCATGTTAAGAGGCTTCCGTTGAGAAATAATTTTACATTGTCTAAAGACAAAATTTTGGATATGTTTATAACGAATGTGCAAATCTCTTTTATTGAACTGATTTTATGAGATGGGTTAGACTCTTGAATTTCTTTATGATATCAGAGCTTGCATGAAGGAAATCATACATTGCTTTAGAATGAGCTTATCCTAAACTTTATATGAGGCATCATCTCCTCTTTTTTAATAATGCATTTTAAAGAAAGATGCATGAATTCTTTTATGGTATTAGAGTTAAAATTTCTAATAATACACTCCACTCATTAATCCAATGAGGTCCACTTGTAAGAGCACGACAAAAAAGCAAGCCATAAGCAAGAAAAGCAAAGGAAATCTCACATTATTTTGGAAGGAGTTTGTCATGGGTTTTATATGATGTATTATCTACCATTCCTCATAAGGTCTTTTAGAGAAGTATGCATGGACTTCTTAAGCTTCTTCCCCCTATGACTATAGCTAGATTTAGATAAGCATAAAGGTTTTCTATTCAATGCTAAATTGGAATGCAAAACGACATTAAATTTCAAGGTGCTTTAAAAACATGTACAACGAAAATATTTGATTTTGTACGCTAGAGAGGAACTGAGTTTTACACACACGCATGACCTTTTGTAACCAATAGCTTGTACACATGCATTAGTAGGTGTTGCACACACCTACGCACAAACACATATTTACCATTATCTATAATTTTACTTGTGTCTGATTATTTTATTTGCCTTTGTATACATCGTCAAAAGGATCTATTATGTTGGGGCCTTGTTCAGGTATATCCTACGTAATCCCACTTGAAAATGAAAATGATTAAAAAGTTGAGAAATAGTATTAAAATTATTGAAAATGAATAAAAAGATGAGTAGTAGTATTATCATGTCTGAACTTGTCATTACTTTTTTTAAAATCATGCATGACATCAACTACATCATCTTCTCGTGTAGTTAATGATTTTGTGATAGAATCACAAACTTCTTGGTATGGTTTGAAAGCATTACAAAGAATGTCACATACTAAAAAAATCCTGAAAAGAAATTTGTTGTTCATCCAAAATATAATACAGTAAAGAAATTTTTTCTATGTTAATTTGCATATTGTTTTTTAGTTTGCGGGGTGTACTTTATCATGTTAATTAAATGTCAATACTGTGTGCAGGAATTAGCGAGATGTGAATCTTTTGTATGGATAATTTTCTAAATGAGAACATTTGTACAAGAAAGAATGTGGTTTGGAAAACGTTGGATGACATATTGCTACTCGAGTATGAAGTTAAAAAACATAAGATAAAGAGAGAGAGAGAAATAAATGTTTAAAAGAAAAAGTAATAATTATTGTGTTTATACTGTATTGTCATATTATAATAGTGTTTGCTTGGTTGAGATAAATTATAACATGAAAATAGCTGGGTATAAAGCAGATAGTATTTTAATGGATTAACTATGATAATACTCCCTAAGGTTAGGGTAGGGGGCCCATGGCCCCACTCCTCTCCTAAAAAAATTATTAAAAATAATATATGCTTTTCTTTTAAAGAAAAAAATAAATATGTTAGTTTTTTATAAAATGATATAATAAAATGATGATATATTTTTATTATAGATAAAAATAAAGTAGAAAAGAAGTTGGATGATTTCTAATATACTTTTAAAATATTTTTATCATGATGATATGTTCTTGACATATCATATATATTTTTTATATATAAATTATATTAAACGTATTTTATTTTTATTGTAAATTTTATTATTAAATTGTTCTATATCGCATAAAAAACAATATAGAAATAGAACAAAAAAATATTTTATATATTTTGTTTTATTTTTGTTTAGCCCTCTAAAACAAATTTTTGACTCTGTCACCATCCCTAAGACTGAAAATCGATCCTATTGGTGCAGTTTTGGTCCAAAATCGAAATTGTAGTGATAGTTTTTTAAGATGGTGATGCCAACCAAAATTAATCTTCGGAAATAGAGAGAATTGGCTGAAATCTTATGTATTTTGTTTTATTTTTGCTTTACCCCCTAAAGCAAATTTCTGACTCTGCAACCATCCCTAAGGCTGAAAATCGATCATATCAATGCAATTTTGTTCCAAAATCGAAACCGCAGTGATAGTTATTTAATATAGTGATGCCAACTAAAATTGATTTTTCGAGATAGAGAGAATTGGCTGGAATCTTATGGCTAGTACCGAGCGATTCCATGGTCGGCTGATTTGACAATTTAAACCTGGTTCAGATTGGGATTGAACTAGCTGATATCGATTTCTTATATTTTCTACTACTGGCCGACTAGTTATTCACCGGTTCTCATCGGTTCCTAAACACCCCTAGTACTCCCCTTATATTTTGGTTATGATATACAAAAAAGGATATTCATATGCGTATGAAAATGTTGATTTGTAAAATTAACTTGATAGTATGCAGTATGTATATTAGCTTGTTATGAAATGTTGGTCTTGACCTTACAATTAACTCATTTGAATTGTTGTTTGATTATCAAATACAACAACTTTGTAGTGTGAGTGGTTATAGCAAGTTGGTAATGAAAACATGCGCAATTAATTTTCTAGTATGGAATATGGAGTTAAATTAAAGAGATTCTCGCAGGAACATATAAAATTCTAAGTTATACCAAAATAGTAGAAACTCATATGGTCCCGTTTAGATAATGAAATGAGATAAGATGATTTTAGATGAAAGTTAAAATTTGAATAAAATTTGAATAAAATATTATTTTATGATATTATTATTGTTTTAAAATTTGAGAAAGTTTAATTGATTATTGTATTATCTGTAAGAATTTGAAAAAATTATAATTATGAGATTAGATTAATTGAGATGGTTTCTCAATCCAAGCATAGCCTAAAGTTATTATATTCATCAAAGTCTGAATTTTATGTAGATATCAATATATACAAAAGGTACACATAGATCATGCTACTAACGCCCCTAGTCTATACTACACCACCACATCTCTACAAACTACATCATAATCTCTCCAAAAGGTGTAAAGATTACAACACAACATCTCTACAACACGACAAGTGTTAGCACACAAAGTCCCTAGCCTACAATCTACAGAATCAACATCAAGTGCATCTTTGCAACTAGATTCAGAAAAAAACGTATACTAACACTTGGCTCAGAACACAACATGCATAAGACAAAAATTCAAGGCCACCCGTTGCACCACAAGGCATCAAAATTTCCAAACTGGACAAGTTGTAATGACAGCCACAACATCTCCGCAACATACATAAGAGAATGAGATTTTGGTCCTAGGCTACACCATAGGTTCTACCATCCATCTCCACAGTAGATACAAAACAAGTAGATAAAAAGTTAATAATTAAACCAAACAAGTAAGTTTAAGCAGCACATTAAGAACACCACAGGACATATTGACTATGACTTTGCAAAATTTCCATGGAGTAACAGCATCAATATGATCACATATCTAAAGAAACACAAATATATCTAAATAATGCATGCATTCTTCATTCAAGAGAAAATATCTTAAAGAAACAATTAACCAAATAACAAAAGCACAAGACCTTCTCATTTTTCGATGGCCTCAATTATGTGACAAAATTGTCTTGGATCCCAACATCAACTCCTTCATCAGTAGCACCAAGTTGAGATCTCAGAAGGTAACCCAATTCTAATTAATCATCAAAACTTTTATTGCAAATCTAAATCCCAAGAAAAAATATAGATATATTATAAAAGAATACAGACAATTAATACAAAACATTATTACTTGTTTCTTCTTTCTTTTCATTGTCATCTTCTCCACGGGTAAAACTATCTCTTCGTTAGGAGCCTTTCTTTCCCTTGGTTGATGTGGGAGCTTATTATTATCTTAGTTATATCCGTGACTAGATTTGGTTTGACCTTTGATGATTTGAATTTTGACTCTGTGTTAAATCTTAAGTTTTTTCTCAAACTTATCAACATAGCACAGGAATGCATTGACATGCTCATCAATTGGAGATATGCGCATCGCCAATTTTAAACTTCTTTTTAACTACAGCCTCGTAGCTTTGTGCGCTTGCACTAACCCGTAAGTCATCATAACTTCTTTTGACCAATATGTATCTCCTTTAAGTTCTTTCTCCAACAATCCAAAACATATATATCTGATAGCACATTAATCTTCTTCAGTTAAAAAACTCTAAGTCCATGCCTACATAGAATCTTCATCATTTCAAACAAAGCAAATGTGCATTGTAGCTCGCACTCGTCTTTGTTATAGTAAACCGAGTAGTGGACTATTTTGACAAGGTCATAAATAGATATTTCATCCAAGACATCGAATGTTGAAATACACCATTGCGTGCTTACAAGTATAATAACAATAAATTAGGCCAGTCATCTCCCTTTAACCTCTATAAACTTTGTATTTGTATACAAATTTAGAATTACTTCTCAATGCCAAATGGGGACACGTAAGGGATTGTTTGGTTGTAGAAATTAAAATCAATTGTTATTTCTATCTCTGCCTTCTTGTTTAGAGTATTATCAAATTGGTTGACGAGTTCCTTCAGAGTCGTATTGAAATCAACCTACTCGTAGAAGAAAGCATTCACAGTTTTGGACCGCTTTGTCATACTCATACCAGTCCAAAATATACTCTTCAAGTAAATCGAAACTTAAAAAGACCTTTCATTGTGGTAAGGTTGAAGCCATGTATTATCTACAAGATGGTACTTTTCAAGTAGTTGCCTTCGCTTGTCCTCAAATTTTGTGAAGGTTTGTGAATCATATAATAGCCTGAATAGAAGTCTTTAACCTTATGTTAGATTGGGAGTGAGATCCCAACTCTGCTATAAGTTTGTGCATTATATGTGTAATAGACAATATATATGACAACTTTCTGGAAATACATTGTCAATAGCGCTCTTCATTGCTAGTTTTGGGTCGGTTATGATGGCTTTGGACACCTGACTATCATGCATTTCAACCATACTCAAAACAACCAAACAAAAATAAGCGTGGTCTCGCTTGACAACAACCCCACCTCTAACAATATGGATTATCCATGATGATTTACACCAGTGAAAGGAAAAAGTCATGTCATACCTATTTGTTAGGTACATCATATCGAAGGTTACAACATCTCTAAAATATTCATGCCACTCGACTTCGTATGTCAGTCCAAATCACATTTCATAATCTTCCATCACCATCACGTCCATAAAACCCTCTTATTTGTATATCGTTTATAATAGGTCATAATCTATTTCTCAGTCGCAAACTCTATATCGGATCTTGGTATTTCAACTTGTACATCATCATTCGATACTTCATTAGTCCCATTCACCTTCACCTCTGCCTCCACCTCTCTATTTACGTTAGATACAATTTCTGAAAATGCAAAGGCATGGATAGGATTAGCGTTAATATTATATACAATGGATGTTGAAGCAACCGAGTTAAAAGTGTAATATAATTAGTAGCATGACAACTTTGATAAGTTGTCTGTGATGTACTTCCAACATTTTTTAAAAATTCAGTACTAGTTGGCAAAATTGACATAGCGGTCATATCAACTCACCTCAACTCCTTTAGATTACTCGAGGTAGTGTAGGTCATATAAGGTGGTATTGACAGATGCTGCAATCGGTCCGTTGTTAGAAAAAAAAAAATGGACATAGGAAAAAAATTGTAAAAAAAATTAAGAAATGACACTTCAACTCGCCTTAACTTATTCGGATTATTTGAGGAAGGTAGGACATATAAGGTGGCATTGATGGATGCTGGAATCTTCTTTAAATGAAGGGTAGGGCATATAAGCATTTTGGAAGTTTTCTTTTTCAATTTGAAAAGAAAAACTACCATTCCTCAAATGTAGACGACCTAACTTACAATAAGAACTCCTTCATGAAATCATTCTATTATGTAAATTGGTTTAGAAAAACATTTCTCCAAAATACAAGTCAAATATAGATATAAAATATGTTTTTTGGTGTTTTGGTTCAAATATCTAGATGACTTGATCTTATTATTTGTCTTTTGGTAATATTAATTGAAGATGTTTGGCTGCTTCCATGTGAGTTGTGAATTAATGATTATAATAAAAAGAGTTGAGTGATAAAAAATGGTTTTTTTAAGACTGTACCAGCAACCCTAAACTTTGAAATTTTCAATATCCAACTCACAAAATCTTTAATACAAATCCGCGCGGCCTCTTTTCACCTCCTTCTGTACCTAAGTAGATTTGCATTTCACACAACTGAATGAAAAAAATAAGATCTCAAAAGTTACCTGGGAAGTTGGATAGAGGGGGGCCTAAACAAATTTCACGAAGAGGAAGAAGCAACAAAAATTGGAAGATAAGAAGAAGAAGACTTCACCAATCTATAACAGTGTAAGTAGGGAGAAACAAAGAGGAAGAAGAAGCTAAGGATAAGGGATGTTTATAAGGTGAAGTTGGGCAAAGGGCCAAACATGGGCAGGGGGAAATATTGAAATGGAGTTAAACGGAAAATGCACATTTCAATAGGTAAGGAAAGAAAAAAAAATTGCGTCAAATGTGTGGTGTTAGATAAACAATAACTGACGAGTATAAAAACTCATGTCTAAACAAAGTTTTGTTTGGATACATAGTTAAAATATTAACTTTTAAAATAGTAAATTTAAATAATAAAATAAGATAAATTAATATAATAATAGTAATATAATTAGTGAATAATGTTCATTGCAAGTGAATTCATTGCAGCCAATTTTAAGACTTTCTTGGGAAGCTCATTTCAACTTATCTTTTGAAAGCTAGTTATTTTTTAAAGAATAATAATAGTTTTATCTTTTCTTTTACTATCCTTTCACCTTTTTCTAATTTTTAATTTTTAATTTTTTTTACTTAATGATTAAGAAAATAATTATTAATAAAATTATATATATTCTTAATGATTAAATATGTTAAAAAATATTTTTAAATAAATAAATACATTAAGAATAATAAATAAGTACAATTCTGCTATGTACACAAGCCTGTGCATACACGATGCGAACACTACTGACTTGCTATTATGCCACGTCAGTAGACATTTTTTAAAAAAAGTACGAAAACACATTTGAGAGGGAAACTGGAATTCGTCACTTGTCCAAACCATTTATGTGCTCTTGTTTCAGACGGTCCAAACCCTTCAAAACCTAACCGAAAAAGAGAGAAGAAAATACAATCGAAGAGAAGAAAACCATGGCTTTAGTATTCATCTCCCCTTCTTATCTGGTTCTTCCATCTGTGCCCGAATCTACTCTTACAAAAAAAAATGTAATTGAAGTAATGACCCAATCACTGTAGTCAGTCTCTTCTCAATGAGAGTGAACAGATTCGACGAAACCGGTTGCATTCCAAAACCGTCAGATACGAAGGAACAATCATTTGTTTCCCTTTCATTTTTACAAAAAAAAAAAAAAACTGTCACTCCTTGTTGTCGCCTGCCTCCCCCCAAGGCCAAGCTTCATGCACGTCTGCTATGGTCTTCTTCATGGTTTCTTCCTTACCTCATACGTTCGACAACCACGCGAAGACCATGGCCAATTAACTTAATTGTCACAAACACAAGTATCCAAGTGGAAAGCATAGAGAGTCTCACATAAAGCCCCTCGAGAAACTACTGCCACCTTGTCCCCTTCCATAAACAACAACGCCATCCTATCTCGCAGCACAAAAACCCCAGACAAAAACAAACATGCCGAGGTCACACCGCAAGATAGAAACTGATACCACAGCCCCTTCTCATGCGCCACCACTCTCTCATCATGAACTTAGCCACTACAGAAATGAAGCCACCAACGAGTCCACCTTATTGCTGCATCTCCTCATCGCATCCGCCTAAGGCAGTGACCATTACAGGCCACCACCACCAACCCCTTTGGAAAGCTAACAAATGGAACTGCTCTGTTTTGAAGACATGGAAACAAAGCATTGTTGCCCAAATCAAGAGCCACACCTTGACACAATTGGGCCACGACGCCACCATCAACTGCAACATACAATGCTGGAGACCAACCCTGAAGAATCCAAGCCATCCTGGTAAGCCTTTGTCGTTGAATTCTTATTCCCCTCTCTGTTTTCAGTTTACAACCATCTCTTTCTCTCTCTCATGACATTGTCCCTCTCTCTCTCTCTCTCAACACTCTCAGATCTTGTTGCTCAGCCTCCTAGAAATCAAGTTGGTAGATGCTTTTGTTTTTGATGAATTTCATCTAACCCATTTGAAATCGAGAGGAAGAGAGCCAAAACGGAAACATAACGTTTTATTAAATTGTCCACATGAGATGGTGTGTGCGCAGTGTACCCAAAAGGCGTGTGTATCTATCATTTCTCAAATAAGTATTAAATAAATAATAAATGTATCATCATCCTTCTTTTACCAATCGTTTAGCTGCTTTTTTTTAAGAGAGGAGAATATAAATTGAAAACATCATCTGGGAAAACCTTGCGGCCTGGAGGTCGGTTTAACAATAACGACATGCCTTCCTCTCGCATCCTAGGGGCATTCTCCCTCTTTAGGGCCGATTTAGATTTATAGACGAGATGACTTCGTCTTAACTTATCATTATATTTTTTTTAATTTTCATATAAAATATATTTTAGTACAGATTTTTTAAATTTTAATATATATTTTTTAAATTTCAATTTAACTTTTATAAATTTTAAAATAATAATAATATTAAAAAATAAACTAAACTCATCTCATCTTTAAATCAAAATCAAATCTAACACTCTCCTTGGTCCAGCTAGCGGCTTAAGATCTCCTAGTAACTAGTAGGAACTCATCTCCGATACAATGAAAAGGATGGACAATAGAATATAGAGGAAGCTAAACGAAAAAAATAAAAAAAACAGAGGTGGAAACCGAAAAATGCAAGTCGGAATAGTTGGAAAGAGAAAAAAAAAAAAAGACGAAGAAAAGAAAAGCCTAAAACGGAATAGAAGCAGAAGAAGCTATACGTACGGCCAGTGGCAAATTTCAAGTCTGAGCAACTCTTAGCTTCTGACAATGGTAATAGGAACCAAAACGAACGCTCTCACCTCTCAATCTTTTCTTCCATCACTGAATCAACTACTTGACTCTGATGCGAATTCTTATTTTCGCAGGATTACCTGAAAACGGTGGTCCCTTCACAACTCGTCGCCGAGCGAGGGTCCAATCTAGTCATCATTAACCCAGGTAACCTAACCCTAATTCTACCCTCACCCTCACGCTCGCTCACGCGAACGCTTACTCTCTCGGCCCCTTTTACGTTTACAATTCAGCACAAAAATTCTCCATTACAACTCAAAAACCTTGCGGAGCCAATCTCTCTATTCGACGCCCTCACTGTTCTGGCTCATTTGATTGCCAGGTTCTGCAAATATCAGAATAGGCCTCGCTTCGCAGGACACTCCGGTCAATATTCCTCACTGCATTGCTCGGTATACCAACCAAGTCCCCAAGAGAACTGTTCAAGATCAGGTTTGTAGTTATATCTTCTGTTTGTAAGTTTTAATTTCATATTTTTCATTGATTATTGGAATTGGACTAAAATATTTTGGACCTTGTCAGATGCTCAATTGCCAGATTACTACTGCTCAGCACATGGAGCGGGAGAAGGCGTACGATATAGTGAGTCCATGAGCATTATCACACATTAGCGAGTAAATTGTATTTTTTTTAAATATTAATCATATTTTTATTTTCTTTACATTTTTAAAAGATTGCGTCGCTGTTGAAGATACCGTTTCTGGATGAAGAGGTTGCCCACAACTCTTTCCCTCGTAAGGTATGCATGACGATATGTAGAAAATCATTCTTATGTGAAGTTATCAAAAGTAGCAACTGGTATTAGAATAACACAAGTTAATTCTTGTAATTTTTTATCGTGGTATTTGAAATTTCCTATAAGAGCAGTGGTTTTTTTTTTTTTCTATCTGATCGAGGCTAGTTTGAAGAACATGATTTTTCTTTTGTTTTTGAAATCAATAAATCAGAACACTTTCTAATAGAAACAAGAAAATAGAATTGCTGCAAACAATCCTTGGTCCACTTTTATTAATTTTTTGTACCCTCCCAAAGGAGGCTCAAGCGACATCGAGACCCTACTCCAAAAAAATTAGTTAATGAAACAATTAGAATCACATCAGAATCATTATAAAAAGCAAGAAATTCTTTATCCCAAACAATATGGATCTCATACACCACCACACTCATCATTTAGTTTAGGGTATCACAATCTCCCCCCTTTAATTACTGACGTTGATGTTGGGCTATTCTATCTAAAGTGTTATGGCTTAAATCCCACACTTCTGGTTAGGATGGACTCTGATTCCATTTATAGTGTTCTTATGGAGGCCCAAGTTACATCTAGGTCCTACTCCAAAAGGACTAGGCAATGTTACAAATTGGAGTGATTGGAATAGTTATAAAAAGAAAAAACTTCTCCCTCCCAATAATTTTGGATCTCATACACCACCTACACTCATAATTCAAATATGGTGTTTTTCATATTTCAAAAAATTTCAAGTACCAAACAATCCTAAGTTTTTATTCATTTTATTTAAATTATAAATACTTCTACAGAGTTCTTAATAAGGAAAGAACAAAAGTTTCAACATCTCCATTTTACTATCTTTTTTTTTTTTAAGTTAGAAATAAATTTATTGATGTGAATGAAATAGACATGGTCTATGTACACAGGAATTATATAGAAGAACATCTAGATGCATTTTAAAAGTGCTAAATTAAAGACAATAGCTCATGAACATTGTTTCCATTAAGTACAATAGTTGAAAACCATAATATAAGTGTGTGAACAAAAAAATCTTGAAGCTCCGTCATCATGTGCTCCTTATATTTGAAGTATTGCGCATTCTTTTCGGATCAAATACACCACAAAATACACAACGGGAGCATCTTCCATGCTACTATCAGCTGGGGACAACCTTGGATTCCCTTTCAACAAGTGAGTAAATCAATCACCTTTGACGACATGACCCAAGCATCAACCACTCTTCTAAATATCCCATCCCACAACACTCTTGTCACCTTACGATACAACAATAGATGGTCCACGGATTCTCCCTATTTTTTACACAAATAGCACCAGTCTATCACAATGAGCTCCATTTTCCTTAAGCTGTCTGTGGTCAAAATATTCTCAAGAGCTGCAGTCCACACAAAGAAAGCTACTTTGGAAGGTCCACAAGACCTCCAAATGCTTTTCCACGAGAAAGATACATTACCTTGTGAAGCTAATCATTTATAATTTGCCTTGACTGTGAACTTCTTGTTGCCTATTGATCTCCACTGCATCCTATCCCCTTGTGCCATCATTCTTCCTAAGGAGTATATCAGGTTAAAAAATTCTGAAACAGTAGACAATTTCCAATCATGAAATCCCTAGTGAATAGGATATTCCACAAGTAGGAACCATGAGAAAATGCAAGCAAATAAGCCACCGAAGTCTCCATATTAATTGCAATACTATAGAGAGCTAAGAAGGCCCTTGCTAGGGGACACTCTCCACACCATCATGCTAGAATCTGATTCTAGTGTCCATTCTAACCACAAAATGGATATTTTCAAAGCATTGCCAACCCCCTTAATATATTTCTACAAACCCACATCATACCTCCCCTCACGATGTTGGTACACTACCCTCTCCAAGCGCTTCCATATATAGTGCCAATTACTTCATTCCACAATGACTCCCCCTCCAAGTGATACCTCCATAGCCATTTCTCAAGTAGTGCTTTGTTGAAGGTCCTCAAATTGTGAACTCTCAACCCTCCGCTTGAGATTGAGGTGAAAACTTTCTTCCAATTAACAAGATGAAATTTGTTTTCCTCTCCCAATCCACCCCAGAAGAAAGTCGAAATAACTTATCGATCCTATTCGCCACCAGTGCAAGCACTAGATAAAGAGAAAAAAAAATAGGTCAAAAATTAGATAAAGTGCTCTTAATCAGTGTGAGTCACCCCCCTTTGAAAGATACAATCGTTTCCACCTAGCCAAATTTTTCTCCTCTTTCTCAATTATCCCTCTCAAATAGCTCTAGTTTTGAAAGTTGCCTCCGGCAGAAGGCTCAAATATTTCATAGGCAAAGATGACACTTTACAACCCCAAAGACTTGCCAGGCCATTGATTTTAGGCACCAAACCCACCGTCACCATCTTAGAGTTACCAAGGTTCACCTTAAGCCCTAACTCGGCTTCAAAGCATAACAAAAGTGTTCATAAAGCTTGGGTTTGACCTAGATCCGCATCATAAAAGAGAATTGTGTCATTTGCAAAGAAAAAATGTGAGATCATGATAGAGCCATGAATGCCATTATCCACCGAGAAACTGGCTAAAAAAATTCCCTCAATAGCTGTCTTCACCATCCAATCCAATGCTTCCATAACAATAACAAAGAGAGAAAGAGACAACGGGTTCCCTTGCCACAACTCACAGTAACTATTGAAGAAACACGTAGGTGTGTTGTTAACAAGCACTGAGAAACAAGTAGTAATAACACAATGTTGGATCAATGAAATCCACCTATTACCAAATCCACATTTCCCAAACAAGTAGAGGAGAAAATCCCAGATCATGGTCATATGTTTTCTCCATGTCAAACTTGCATAGAGTGCCTAGTAGGCCCTCCTTCAACCTATGATCCAAGCACTCATTGACAATGGAAATTGAATCAAGTATCTGTCTCCTCCGAACAAAGGCATTCTAAGGTTTGGAAATAATTTGCTCCATTACCAAGCTTAATCTATTAGAAAGAACCTTTGAAATGATCTTATAAACGTCACTCACCAATCTTTCCGCAGCCCCATATTTCTTTGGTATGAGAGCAATGAATGTGTTATTGAGACATTTCTCAAACTTTTTGAAGGTGTGAAGTTCAAGAAAAACCTTGCATAACATCACTACCTCCCAACAAGTTTGGAAGAGCTCCATCAAAAAACCATTCAGCCCCAATGCTGTCTTTAGCCATACTGTGTATGATCTTATAAATCTCATGTTCTTCAAAGGGTCTTTCCAATCTACACGCACTTTGCATATCAATAGACTCAAAAAGGCAAGTCATCGAGCTTCGGTCGCCAATAGGTCGGCTCCCTGAGTAGAGTCTCATAATAATGCACAATATGGTTCTCTAATTCCATCCGCGGCGCCCCCCGGGGGGGGGGGGGTTCTCAATACTCAATAGTGTTGTTGCGCTTGTTTGAATTAACTATTTTATGGAAGAATTTCATGCATTTATCACCTTCTTTTAATGAAGACACTGGATTTTTCTCTAGTTCAATCACTACCAAACTCTTTCTCAACAACACATCTTTCGAGGTGTCTCTGTAAATACCTGCCCCTCCAACTCCTGTAGCTCCTCCATTAAGGAATCTTCTGGTTTTCAATACTCCAAAAAATCTCCAAGTTCCATTTCTTTAAATCTTGCTTCAAAACTTTAAGCTTACCTAGCGAAAATGAAATTGAGGGTACCCGTTAACTAATTAGAAGACCACCAAGAACAAACGTTCTTAACAAAACCATCCATAGCCAACCATATATTTTCTTATTTGAAATATCAACAACCCCTGTGAATACCACCACCATCTAACAAAATAGGGAAATGATGCGAACAAACACGGGACAATAGCTTCTAATGCAGCTCCGGAAAGTGGGCTTCCTATGAAGGTGAGACGAGAAACCTATCTAGTCTCGACCAACCCGATTATGGATAATGTGAACTCACCTCCGATAAGGGGGAGATCTATCAGATCCGAATCAAACATGAACTCAAAGAACTCCTCCATGGCCAAAGAAGTGCGATAATATCCTGATTGCTCACTAGGAAAGTTATTGATGTTAAAGTCTCCATCCATGCATCACGAACTTCCCATAAAAAATATAGACCTGTCAATTCTTCACAAAGCCTTCTCTCCTCTCTCTATCCATGTTAGGCCCATAAATTCCTACAAAAGCCCATTCCCACCTATCTACTACATTTTTGAAACGGTTAACAACCAAGAAGGTCCCAACATGCTCCTCTATTGCCTCCACCACTATTTTCCCCGCATTAAGAGAGCACCACTAGATGCTCCCACTGAAGCCAGATAAGACCAGCCCACATATGAACACCCCACAAGCTACGAACAAGTCTTCTATCGACCGGCAATTTTGTTTCTTGTAGACACACTACATCAACCTTCCACATTTGCAATTTTTTTTATAATTAAATTTATTGATAGAAATAGGCAAAGCCCAAGTACACAAGATGGTATGCAATAGACGAAACCTATTTATATCATAAGTGGATTGTTCGATACAAGGAAATCATGAAGATTAAGGCCATTAAAATCTATAGCTAAAGCCCATAATAATAAAGTGCGATAAAAGTGAGAAAGAAGCTCCTCCCGAATCCGTTCCTTATCTTCAAAATTTCTACCATTCCGCTCTTGCCAAATACACCACATAATGCAGATCGGGACCATCTTTCATACTGATTTGATGGGAGAAGCACCTCCCAGAAATGTCCAACTAGCCAATAACCCAATCATCGTGGCCAGCATAACCCAGTTCAGATCAACTCGGTTGAAAATATCATCCCACAAGTGTCTGGCTGATTCACAGTATAGCAAGAGGTGATCCACAAATTCTCTTGAATTCTTGTACAAGCAACACTAGTCTGAGATAATGATCCTGTACTTTCTCAAGTTATTAGTGGTCAGAATGTTGTCCAAGGCGGCTGTCTAAGTAAAGAAGAGGGCTTTTTGGAGAGGGGGGGGCTTATTCCTCCAAATTTTTCTTCAAGGAAAGTGGGTGTTCGTTTAGAGTGTTAGAGCTTTATAGAAGGAGCGAACCAAGAAAATACCCTTGTCCGAGGATGTCCACCAAAGCTTATCGGCTCTCCTTCCATTTGGCTTAGTGGAATAGATGTAACTGAAAAATGTCTCAATGCTGTCCACTTCCCAATCTTGGGCTACTCTACTGAAGGTGACATTCTATTGAACTTGGTCGCCTGAACGACATTTGCAATAATGATGTTATGCTAAGGCACTTATCGCGATCATTAAGCCCCTGCCATTGCAAGAGAGGATCTTAGATTTCATGAGCAATGGTGACCCCCCTCCCTTTCATTCGATCCCTTCCGCTACTCCCCTCCTTTACTTCATAATTAATAAAGCATTTAAGCCTTTTGAGTTCCTTGTCTTTCTTTGCAGTGGACTTTGATCGACCATCTTCAATAGCACTTTAATATCTTGAAAAGAAAACATGCTTAAAGTGATGAATTTGAAAATATCTTATGCTGTACTTGTTGCCCAAAAGGTGTCAACTGTACTCGTTATGTCTTGACTAAGAAGGAGATACATTGATGTACTGGCCTCTTGCCGTCTGACATAATTTCTACATTAAGAAGAGATACAGGGAGGGGTGTCAAAACGTGTTAACGGGTCGTATTCGTGTCGTGTCAGGATGTGTACATAATGCTTAAAGGGTCAACACAAACACGACCCGTTAAGGGTTTCGTGTCAAAAACTTCAACCCTAACACGACCCATTAAGATAACGGGTTGACACGACACGACCCGTTAAGACCCGTTAAGATTTTTGACACTATATGACACGCTATGACACGACATGATACAACACGATTTGACACGTTTCAACCCGCAAACCCGTTAGTGACACGTTTGAGTTTAACCTAATTGATTTTATACAAATATTAAAACTTAAACAATAGTTATAAAACATAAAAAATTAATTATAAATTACAATCTTAAAATTATAATTCAATAAGTAGTACATTATAAAATATGATAAACACACAAATATGATCCACACATTATAAAATATTAAAATTATAACTCAAACATATTAAATGATAATGAATTAACTCATTAATAATTTTTTAATAAGTACTTAAATGGGATAGCTAAGTGTTTAAGAGTATAAATCTAATTTTAAATTAGGATTTTTTAAAGTTTAGTTCAAGGGTATAAAAGTAAATTCAAATTTCTTAACGTGTCTTAACGGGTCATAACGGGTTTGACCCGTTATGAGCCGTTATCAAATCGTGTCTTAACGGGTTGACACGATTTGACCCGAAACCCGTTAAGGCTAAACACTAACCCGCTTTTATCGTGTCGTGTTCGTTTCGTGTTAACGTATCGTGTCACATATTGCCACCCCTAGATACAGGCACTTGTTGGTCCTTGTTAGAGTGTAAAAAGTACTAGAATTATTTATGGTTAAATTCTTTATAAATGAATAAGTTTTCAGTTTTTGGAGAATCATATAGGCCATGTAGAAGAGTCTGCTTATTGGTCAGTAAGTGCTAAGAATATTGAAATCAATTAATCTGTTATGCAGATGGGACGTGTTGATGGATATAATCCACAGAGTAGCAGGAAGGAAACAGCATTTTCTTGGACCGATTTATATGAGAAGGAACTGACTTCATCTTTGCCATTAGGTACCCGGAGATTTGGAACATATGTAATCAGAAAAAGTTTCCAAATTCAAGTCCATTGAATTTTTCATCCTAATGAATTTATGTAGAATCAAAATCTCAATTGACATTCCTATTGCAAAATGAGAAATGATAGATGCAATTATGGAGTTGCAAGCGGCGTACAGTCGCTTTGAAAAAAAGTGAATATATTTGGGACCCACGTGAAAAAGTTAACTTTTTTTCTAAAGTGACTGCACGCCGTTTGCAACTTCACGACTGTATGTAGCATTACCCTTGCAAAATAAAAGCAGTAATTGAAATATCATTTCCAGATATTGTGCAAGCTACAGTGGTTACAAGGATTTTTTCTAATGTTTGGAAATTTGTACTTGGAGTCTTAGAGCTATGTCATGTACATAGTATATATATATTGACATCCACCTTGGTTTTTTTTTCACGTTTTTAATCGACTGATTGCGGTCCTAATTCTTATTGTGTGTTGCTTAGCATGCTATGGTTCTGATCCATCTTAACATGAGTGATTGCTGCATGCTTAAATTGGGAGGAACATAATTGAACCACATCAGTTGCCCACAATTTGTGAATATTTTGCTCATAGGTCAGCCAGAGAAATGTTTTACCCCATTATTCCACATAACATGGGTGGTTCAGGGTGAGGGTCTTTAATCGTAAGTTATACAGACTTGCCTGATAAGGCCATACAACCTGCTCTAAATTGAACTGTAATGTCAATACATATTATAAGTCCACTCACCAGTGAACACGTGAAACCTCATCTAGCAAGATTCTCATTATTTTCCTTCGTTTTTTTTTTGGGGGGGGGGGGGGGTTCTATCTAGTTTTTGATGAAGTCCAAGTGGTTAGACACTGTGAGATAAAATCTTGGCGAGTTGTATGTCTTTTTGTCAAAATTACCATGGTGGTTTAAGGCTTCCACCATCCTTTCAGTATGGTCTAACTTTATTTGAAATGAGGCATTGATGATATGTTAGTAAGATAGCCTTAATCTTAGCATTTCGTTTCTTTTACCTACTCTGCTTGCAAGGTTGTTGATTAATCATAATTAGTTGGATAGCATGACATGTAACTTGATGTGCTCCAACTAAGTGTTTTTATCAGCTTAGTCTCAGTGTTCATTTCATTATGTACGCAAATTGGTTATGCAGTAAGTTCAACAAATGAAGGTATGGCTAATGAGTCCTTGGACCAGCATGAAGGTGCTAATTCTATGGAGCTGATTTCAAGCAAGCCTAAATTGAGACAGTTCATATGTGGTGAGGAAGCGCTTAAAATTTCCCCCACAGAGCCATATTGCTTACGGCGTCCTATTCGGAGAGGTCATTTGAATATTTCACTATACTATCCCATGCAGCAGGTACATGAATATTTTCTCTCATGCATCAGAAAAATATTACCAGAATCATATATGTCAAATGCAGTCGTTGCTGGGTCAAACTCACATTTTTCACTTAGACTCCAATGCCTCACAAGCTGTCCCAATTTCATAGCACATTAGACATACAGATGCAATTTACACAGTCCATACTATATCTTTATTCAGATCACAAAATTTAGTGACCTGAAAAGTTAATTCTTGTACCCTCTTATTATTGTTGTTGTTGTCGTTGTTCTTCTTCTTTAAACAAAGCATTAGATAATTAGAACCTTTGTCATGATGGGACAAATTAGGACAATGGTCACAGATAGCAAAAGATGAAGGGGTGGAAATGGACAGATGGGAAACCAGTTTTTGCACTCTAGTTTTCAATAAAGGAACTTGTTAGCTACATAAGCTTCCCCCTAATTTTACCTTGTTCCAGGGTAAGTGATGTGCTGCGTACATGTTCTGTACTGTGTACCATTATGATTTGTGATCTAGTTAACCCTAGTCACCATTTTTTGGTGTTATCACATCTGTTTTGATCCTGTAAAATAATTTTTTTTTTTACTATTTTGGGAATTACTGTTCCTCTTAATTACCTCATTCTCGTTTTTCAGGTAATTGAGGATCTGCACGCTATTTGGGACTGGATACTAATGGAGAAATTGCATATCCCTCACATTGAACGAAACATGTACTCTGCTGTTCTTGTTGTGCCAGAAACATTTGATAACCATGGTACTTATGCCGTAAATAGTTCTTTTTAGAATATGAGATCGTTAGGTTGAGAAATCTCTTTCTAATTTGGCTTTGTTGTCTTCTGTATGTTGCAACTTGTCTGTGGCTTAATACTTATGAGAAACATTAATAGTGGTCACTTCTCTCTGAAACCTGTACAGTTTTTTAGAAGTTGTGTTCCTACATTTTTTTTTTTCTGCCAGCATATGCATATTTGTGATAGGAATTTGTCAAGAACTACCAGAATGGTTTATTGCTTTAGGCTTCTGAAAGTAGTGTAACATCAGCTGAAGAATGTTTTGAATTTGATTTGTATTTTTGTGTTCAATGAAAAGGTTCGTCAGATCTTTTTATTATAAGTAAACGATTGTATTAATAATAATAGGTTTAGCCCAAGAACACAAGAAGGTATACACGAGTTAACACCTATCTAGGAAGAAGGAAAAGAAAGAAGGAAGACATGAAGGCCAACGTCATTAAAATCTACAGCTATAACCCATAAAAATAATGTTCTAACAAAAAGTGATCTAAGTTCCTCTATAGAGTGTTCTTTGTCTTCAAACATCTGGTCATTTCACTCCAACTATAAGCACCACAGGATGCAAATAGGCATCATTTTCCGCATAGCTGTGATTTGCGGAGCCCCTCCTAGATTGGTCCAACTGGCCAAGAACTCAACCACTATGGAGGGCATGACCCAAGCTAGCTCTAACCTGCAGAACACATCATCCCATAGCGCTCTAGCAACCTCGCAATGCATTAGAAGATGATTCACAATCTCACCACTTTTCCTGCATACAACATCGGTCTACTTTGATCACCCCCCATTTCCATAAGTTGTCCATCGTCAAAATCCTACCTAAAGAGGCTGGCCAAACAAAAAAAGCCACTTTAGGAGATGCCCTATTTTGCCAAATCCTAATCCAAGGGAATTGATTGTCTTGCAATTGTGAGAGAGACTTATCGAAAAAGTGAATCGAGAATATGCCTATACCTGTGGATATTCACCAGAACCTGTCAGCTCCTTGAAAGTTCGGTCTCATGGAGTATAGAAGACGGAAAAAATCCTCAAAGCTACCAATTTCACAATCTTTGGCAGCCCTACTAAAGTTCACATCCACTGGATTTGATCTCTGGATATCACCATAACATCAGCCACTAAGGCTTCTTTTTCACAAGCAATCCTGAAAACTGAAGGGAATGAGTCTTTTAAGGACGTTATCACCGCACCATAGGTCGCTCTAGAATTTAATTCTAGAACCATCTCCCAATATAAGTCTAGTGTGACAGGTAAAAATCCTCCACCCTCGTCGAATATGCTTGCAAACTCCCACTCCATAAGCCCCACTCACTTCTCTAGTGCTCCAACCCCTATACACATCTCAATATTTAAAGTCAATCACCAACTTCCAAGTTTCTGATTCCATGGTGTATCTCCACAACCATTTGTCAAGTAAAGACCTATTAAAGATCCACAAATTTATTCGCAACCCACCATAAGAAATAGGAGAGCATATCTTATCCCACTTGACCAAATAGAATTTGAATTCATCCCCTATACCACACCAATGAAAATCACAATGCAATTTCTCAATCTGAGTCGCCACACTTGCAAGAATTGGGAATAGTGATAAGAAATACATTAATAAATTAGATAGAGTGTTTTTTTATTAAGGTGATCCAACCACCTTTCAACAAGTACACTCTTCCAATCAGTTAGTCTACGTTCAATCTTTTTAATTGCTATATTCCAAATCGATTTAGTTTGTGATGTTGCCCCCAACGGAAGACCAAGGTGATTCATGGGAAGAAAGGAAACCTTACATCTAAGAATGTTAGCCAATTGTTGGATGTTGCAAACATTACCAATTGGCACCAACTCTAATTTGTCTAAGTTCATTTTCAAACCAGATGTCACTTCAAAACAAAGTAAAAGAGCTCTCAATGCCCGCATATGGTTTTGTTTTGACTCAAAGAAATTTAATGTATCATCTGCAAACAATAAGTGAGAAATCTTATGAGTACAACTATTGGGGTCACCAAACAAGAAATCAATCACAAAACACTATTAGCCGAGGCTAAGATCATTCTGCCAAGTGCCTCCATAACTATGACAAATAGAAGTGGGGACAAAGGATCCATTGTCGTAGGCCTCGCGAGCAATTAAGGATGCTAATAGGACTGCCGTTAACTAACAATGAAAACTTCACTGTTGAGATGTACCATTTGATCCACTAACACCATTTCTCTCCAAATCCACACCTCTCAAGCAAGTAAATTAAGAACTCCCAATTCACATAATCATAAGTTTTCCATATCTAATTTACATAAGATCCCCTTGTTGTCAGCTTTTAGTCTATTATCTGGGCATTCATTAGCAATGAGAACTGAGTCTAGAATTTGTCCACATCTTACAAAAGTGTTTGGGGTTTTGAAATAATCTTTCCCAACACCTCCCCTAAACAATTTGTAAGCACCTTGGATGTGTTCTTATACACCCCATTTACAAGGCTATTGGGTTGATAATCTTTCACTTCCGTTGCCCTAGGCTTTTTAGGGAGGATTGCAATAAAAGTGGCATTTAAGCTTTTTTCAAATTTTCCAACCGAAATTTTTTTGAACTACCTTCATTAAATCCTCCTTCACCACATCCCAACATGTTTGGAAAAATCTCATAAAGAAACCATCCGGACTAGGTGCTTCATCTTAACCATTTTCTTCACCACACCAAAAATCTCCACCTCTTTAAAAGGGTCTCTCCAACCACGAAATAGTTTGTGGATCTATGGACTCAAAAGCTAGTCCAGCGAGTTTTGGCTGCCATCCCATGTGTTTACCTAGTCTGCTTGCAAGTACACTATTGACACAAGGACAATTTGGAATATTGTTTGTGTTTGGCTTATGGTTCTTATATGTATGTGTTGGTGGTTCTGGAGAGCAAGAAATGTAAGGAATTTTGAAGATTGTGAGAGAACAATGGAGGAACTAATAATCTTCTTCTATTAAGTCTTTTTTTTTTTATGGGCGGGAACCATACCTTGTAACAGACTTAATGTTCTTGAATTTCTTCTTTTTTTTTTTATAATCCTGAGCTAAGTGTTTCTCATGTATACTATTATTACCTGGGCTTAGCTGGGTACCTGGACTTAGCCTATTTTTATTAATGAAACTTCTATTATTAGCTATCAAAAATTTTTTTCTTAGTTTTAACTCAGACAGTCTCTCTAATTTATACTTTACAACGTGCTTGCTAGATCTAGAACTAAGACACCCATAGCTCATGCTTCCAAAAAAGGTTTGGTCTGCATTCAGAAAGTGAGTCAATGAAAACACATTACCAACCAGAATGAGGTGTTTATGCTGGATGCCCTTTGTACTAGAGCACTTAATATTCTCAAAGTTTAAGAAATTGTGGGTCCTCAACATTTTGACTTGCTATTTATAAATAATAATAATAATAATAACTTGAGGACTATTAAGCATCTAAGCTTGAATTTTAAGAATCTTGAAAAGTTACATTTTGTTATGGTTATCAGCATGCAATAGACTTAGCTTGCATCATATTATGTCATAATGTCATTTCATAATGAGGTCATTCTTTTTGTCGACTTTATCAATTTCAATGATGCAAGCTACTTTATTGGGTTTAGGACTGTTGAAGTTGCACCATAAATTTGAGTTTCAAATTGATTGCAGCAATCCTCCACTTCTGTTTGCCTGGCCACCAATGTAATGGATGTTTTTAAGCTGTGTTATGGCTGTTGCAACCTAGCTAACAACTTTTGGTGGATTGTAAATTATGTATAAGTGAAAGGCAGCTGACAACCTTAGTTGCTTCTGGATGAAGTGAATTGGATATTTCTACTAGCATGTGAGGTTCATCTCACTGCTTGGCATGCCATTAATTTGAAGATTAGTGTGTGAACTCTTGTGAAAACTTCTTTTCTAGTCATCACTTAAAATAAAGCTACCTTAATCATGCGCATCTCCAAATTTTTCTCCATCTGGATCGTAACCATGCAAATCTTTGATTACTTCTCCATATTTGGTTATTGCTTCTTGAAGAGAAAAACTGAAATGTGGGGAACTAATTTAATTTTGTGTATGCTCTTTATTGTAAGCAGAAATTAAAGAAATGTTATCCATAGTGTTGCGAGACTTGCGTTTTAGCTCTGCAGTGGTACACCAGGTGAGACTTTCTGTTAATTATTACTAGTTTCAAATGTTGAATTTATTTAACTATTTATATGGGCATTTTTATGCCCTATACCAACCAGGTTTACATACTAGATATCTATAACCATTTAGTTTGTTGTGATCTTCTTATCTGCTTATCAAAAAATAGTCTGTAGTAATCTTGCAGACTGATATTTTATCCTATGGACAATGTTCAAGCTTGATTTATCTTGAACATCAAACATTTTGCTAGAGTGCTTGAATATTATATGAATTCACTTTCTATGTATAAATAACCCACAGAAGACGGATTTGGCATGATAGTTATCATGAAAGTTAATTCTTTTTTTTTTTTTTGGTGTCCAATTTCCATCCATGTTACTTCTATGAGCATGTAACCACTTTTTCCCTTTTTTTCCAGATACATAGTATCTTTTAATGTATGGGAAACTTGCCTCAGATAATGATTCAATATGCTCTCATCAACAAAATGATATAATAAGACCCAGACAATTAGTATTAGTAGCATGCACCATCACAAGTTTATTTCCCAGGAGCCATTCTATTCCCCAATATTCCTGGTTGATTATATCATCATTGGTATTACGCTTTTCAAGTTCTATTTTTTCTCGAGTGTTGATGATTTTCTTTTAATTTTCATTCCCATGTGTACGCTAGAAATTTCCTCTTGTAGATGGTTATTTATTCCAATAATTTGATGCAGGAAGGTCTAGCAGCTGTTTTTGGCAATGGGTTATCAACAGCTTGTGTTGTAAATATGGGTGCTCAGGTGACAACAGTGATTTGCATTGAGGTAACTACAATACATTTATACTTCGTTTTTCTTTTTGCTGGATATCCGGATCTTTTTTCTTCACTTTTGAAATCAAATATTTGTAAAAAAAAAAAAAAACATTAATTTCTTTCCTGCTTCTTGCTGGGTCTTAGTAGTAGCATGGTGAAGTATCTGTTTTTGGAAAGTAAGGCTTTCCTGCCTCTGATAATCAACTTTTGGTGTTTAGGATGGAGTGGCGCTACCTACTACAGAGAAGACATTACCTTTTGGTGGAGAGGTCCGATTCATCTTTAAACTTATTACTTCTGAATGAGCTATACCTATACATGGAAAATGTCTCTGTTTATTAATTGTTTCATAAGGCAATACCATTGGGAGTAGATTTTTCACTCAGCCAAGTGTTAGGAAAGTGTTTGTGCTGACTAGTCATTTCTTTAAAAAAGCAAACATCACATCTTTGATTGATTGGCTTCATTGTTGATTGGCTTCATGTTTAATGTATGGGAAATAGCTTCATTGTTGATTGGCGACCTTTCTTACTGGTTTATTGTCCTCCCAGTACCTTGAACTTGGATGATTGTTGATGCTGCATTTCTTTGTCTTTGTGTGGGTGACTATCATCCTATCAACTTTCCTCTATATCTTTTTGTAAAGGTGCAAGACATGAGTTTTGGATAAAAATGCTCTCGCTCTCCAACTAGCCTATTTTATAAATTCAGAGCCTGAACTAATGAAATTGCCACCTTGCACCCTTTGACTACTACCAATTGTCAAATAAATATATTATCATCAAGATCTTTTCAGCATCCAGCTATAGAGATTGTTTCACATTGTCCATTTGTATTTTTAACTGGTAGACTTGGAAAAAGAGGTATTATTTGATAGTCAGTTTAAGTTTGAGGATGCAATATGTCAGTTTTGATAGTTTGGGTTGCAAAGTGTAAAATGCCAATTCTTTTTAACCCCTTACATTTTTCAATTTTTTTTTTTTTTTTTGTCTACTCACTTGCTCTGATAGATTTCTTGTTCTTGAAGTGCATTTAACTTGAATCATATTATGCCTTGCTGCATTATTGTTCTTCACAAGGGAGCTAATCATCCTTGTTATCTTTGTTTCTTATTCCCTTCTGTTTGTCACACTTCTCGGTTCTATTCATCTGTCAGCTTTTTTTTATCTTTTCGATTGCTCCCACCTTTCCTAATCCACACAGTTGAAAAAATCAATTTTATATTTTCCTTTGACCTTTTCTCTTCTGCTGTTTTCTGGCATACATACTTCTGCTGCAGTTTTTTTGTATTTGTTCTATCATGGCCCAGTCTGTTCCATATTACACAGGTGATCTGTAGTTGTCCTTGATAATTTAGTCACATCAGGATAACCCCTCGTGGTTGGCTCAAGTGGTAAAGGCCTTGGTCTTGGAAGTATGCTCCATCCAGATCTAGGTTTGAATCCCATGACGTGCAAACAATCTCTAGGGGCCATTGGACTGGGGATTTTCCCCTTGAATTATCTGAGGTGCACTTATGGGAAAATCCTTGCCGAGGGTCTGCTCAGCCCCGGGATTAGTTGAGATGTTGTTCCCAGATATCCAGTGCCAATAAATAAAAAGTAGAAAAGATTTAGTAACATCAGGCTGTGTTAACATTTTCAGGATATTGCAAGATGCCTCCTCTGGACTCAGAGGCATCATCAGACATGGCCACAAATTCGTACTGACATTTTGACAAAGCCTATAGATCTGTTGATGCTAAACCGACTGAAAGAGGCATATTGTGAAATTAAAGTGAGTTATTTTTTCTCTTTATTTCGACTATACTTTTCAAAAGTGTCCTTGCTTCTCTGATTGTCCTCTTTTCAAAATATTTCTTTCGTGTGCATAGGAAGGGGAACTTGATGCCGCTGCTATAGTTCATTCCTATGAAGATGGCATGCCAGCTGGGTCTCACAAGACAAGGCTAACTGCCCTTAGTGTTTGTCTCTTATTACTGAATCTTTTTTCGCTAATTCTGTCCTTTTGAAGGTACCTTGTTTGGCTGAACAATATGGCTTATAGTTACTTTAATAGGTTCCTCCTATGGGTCTGCTCTACCCAATGCTTTTAGTTCCAGACGTGTATCCTCCACCACCACGTACTTGGTTAGTAATGTGTATCAGTACTATAGGCTTGCACATGGAGAAATCAGTAGTAACTTCTGCCACTGTTTATGTTGTTTACTTCACTAGGTTTCATGACTATGAGGATATGCTGGAAGATACATGGCACATGGAATTTCCCAGAAGATCTGACATATCAGATGGTTTATATCCTAGCATGAATATTGGATTGCCAATGTGGGATAGCTACCCAATTTTTGCGTCTAGACCAAAGAAAGAAGAAAAGGTTGGCCTGGCAGAGGCTATCACAAGCAGCATTCTTTCAACAGGTAGTTTGGTCACATTCATCCTATTACATCCTGTAATTGATTCTGATTAAATATACGGTGTTTATTTGACAGGGCGTATAGACCTCCAGAGAAAGTTGTTTTGTAGCATACAATTGGTGAGTTTTGGCAGCGTGATGGACTCTGTGAGATTATATTTCTGAAATAGCAACTGAGGCAGGAAGAAATAACATTGTTTTATGCTTTAGATAGGTGGAGTGGCGTTGACAGGTGGCCTTATTCCTGCAGTAGAGGAGAGGTTTGTTCAGATTTTGCTTATAGAAATAAATCGTGATTGTTTTAGTACTAATATTGGGTACAAGATATCCTTTCCATTTACCAACTTATCAAAGGAAACCAAAAAAAAAAAATTCTTTTCTTTTTACTCCATAGCAATCTTAGTCCTGACAAACCCATCAGAAAAGAGTATAGATATTCATTCCACTGCAAATATACTAGGTTGGGAGGCTACACCTCTTAGGTTAGGCAGTCCACCACTTTTAATTTATAGGTCTTCAATTATAAATAATGCTTTAAGCGGCTGATCCTTGTAGAAGTACTCTAGAATCTTATTGTTAGAGAAGCTAGGTGCTCTCTGTTTCAGAATTTATGAAGGATGCATTCACTTCCAAGGCATTTTTCTTCACTTGTTCTGGTTAAGTCATGTTTTTTCAGTTGATTTATTATATTAGTTAAATTTTGGAGGTCTTCACCTACAAAGAAGGTTTCAACTGGCTGATTTTGTTTGGGTTGTTGTGCTACAATCTGTTCCTTTTAGGGGAACCATATAAGGCAGATGTTACAATTTGCTGACTGCTCTTTCCGTTTAAAGGCACATGACCATCATTTCCTTGTGCTTTTAAGTTGATTTACTATATTAGGTTACTGATACCAAATGTTCTATTGCCTTTTGTGCCACATTCACTCAGTTGTCCTGTTTACCAAGCTTGTAAAAGTATTGATAGTTTCTAGTTTTTGTCTTATACCTTATTTGATAAACCACTCAGAATTTCATACTTGTGCAATCGCGTTTACAAACACCAGGGGAACTATTTCTCTCCAATGTAGAAGGATAATGAACATGAAGTCAGGAATTGACGTCATGAGCTGCTAATCAAAATTAAATGCTTTTGAAATGTACTGGACCGACTTGGTTTCTATGGGAGATTCCAACAACACCTCTGTAATGCTTCCACATCTGATTTGCCCTTTCTTGTTGCAGAGTTTTGCATGCAATTCCTTCAAATGAGGCAATTGATACTGTCGAGGTTAGCTTGAACATGCTAGTTCCTTGTTTATATGACATATAATCTGCTTGCATAGCATTATATTCTGGACCTTATTTTGTTTTCCTCATTCAGAAATGAGCTCCTTGTCACGATGTATAAGTGCTTGTGTTAATGCTAAGACAAGATTTTATCCATATCCACATTTCACATCAAATGGTTGTACCTTTGATTAATTTTTTTGGAGGAAAAGAAGAGATTGATTTTATGGGAAGAAAAACCTGCAAGTGTCATAGAAGTGATAAGAGTAATATTTTCATTTGAATCTACAACTGCATACAGGGTATATTCCTTGGTTTTATAGGCATCAGTTTTTACCTTCTGAGATTCCTATTGTACGTTCTATATCATCTTTTGTTTAACTTTTGTTCAAGTGATTATTGATGATAGTTTTTCTGACCTTAACGTATCTTTTAACAGGTTCTGCAATCAAGAACAGATCCAAATTTTGTGTCATGGAAAGGTGGAGTAGTAAGTCAAGCACTCAAAACCGTTCTCCTTTATTTTGTATTCCATATTATCTGTAGTTGGTCCTTTTAAAGATGATTCTGATTAACTCGTGCGTTTATTTTCTGCATATTTTGGCTGCCTATTTTGTTGTCAAGATTGGTTGATGACAATTTGATTATCTGAATTGCTTCTGGTGTGCTTTAGTAGAGTACATGCCATCATAGAATATGAGGAGAGTTTCCCTGATATTTTGACTTCAAAAAGAAATGAGATAAATGTTTTCAACTGCCAGAGGGGATAGACATTGTTGATTGTACATCTTAGAAACTTCAGTAAATGTGAAGGATATACGTATCTCAAACTAATGAAGTTGGTGAAGTGGGATTGGAGGTTATGCATATTGAGTGTCATCTACCCCTCTCCTTGCCTTAATTACATAGATGAAAAAAATAATGAAAGTTAATAGTTATGTGCAAGCCTCTCATTAAAAAGAAAAAAAATATATGTGCAGGTCAAAGGGTTTCGTTATTCACATATTTGCATTGATGATGAAAAAGATAGGTATATGGGGATGAATTTTCATTTTTTTCCCCTCCCTTTTTTGTTCAATTCTAAGATAAATGCAATATAATTTGACAATATGGCTAGGGATCAAATGTTACCCAAATTGGCATACCTTAAAAAGAAAAAGCAAATTGCAGAAAGAAGTCTGCAAATTCTCTCATCACCGTGAAAAAAAAAACATCATATTCAAGCCATCAAGTTGATCAAGGGAAGCAGTAAATGGTACAAAAGTCATGACCATAAACAGTTGCAAATGCTCATCGAGTCATCTGTCCACGAAGACTCTTCCCTTCTTTTATTCAAGATGGAATTCTGAAACAGAACTGCTACTAAACAAGCTGAGTGTTTGCATTTAGAGGCCATACTTAACCCATCAATCCCTTGAACTTGCTATCCAACAAATAAAATAGACCATTCCAGACCTTTTGCTCATGTCACTACCAGCTAAGCTACGGATCAAATATGACCGGTTGAATAAAGAAGAAAAGATCAATGGAATGATGAGCAAGGCTTTGCCTTAGAGACCAATGAAATGCAACCTAGAAGCCTTAATACGCAAAATTTCTTTGAAAATACCTCTTCTGCTTTTGGTGCTTACTTTTTCTACATGCATACTTTGAAGGAAGACCGTGAGCAGAAATGTATATCATTGTACGGATCTACTTATTAGTGCTCTATTGTAATTGCTTGTATTTTTTGTGATTGTGGTAGTGGATGATTATCTTTCTAGTTTCGCCTTATAATGTTTTAATCGGTAAAGGTCAAATGGTGAACTTTTTAAAAGGGAAGTTAATTATTAAGGATTTAATTTGACGTGAATGGTTTGATGTGAAATCGTGAAGAGAATCTGATCAACACCCTGCTTCGCAACTGGTAACCTATATGGGGGAAGAGTGCATCTGCACTATTTGACATATGTTCTAATTTTAGACTTTAAGAACTAACTTTTGTGCCACATCTCCATGACAGATTCTTGGAATTCTTGATTTTGGCCGGGATGCTTGGATACATCGAGAAGACTGGATTCGCAATGGGATTCACATTGGAAGTGGCAGAAAATACAAGGACTCTTATTTTCTTCAAGCACAAGCAATGTGTTACATAAACTCCTAAAAGTTTTGTAGGCCTCCCTCAATCTTGATCCTTGTTCAAGCTGGAAGGTGCGTTTCTTTAAGCAAGAAAGTTTAACTAATAGTTTTTGAAATTTCTCAATTCATACAATTTAAAACTTAAAACGACATTTTGAGCAAGTTTTAGAGACCTAGCATTTCTGATCAAAATAACTTGCGGTTATCCTTTTATCCTAATATATCATCTGGAATTGAATCTTAGAAATTGATATAGAGCTGTTCACAAATGCACCGAACTTTATGTCAAAGACCGTTCTGTAAGTGCATTATACGTAACATTATCATGCAACAAATCTGTACATTTCAAGGCATTATTTACCAGCTTATTTTTGGACTTGCAGCTTCGACTGGCGGACTACACCATCGGGTTTGAACTGCTTGTTGCACAGCATTTCCATATCAGTTTTTTTTTTTTTTTAATATTAATTAAGTTATTTTTGTTTGGCATTCAAGTATTCGAAATATGCTCTGTAAGAACCAAATCTCTTAGCATAACTCTCAAATTCCTAGTTAATATATGTGAGTCTTTTTTCCACTTGACATGCATGATAAATGTTATAAAATATTGGCTTTTGGCTACCAGATCTCGTCCCTGTTTTGAAAAATGGAAAGAAAAATGATATATCCCCCGACAACATCTCTCGAAATAATCTCCCTAATGCAAAAATTATTTCTTAATTTTTTAATTTTACTGAGTGATTAAGAAAGTATGTTTTAATGTTGTGAGTTTTCTAATTTTTTTACAAATATTTAAGAATAAAAAATAAAAAAATGAATGAAACAAAATCCAAAATAATAGTATTTTCGGGAGGTCTTGGGGTTACATACTTTGGGGGATGTAGCACCTGTTCAAATGGAAAATAATTATTTTATGTAGTCATTTTTTATTTTTTAATGGTGGTGGGAATTCAATCATTAGTTTTCTTAGTGAGAAAGTAAGGTGTTGCCCATTGATTTAAAGGATCTCGGTTATGTGCAGTTATTTTTGTACTCATTCTGCATTCTTGTAATATAATTGATTGCGTTATATTTTTTTAATATAAAATAATTATTTTGATCAATCCCGTAGAATCAGTTTTTGCCAGCACGAGTTTTGGCAGAAAGCATCATCAGGCAGCCTGGGTCATCTTGTTCAAAACTAGATGATGCAATGTTTGGTACCCTGTCTACGTTGGTTTTATGTTTAGTTTATTGCTTAAGTGGTCAGTTTTTGTCACAGTACGTATTTTTCCTTTTATGTTGGGATGTCTGTTTAGTACTTGTTGGGCCCAGTTTGAATTGTAAGGTAAGTTAATTCCTTTTAACTAGTTTTTATTTTATTATTATATATATATTTTTTAATTTTTATATAAAATATATATTTTAATATATATTTTTAAAATTTTAATATATATTTTTAAAATTTTAAAATAATAATAATATTAAAATATAAATTAAATTAGTCTCTAAATCTAAACGGACCCATGTCTTCCTATTTCCTCCATTTTTCTCTGCACAATTTCTTCAATCTATATTTTCTAACAGCCTACACCATCCCACATCGAAAAGAGGCCTAAGCGAGATGAGAAATGGTCTCAAATAAATATGGGTCGTGATGTTCTAGTGAAATTTAAAAGGGTCGGTTGGCTAATTATGCCACGCTCGCCCTTGACTGGCGAGTGCTGTATGGCTATCAAGACATATGGCCGACATAATTTGTGGAACATTATAGGGTTGGCTCGCTTTGGCCGACCCTCCCATCCCCCAGTTCCAAAACCTTAATCCAAATTTGAATTAAAGGAAAACGTAGCACGTCAAAGCAAAAAATGATATTGATTCGAAGTTCGAACGTTGTTTAATGAGTGTGATTTATATCTCACTTATGATCCAAAACCCAAACTCAAACCCAAAACTTATGAAATCCCCAAAGTACATAGAATTTTTAGACCCAAGACATTTCTTATTTGATGGGCACAGGGACAGACACAAGAATTTCCTTCTAAAACTTAGAAAGGGCTATTACATTTTTGGGAGCCAATCCCAGCACCCCACACACCTCCGGATACATACTCTTCCTTATCTCGCTGTACACCTCACCGTTCCACTTCCTCTGCCCCAACTGTTCTCCCAGGCGCACCGCCGCCTCTACCACGCTCTCCGCGCTCTCATACGCCGCGTCCACGATCCCCCTCCTCACCGCATCCTCCCCCTTTATCTTCATCCCCGTGAGTAAGACGTCCCGTCTGGCCGAAACCGAGCCGATCTTTGACCTCATCATGGCCGTGAAGTAATCGGGGAAGGGCAGCCCGAGGTCGACCTCGCTCATGTACAGCACGCCTCTGTCGTGCCGCATGAGGACGTAGTCGTGGCTGACCGCGAAGAAGAAGCCGGCGGCGGCAGCGTGGCCGTTTATGGCGGCTATGGTGGGCATAGGGAGCGAGAGAAGCGCGGAGGTGACCAGTCTGAAGGACTCAACCATGTGGTGGAGCCGCTCGATGGCGCCGGAGGAGGATCCGGCGGCTTGGGCCCAGGATAGATCGAATCCATTAGAGAAGAACTTGCCGTGGGCGGTGGTGATCAGAGCGGAGCCGCGGACGGCTTGGGATTTGACTTGGGAGAGAACCGAGATGAGGGAGTCGATGACTGTCGGACTGAAGCGGTGCTCGCCGTCGCCGGTGAGGGTTAGGAAGAAGAGGTCGCCGCGCTTTTCTAAGGTGCACATGGTTGTGGGTGGGTGGCTGTCTGTTGATGATGATAAGCTAGGGGTGTGGTACAGGCCTTTCTCTCAATGCGTGTCCTTATAAGTTATAAGAAAGTTGCGGTGGTGAAGTGAGAGAATAAGAGAGGGATCAAAATGCAGGCCAAGATGGAAGTCAACCTGCTCATCTCTATTGGTTCTATAAATAATTGAGAAGAAAATGCTAAGTTTTTCGGCGAAACGGATTTCTGTTTCAAATTTTTATTTTATTTTTAATTTGTTAATATTATTTTTATATAATAATGCGATTTTTTATATTTTAAAAAATATTAAAAAATATTAAAAATATTATATTATTATTTTTAAATATTTAGTTAAAAATAATAAATATAATATATAAAAAATAAAACGAGACCCAAACAGGTCCCGGGGTGAGTAGAATCGTATAAAGTCGTCATATATTTTCTTTCTTTGTTTGGGCTGGTCGAAAGTAATTAAATAAAGCAGGTCAAAAGGCAAAAGTCACTAAATGAAGGCAGAGATAACAATAGAAAGCCACTAAATGAAGGATTTTCTTCTTCTATAATTCAGAGCATTTAATGCAATGAGGATCTGATTAAATATTAAAGGAATGTTTGGTCAACCGAATTAATAAAGTGTTGTCTCATAAGATATATAACAAAATTTTATTTACGCTCTTATATACGAGATTTTCATCTCTTCCCTCTTCTTATTTTTTCTCCATTTTCTCATCTTGCTGCAACTCCTTCTCCCTCTAAAATTAATCTCTCTCCTCTCCAGGCCGATCAAGTTCATTTGATTTTTCATTAATAAAGCTATAAACTGCCCATGAAATTAACGAAGTTGAAAAATAAAGATAAGAAGAAAAAAAACATAAAATACAAGTCGCAAAATAAGGTATAGGCAGTAAGGGACAGACTAGACAATAGTGGAGAAAAGAGGGAGGTGAGTGGAGTGAGGAAAGCATAAACCAAATATTTGTGTAGTTGTCGTCTCTCGATTTTCTTTTTACAAGTTTGGCTTTTGCACACCCTTTCGATCTCTTCCAATTTCAACAATATCAGCCCCCAACAGTTTTTCAATTCCTTTCTCTTTCTTTTTTTGTGTTTTTATTTTTTAATTTCGACTAGAAAGAAATACAACAGGTTGCGCCTGTAGAGTAGAGAAAGTATTTTTTAGAGAGAGAAGAAGAGTTGCAGCGAGGTGAGAAGAGGGAGAAAGAGATAGGAGCAAGAATAGATGATAATCTGGTGTATGTGAGTGTTAATAGAATTTTGTTATGTGTTTTACGTAGCAACATTTTATTGATTTGGTGTAAAAAATAGATTTAGGCCAATTCGGATAAGAGAAAAAAATGAGTAGCTTTGGGCTATCGAGGAATCATGGTTGGGCCTGTGATTAGCATATTTTATTTTTTTAATTTTAATTTCTATTTTTTATTATTTTTAAGTTGTTTAAAAAATATTAATACATTAACAGTAATTTTCTTAACTATTAAGTAAAGAAAGAAAAAAATTAAATTATAAAATATAAAATGTCAAAATAAAGTGTTAAAATAACATATTTAAAATAACATATTCTAAAAAAAAGGGCTTGATTTGATATGATGAAATTATAAATTTTAATTTATTATAAAGTAAATTTAAACAATGATGAAATTAGAATTTGATGTGTTAATATTGTATTTTGCACATCTATAGGTCGTATTCCAACGATTTAGGAGGTCTAAAGTGGGCCTACAAAATAATATAAAGGAGAGGATAAAGAGTGGCGTGAGGGGTGCTCGAGAAGTTTCTAATGTTTAAATTAGTACGTGTTGTAGTAAGCTTTTTTTCTCAGAAGGAAATCAAAGAGAACCTTCGTGCTTGGGGGCCATTATTTATATTTTGTACACGTAGGGACGGACAATATCTATCCTTGTAGATCTTTGCCCTTTTCGCCATTTTTTTTTATCATAATCTCTTAAATGCGGAGTGATTTTTACAATTGTGTAATTAATGTAGTGTGAAACTCAAGTAGTACATCATTAATGCGGTTTGGCAGTCTAGGTTTTGAATACCGTTTCAGTGATCATTTTATTTAAAGCATTGAAGCGAAATATTTAATATTAGTATATTTTCAAATATCATTTTTGGATAGTCTACATATAGATAACCAAGTTTTGAAAAATTAAAATACATATTTATAAAACTCAATAATACTTGTAAGTTTTCAATTCAACTATTATAAAAATAAGTACTCATCTTCATAACGAAAAGATGAATAAGGATTTTATTTTCAATCTTCGAAAAAAGAGAATTAAAAAAAATAAAGAGAAATAGTCTTTAGATGTAAAAATTAGAATAAAAATTATAAAAATACATTAAAGAGATATTGCAGTGCACCAATGACTTTTTTGTATTCAGTGGGATCAAATGAGGTGGATCCACCATCAAGTTTCAACTGAATTGAGGTGGACAAATGTGTTATGATATCCTTTGCACCATCCATACTAGTTATTACAAGGAGTTCACGAAGGTATTTATGTTGACTCTAAAAAAAATCCTTCTTTTGTTGGAATTACTTCAATGCCAAGAAAGAAGTGTAAAGACCCTAAATCTTTAAGATGGAATTTGTTTTGTAGTTATACAATTATTCTTTTCACAAATGCTAAATTATTTCTAGTGATCACCAAGTCATCAACATAAACCAAACAATAAGTAAGAATAGAATCATGATGATACACAAAAAGAGAAGGGTTAGACGTGGTATTTAAAAATCCAAGCTCAAGTAAAACTTGTTTGAGGGCCGAGTACCAAGCATGTGGTGCTTGTTTAAGTTCATATATTGCCTTATTAAGACAACATACATGATCTGGTTTTTTTGAACTTTGAAAGTTAGGAGGTTGTTTCATGTAAACTTTTTCCATTAGATGGCCATTTAGGAACGCATTGTTGATATCAAGTTGTCTGAGTGACTGTCCCTGCATTACAACAATAGATAAGATTGTCCTAATTGTAATAGGTTTAACAACATGATTAAATGTTTCTTTGTAGTCTAAACTAGGTCATTGATTGAAATCTTTTGCCACCAATCTTGCTTTGAAGTAATCAATTGAACCATCTACATTTCTTTTTGTTTGAAAAATCCACTTGCACCCAATTACATTGCATCATTTTGGGGGTGGAACAAGCTGCCATGTATTATGGTGCATGAGGGCCGTTAATTCAACAGACATGACTTCACGCCATTTAGAATCAGACATGGTCTCATTGAGGGTTCCAGTGATGGGGGAATAGGATGCTTGGTAACCAAAAATATTATTTTTGGTTTGCAAATATTGTTCATGGACAGGATGATTTTGTGCATGAATAGATTCATGGGTTTTAGAGATATGAGATGAGGGAATTTCTCGTAAAGACAGTGAAGGTGGAGAAGAAATAGATACCTGTGAAGGTGACGACGTTGCCGGAGAAGACACTTCCATAAACGTTTGAAGATTGTGTGTACCAATTTTTAGAATCGGTGTTGGTGACAACGACTGAGAAGGGAGTTTCGGCAAGGTGACTAGCACAGCAGGTTCCTTTTTCAGCAGAGATGGAAGATTGATTGTCTTCCTTTTTTGGGTTGGACTTGAGAAAAGGAAAGTTGCCTTCATCGAAGAGCACATGTTGAGAGTAGATGAGATGCTGCGTTTTGGGCTCTAGGCAAATATATGCATTTTGAGACAACGAATAGCCCACAAATACATAGAGCTTTGCTTTGGGCTCCATTTTATTGTTGTTATAAGCCCTGGTGTATGGATAGCACAGACAACTAAAGTGTTTGAGTTTTAAGTAATATGAAGTCTGCTTGAATAGATGCTCAAATGGTGATTTGTTTTGTAATGTTGGACTCGACTGTTACCCAGATGACTAACACAAGAGGGGGGGTGAATTGAGTTGTAAAAAATTAACAATTATAAATCAAGTATACAATATAAAATATAAACAAAATATGAAACAGTAATAAATATAAAGAGTAAAGGTAAGAGAGAAGCAAACTCAGTATGTTAACGAGATTCGGCCCCACTGCCTACGTCCTCGCCTCAAACTACCCCTTTAGGACCCCCAAATCCACTATTTAATCTCCTTTAGGTGGAGATAAAAACCTATTACACCTTTGAGCAGCACCGCTCCAAAGAATCCGTGTAGAACACCTTCTACACTTCCAATCACCTCACACTTGGTGATTTAACTATTCCCCATGTAGAACACCTTCTACACTTCCAATCACCTCACACTTGGTGATTTAACTATTCCCCGTGTAGAACACCTTCTACACACACAAGGGTTATACACACCCTTTTACTGATACAAGAATTGATAGTGGGTAGGCTATCAGAAAACACGCCTCAATGAGTGAAATAAAAACAATACAGCACAAATTATATCTCTCAAAATAAATAAGGATTAAGGCTCAATGCTTAGAGAAGAGAGAATGAAAACTTTTTGAATGAATGTTGTATACTCTTGGTGTTGTGAATGTGAAGCTCTCAAATGATCTATTTATAGGCATATGAGACTTCATATTCAAATTTAAAAAGATTCATATGTCAAAAATATCATCATTCACTTTTCAAAAATTTCAAATCAAATCTTTTTACTTTTTGCATGTGACAAAAGGAGCACACTTTATTTTTCAAAAATTTAAAACTAATCTTTTACTTTTTGCATATGACAAAAGGAGCACACTTTACTTTTCAAAATTTTCAAACAAAGACATCTACCTTTTGCATAAGTTAAGAAAAGCATCCACCACTTTTGAAAATATTCAAATAAAACATGCATATGTAAAAGATGACAATCAATCATCTTAATATTTTCAAAATTCAAACATTTAATCATATTATGCACATGTGAAAGATGACAATCAATCATTTTAATATTTTCAAAGTTCAAACTTTTAATCATGTCATGCACATGTGAAAGATGACAATCAATCATCTTTCAAAATTTTCAAATTTAATTTTCAAAATATTCATGCACATGTGGAAAATATATTTTAATGTTTTATGATAAAATATTAAATTTGAGCCTTAATCTTAATTTTGAATTTTTAAGAGATTTACAAAATTACTCTATGATTTTAATGTGAATTTGTTCCCTTCTTGCTCATGCTTGCTTCCTTGATGTGCTTGATTTTATTGTGTGGACAACTTGAGCTTGAGACTCCTTTATTCTTTGAATTCATTTGTTATCATCAAAATCCATATGTAGATTTACACGAAACTTGAAATCTTGAGTTCAACAATCTCCCCATTTTTTATGATGACAAATACTTGATAGAACCTGAAACCTGTATTAATACTTAAGCTCCCCCTGAGAATGTGCGCTAGTTTTTCAAGCAAAAATATAAATATAATTCCAAGCATATATAACAAGTTTAGTAATTTAAACAATGTTAATGTTCTAGTCTAAAACTTCTCCCCCTTTTGGCATCATTAAAAAGGAATCATAATTAGATCAATAAGATATATTCCTGCAATAACCAATAGATAAATAAAACGCTGTGTTAGTAGAAACTGTAGAGAATTCGGTACGTAGCCACACGTGTTCGACAAAACCTGCAAAGGCTGGAGGCCTAATTTCGGTATTTCGGTGCGGAAGGAGATTTTGTAAAGAGCTGAATAATTGAAACCACTCGTGCCCGACAAAACCTGCAAAGGCTGGAGGCGTAGCTCTGGCAATTCGGTGCAGAGATTTGATCCGCTTGATGTTGCTGAAAAATGAGATATTATCATGATTTGTAAACTTGTCTTGTTCTTATTTCCGTTTCTATAAGAGCAATCCATAGTTTTATCTATTTCGCATCAAGCTTTCTTCTCATCTTTGCAATTTGTTTGCATTCTCATTCTACAATTTTTCAATGGCTCGTAGATTTCCCTTCAATACTTCTCTTGATCAAGATTTGAGGTATCTTTCACCTCAGTCTCAATCTATTTCTGCATCTGTCGTGGGTGCCATGAAACAAAAAGTGACTGATTTAGCTAATAAATCAGATCATGACGCCATTTACGAGCTTGTGGGTCTCGGAACTCAATACTCATCATCTATCGTCGCATTTTCTGCTCGATTGCAGTCTAAAACTCGCGAAATTGAGAAGCTTAGCGATACTATTTCTGTACTTCAACGACTTGTTTATGAGTCAAACAAAAAAAAAGTAGAGTTAAAGCAACAGAATAAGGATTTGAAATCCTTGCTTACCTCTTCATTTCAATTGCCTAATCCTTTAGAAAAGGATGACATGATGATTTATGAGGAGCAAATGCATTTGAATGATGAGGCTAAACGTCTCAAGTTTCTGTAGGTCATTTAAGATAATGAAATAAAATTATCTAGCAGATATCCATGGCATGCATCATTCCTATTTCTCTTCTAATCATGCATAGTCTATCTTCTGGTAGGGGTTTTGTGAAAATGTCTGCCAATTGATCACGTGTACTAGTGAATTCTAATATAATATCGCCCTTCTGCACATGATCTCTAAGAAAATGATATCTAATTTCAATATGTTTAGTCCGAGAATGTTGTATTGGATTCTTTGAAAGATTTATAGTACTTGTATTATCACATTTGATTGGAATATGATTGTACATAAGTTTAAAATCCTCAAGTTGTTGCTTCATGTAAAGAACTTGAGCACAACAACTACCCGCAGCAATATATTCTGCCTTAGCAGTAGATAGTGCAACAGAATTTTGTTTTTTACTAAACCAGGAAACTAGTGCACGACCTAATAAGTGACATGCTCCACTAGTGCTTTTTCGATCTATTTTACAGCCAGCATAATCTGCATCTGTGTAGCTGATTAGATCGAAAGATGTGTGCTTAGGGTACCAGAACCCTAAGTTAATTGTACCACTAAGATATCTAAGAATGCGCTTAACTGCAATTAAATGTGATTTTTTTGGAGATGATTGAAAGCATGCACATAAGCACACACTAAACATAATATATGGTCTACTGGCTGTCAAATATAATAAGCTACCAATCATACCTCGATATACTTTCGAGTCAACTGGTTTACCGGTTTCATCTTTATCAAGTTTAGTGGATGGGCTCATTGGTGTTTCAGTTTCCTTAGCACCTTCCATCCCAAACTTCTTCAGCAATTCTTTAATATATTTCGATTGATTGATGAATGTCCCACTTTTTGCTTGCTTAATTTGCAATCCGAGAAAAAATGTAAGCTCTCCCATCATGCTCATTTCAAATTCTTCCTGCATAGTCTTAGCAAAAACTTGGCACATATTTTCATTAGTAGCACCGAATATTATATCATCAACATAAATCTGAATCAAAAGAATATCATCATTTTCGTATTTAATAAAAAGAGTTGTATCAATTTTTCCTCTTGAAAAACCTTTTTCAATCAAGAAACTATTAAGTCTCTCGTACCACGCTCTAGGAGCTTGTTTGAGTCCATATAGTACTTTTGTGAGTTTGAAAACATGATTTGGAGAAATATGATTTTCAAAACCTGGAGGTTGCTCAACATATACCCTCTTCATTTATAAAACCGTTTAAGAAAGCACTTTTAACATCCATTTGAAAAAATTTGAAATCTTTATAACAAGCATATGCAAGTAGTATTCGAATAGCTTCTAATCTTGCGACTGGTGCATATGTCTCATCATAATCGATTCCTTCTTCTTGATTGAAACATTTGGGCTACAAGTCGAGCCTTATTTCTAGTAATGACTCCGGACTCATCTTTCTTATTTCTAAAAACCCATTTTGTTCCAATAATAGTATGATTTTTAGGTCTAGGAACAAGTGTCCAAACATCATTTCTTTCAAATTGATTAAGCTCTTCTTGCATAGCTAGAATCCAAGATTCATCAAGAAGTACTTCATCAATATTTTTAGGTTCAATCTGAGATAGAAAAGCAGTATGATTGCAAATATTTCTAAGAGATGATCGAGTGCTTACACCTCGTGAAGGTTCTCCCAGAATTTGTTCCACTGGATGATCTTTCACAAATTTCCACTGCTTGGTTGCATCTTGTATTAAATTTTGATGATCTTTCCTGATGTCTCCATGTTGGACTTCCTCTATTGTGTTCTCTTTGTTGAGATTGAGACTTTCCGTATTATTTATACCTCCTGTTTCTTCATCAATAGATTTCTTGGAGAGTAGAGAATTAGATTCATCAAATACTACATGTATAAATTCTTGTACAGTCAAAGTCTTTTTATTGAATACTCTATAAGTTTTACTATTAGTAGAATACCCGAGAAAGATACCTTCATCAGATTTTGCATCAAATTTGTCTAAATTATCTCTGTCATTTAAAATAAAACATTTGCATCAAAATACATGAAAGTAACTAATGTTGGGTTTTTTTAATTCCAAAGCTCATAGGGAGTTTTATCTAATTTGGACCTTAGCATAACTCTATTTATAACATAACATACAGTACTTACCGCTTCAGCCCAAAAATAACTAGGTAAGTTGTTCTCATTGAGCATTGTTCTTGCCATCTCTTGAAGAGATCTATTTTTCCTCTCTATTACCCCATTTTGTTGAGGAGTTCGAGAAGTAGAAAAATTATGCACAAAACCATTTTCATCACAAAATGTTTCAATATTTTTATTAACAAACTCTTTTCCCCTATCATTTCGAATACTTGAAATAGTATAACCCTTTTCATTTTAAATTCTCTTGCATAACTTGGTAAAGACATTATGTGCCTCATCTTTGTGAGCAAGAAAGATGACCCAAGTATATCTAGAGAAATCATCAACAATAACAAATGCATAATATTTTCCTCCTAAACTTGCAACTCTATTTGGTCCAAAAAGATCCATGTGTATTAGTTGTAGTGGTCTAGTAGTGGAAATATGTTTCTTGGTTTTAAAAGAAGTTTTTGTTTGTTTACCAAATTGGCATGCATAACAAATTTTGTTTTTAAAAAAATTTGCCTTTGGTAAACCTCTCACAAGATCATTTTTTGAAAGTTTGGAAACAAGTTTCATGTTGGCATGACCTAGTCTTCTATGCCATAACCAATTAGTTTTATTTTGAGTTGAAAACAAATAGCATCTTGTGAGGTAATTTTTTCAAAATCGATTGTATAAACATTGTTGCTTCTAAAAGTAATAAAACAAATATTACAATCATGATCATTCAAAATAATACACTTATCCATTTTGAAAGCAACTGTAAATCTTTTATCACATAATTGACTTATGCTTAAAAGATTATGTTTTAAACGTTCAACAAGTAGAACATCTTCAATTATGAGAGAAGACTCATTACCAATTTTACCTATTCCCACGATCTTCCCTTTCGAGTTGTCTCCAAATGTCACGTGTCCTTCTTCTTTAGATTTAAGATCAAAGAACTTAGTCTTGTCTCCCGTCATGTGTCTTGAACATCCACTATCTAAAAACCATTTATTTTTGTTCATGGAAGACTTCATGCACACCTATAAAAACAATTAAAATGATTTTTCTTGGTACCCAAGTTCTTTGGGTCTTTTATTTATTAGTATTAGAAGAAATAAGATTTTTAGGTACCCATATGGCCCTAATAGTCATTGTATGTTTTCTTCTAATAGGACAAGCAAAATAATTATGACCATTTCTATAACAAAAATTGCAAATAGCATATGACATATATGAAGAACTTGAATGATTATAATAGTATCCTTTTTTAACAAAATTATTTTTATGAAAAAAATTTTGAATATTGGACTTTGATGTAGAAGGATTATCAAAAAAGTTTTTATAAGATTTGTATTTTTGTTTTGGTTTATATCCCAAGCCTGCCTTATCAAAAACACATCTTTGACTACCAAGAAGTTTTTCAAAATTTCTTTTTCCATTCGTAAAGTTTTTAATAATATTTTCTAAATCAGCTTTCTTTTTCTTCAACTCAAGATTTTCATCTTTCAAAACAATATTTTCTTTTTTTAAAATATCAACTTCGTTTGTTAAAGAAGAATTTTTCTTTTTCAAAGCAGTATACTTGATACCCAATTTTTCAAATTCCTCATATACCTCTTCTAAAACATTTTGCAATTTTTCATATGAAAGATCTTCAATATTATCGAGATTTGTTACCTCAATGTCATCTTTAGCCATAAGACAAAGATTTGCTGATTCTCCATTGCTTGCTTCACTATCTGAGCTACTTGAATCATCATCCCATGTAGCTTTCATTGCTTTTTTGCCTTTGTTTCTATCTTTCTTTAGCAGAGAACAATCTGACTTGATATGACCAGGTTTATTGCATTTATAACAAATTAAAGTGTCATTTTTACCTGAATCTTTCTTGGAAAACTTTTTGAAGGATTTCTTTGGAGGAGTTTTATTTTTCTTTAAGAACCTCTGAATTCTTCTTGTTATCATCGCAACTTCTTCATTTTTGTCGTCATTTTCCTCATCTACATCACTTTCACTTTCATGTGGAACAGCTTTAAATGCCAAGCTCTTCTTTAACTTTCCTTCTTATTCTCTTCTTTTCAATGTGTACTCATGGATGATAAGTGACCCGATAAGTTCATTCACTTCGAACTTCTTGAGGTCTCTAGCTTCAAGAATCGCTGTCACTTTTGATTCCCAACGTTTTGGTAGAGAGTTGGAAATTTTTCTTACTATCTCCATTTTGGAATAAACTTTGCCAAGAGTTGTCAAGCTGTTTATGATGTTAGTAAAACGAGTGTACATACTAGAAATAGATTCATCATCATTCATCTTAAACATTTCATATTCATAAGTAAGAATATAAATTTTTGATTCATTGATTTGAGAAGTTCCTTTATAAGTAACTTCCAAGTTATCCTAAATTTCCTTTGCTGTAGCACAAGTCATTACTCTATTAAATTCATTACCATTGAGAGCATTATATAATAAATTCATAACAGTTAAATTCAAAGTATAAAGTCTATCGTCTTCACGATCAAACTCTTCTTATTCTTTTTTAACCTTTACTCCATCAACTACTTTTGTTGGAATATAACGTCCATTTACAATGCATTTCCAGATTTCTCGACCTTGAGCCTGAATGAATATTCTCATTCTAACTTTCCAGAATGAGTAATTGTCTCTGCAAAAGAGTGGAGGCTGACTGTTAGATTGACCTTCACCAAATGAAACTGCAATGTTAGCCATAAGATCTTAACTCAAAAGATAGTTAATCTTATAATAGAGTTCTAACTCTGATACCAATTGTTACCCAGATGACTAACACAAGAGGTGTGGTGAATTGAGTTGTAAAAAATTAACAATTATAAATCAAGTATACAATATAAAATATAAACAAAATATGAAACAGTAATAAATATAAAGAGTAAAGGTAAGAGAGAAGCAAACTCAGTATGTTAACGAGGTTCGGCCCCACTGCCTACGTCCTCGCCTCAAGCTACCCCTTGAGGATCCCCAAATCCACTATTTAATCTCCTTTAGGTGGAGATAAAAACCTATTACACCTTTGAGCAGTACCGCTCCAAAGAATCCGTGTAGAACACCCTTTACACTTCCAATCACCTCACACTTGGTGATTTAACTATTCCCCATGTAGAACACCTTCTACACTTCCAATCACCTCACACTTGGTGATTTAACTATTCCCCGTGTAGAACACTTTCTACACACACAAGGGTTATACACACCCTTTTACTGATACAAGAATTGATAGTGGGTAGGCTATTAGAAAACACTCCTCAATGAGTGAAATAAAAACAATACAGCACAAATTATATTTCTCAAAATAAATAAGGGTTAAGGGTTAAGGCTCAATGCTTAGAGAAGAGAGAATGAAAACTTTTTGAATGAATGTTGTATGCTCTTGGTGTTGTGAATGTGAAGCTCTCAAATGATCTATTTATAGGCATATGAGACTTCATATTCAAATTTAAAAAGATTCACATGTCAAAGACATCATCATTCACTTTTTAAAAAGTTCAAATCAAATCTTTTTACTTTTTGCATGTGAAAAAAGGAGCACACTTTACTTTTCAAAAATTTCAAACCTAATTTTTTACTTTTTGCATATGACAAAAGGAGCACACTTTACTTTTCAAAATTTTCAAACAAAGACATCTATATTTTACATAAGTCAAGAAAAGCATCCACCACTTTTGAAAATATTCAAATAAAACATGCACATGTGAAAGATGACAATCAATCATCTTAATATTTTCAAAGTTCAAACCTTTAATCATGTCATGCACATGTGAAATATGACAATCAATCATCTTAATATTTTCAAAGTTCAAACCTTTAATCATGTTATGCACATGTGAAAGATGACAATCAATCATCTTTCAAAATTTTCAAATTTAATTTTCAAAATATTCATGCACATGTGGAAAATGTATTTTAATGCTTTATGATAAAATATTAAATTTGAGCTTTAATCCTAATTTTGAATTTTTAAGAGATTTACAAAATTACTCTATGATTTTAATGTGAATTTGTTCCCTTCTTGCTCATACTTGCTTTCTTGATGTGCTTGATTCTATTGTGTGGACAACTTGAGTTTGAGACTCATTTATTCTTTGAATTCATTTGTTATCATCAAAATCCATGTGTAGATTTACACGAAACTTGAAATTTTGAATTCAACATCGACATTCTATTTATTAGATAGGTAGCGGCTTGAAAAGCATATGACCAATATAAATGAGGCATATGAGCATTTGTGAGGAGAGTGAGTCTGGTTTCAACAAGATGGCAATGTTGTCTTTCAGATATGCCATTTTGTTGTGGAATATGAAAGGCTATCGTATAATTACCAATTCCATGAACATTTAGATAGGATTTAAGCCCAATATATTATCCACCATTATCCAAGTATAAACTCTTGATTTTGATGTTAAATCTATTTTCTACAATATGTCTAAATTGAGAAAAAATAGTTTGGACATTTGACTTATTTGGCATGGTGTAAAGCCATATGTATTTGGTATAGTGGTAAAAAAAAAAAATCTAGCACTTTGAACCATCAAAACCAATATCACGAATGAGACTCCATACATCCGAATAAATCAATTCCGAAGGAGATGTGCTAATTAAGCCATGAGAATGAAATGGATGACGATGAGCTTTATTCTAAGAGCAAGAATTACAAAGAGATAAATGTTCATGATTTTTTGTTGGTAATAAAACAGTGTGAATAAGGTGATTAACAATTTTTTATGAAGGATGATCAAGTCTTTTATGCCAACCATTGGTGGTGGTTCTTTCATGAACATGGGCAACAATTTTTTTTGAAGCGCGGTCATTGATTTCAATAGTGGGTACACGTCATCTTCACATTCGTCTTTGAGTAATATCGCCCTTGTTGTCCAATCTTTCACCAAAAAATGAGTTGAATGAAATTCAAGATAGACATTATTATGTTTGGTGAAATGATGAACAAATATGAAACTTTTTTGAATTGAATAGTAAGGACGCATAGAGTATCATGTAAATGAAAAATACGATTAGGCGAAGCAAAATATAATGAACCAACGTGAGATATAGGCAAAGCTGCATCATTATCAATTACTACTTCATCAATACCATCATATTTCGAGTGAAATGAGAGATTAGAGAGATCAGTGGTATATGGTGTGAGGCTGCCAAATTAACTAGGCATTTATTATTATTTTTTTTCTGAGAGGATGCAGTACAGTTGGCTGTGATTTCATTGGAATTGAACTTGGAGCATGTCTTGGCCGTACGACCCACTTGATCGCACAATTGACATTTGGGTTTATTCTTCTTGTATCCCGATGCTGATGGACATCATTTGCCACGACCCCTATTTGATGAAGTCTGCTTTTGAGAAGATCCTCCATTGTTACTAGAAGTAGTGCCTTTCCTTTGAGTTTAATTCCAGTGAAATCACAGCCAACTGTGCCGCCAACTTTATTGCTTCGATGACTTTGTGAGTTCTTTTCCAAACTGTGCCGCCATACAACAATCATTAACGTGTGATATTATTGCTTCAGTGTTTTTTTTTTTATTTGAATCTTCAGCCTCTTCCTTAATATAGACCTCAAACTTTCAAAAAAAAAAAAAAAAACTGAAATATTAACTTAATATTTTTTTCTAAATTAAACTCGACAACGATATTTTATTGAATAAAATCCATCTTTCTTGTCTTTACATTGAAATTATTGACAATTATTTTTAACACAAACTAGCAAATGCTTTATAAGAAACTTATATTCTAATTGTAATTTAGTTTTCATAAGTTTTATGGTAGAATATTCGATCGGTAGTAGTAGTAAAAATGTAAAAAGTTAATACTAAACAAATTAATAAGTTTTTGACGTTGTTGAATTTAATTGTCCTTTACATGGCTCAAATAATATAGATATGTATTAATGAAAATTTGGATACCCGTGCTTGTATGAGTTCTTTTCCAAACTGAATATCTCCATGTCACGAATGAGTAACAATATAGGAAGAATCAAAATAATATTCTAACTTGGGATCGGTGCAAATGTGCAAGGTAAACAAATAAAAATATACGAGTTAAAGTTATTTAGTATGACATTGGAAATTAAAAATGTGATGTTACATGAAAATTCAAGTGACATTGGAAATAAAACTATTTTTTGTTGAATGAAAGTTGATTATTCGATTAAAAAAAAAACTTTTCGACCGCTGGGTGATTAAAAAAAGATAATATACTTTTTTTTAGACTTTTATATTAAAATCTAAATAATTTATTTGTTCAGGCTATTTTGAAATTGCGAGTATCTAGATGGGTGGAATAGTTGTACATGATTGATTATGAATAAATTAAGAGCATGTATGGAATTGGGATAGAAAATATTATTCTTAGCTTAAAATTTATAGTTTAAAATTTAATGTAATAAATTATACTACTAGAAAATCATTTACTATTTGAGACTCTATGTTTAAAACACTTTTAGAGTTGGTTACATTAATTTTTTAAAAATATATAATTTTTTAAAACTCTAAAGTTTGAATTGTGCTTATAACTCGTGATAAATTACCAAATGTGTTTGTTTCTTACTACATATGTTTTTGTTTTTGTTAATTTTATTAAGAAAATCAGCCAGTCACTCTCAATAATATTTTAATAAAGTAATGCTATACATTATACTATTATCTTATTTTTATTTTATTATATAAGATGTAATACAATTATCAATAAAAAATATCTAATAAAGAATCATTTAATAATGATAAATATACCACATATTATATAATAAAATAAAAATAAGTATGATATATAATTTTTTTCATTCTAATATACCAATGGCGCCCCCAATACTTTTTAACTTATTTTGCTTTCTTAGGAAAAGCCTTTCACCACCTAGTGGCGGAACCACAAATTTGATTTTAGGGGACTAAATAAAATAAAAAATAAAATAAAATATTTTTATCTTTTTTTTTTTTTTTTTTTTTAAATTTTATATAAGATTTATTGTAGTATAGAACAACTAAGTATTAAATCTAAATCAAATTCTTAATTATTTATCTTTTGATATAAAGAACTAAATTATTTGTTAAAAAATCATCTTCAATTTTATTATGAAGTCTTGTTTTTGCAATTTTTGATGTGTTATCATGTTTTTAGATTATTTTATTTTATGTGAGTTGTATTTTATTTCTAAATCAGATTAATTTTTTTAAATTAGACTTGTAAGTAATTAATTTATAAAATTAAAATAATTTTGTAGAAGAAGGGTTAAGATAATATTCTAGAAAAGAAGTTAACACAAAATGATAATAATATCATCTTATTAAATCATAATAAAATAATATATATTTTTTCAAAACTAATATATACATATATATATATATATTAAAATGGACACTAGTTTTTAAATGTTTTAGAGCACTGGCATCACGTTCTCTTCAAAATGGACGAATCTTCAAATTTTGAAAGAGATTTAGGGTTAAAACATTAGCATTGGATTCGCTAAACCATCAAAACTCTAACATAATTTGAGTTACAAGTATTTACTTTCATCTTCATATTTGAAGACGCTCGGTTCACACTCTATTCCCATTATTTTATTACAAAATCACTTGTTTGTGATTTTTCCTCATCATGGAACTCTTATATGTTGATAAAAAAAATATTTTAGAAAACAATAATTTAAATATCAAATTAAATTATTAATGTATATATATAATTAGTGTAATCGTGAAATAGGAAAAAAAATTAAAAATATTATTATTGAAACTTAAATTTTATATTATTATTTCAATGAGTTTAATGACTAATTCAACGTGTGATCGTGAATAGAAAAGCTTTAAATTTATGAAAAACATGTACTTACATTCAAATGGTGAAATTATTATGTTTTCATTACATATTATCATTAAGATTTTGTTATTTTTCTAAAAATATAATAGAAAATTTTAAAAGAATCTATTAATTCATGCATATATATATATATATACGTATGCATTAGGTTGCTTATTACTTCGGGGAAAAAAAAAAGATTAATTCCTTTTGTGCATGATGTTGTCAATATTTACCAAGATAGGCTAAAAAGTGGAACTTTCAATGGAACCTCTGCTTTCCTCTTAAAACGCCACTTGGCCAAAGTCATATAAATTATTTACCTCTCCTTTTATTTTTTTTACCCCCACACTTTCGCGCCAAAATGGACCGGGAAGTTTTTTTTAACTCCGTAAAAACCTTTCGCGCCAAATTTTTATTTTATTTATATTCCAAAATCCCTCCGATTCTCTTTCCCATTCGGCATTCACATTCACTTCCCTCTGTTTCTTCTCTCTGTCTCGCTTCTCTGGTACGTACCAGAGAAGCACAAGTTCTGCCTATTTCGCCTTTTCTCAAATCTTACTTTCCATTTTTCTTCTTCTAAATCATGGCGGCTCAACCCGTGAATGACACCAATGGTTCCCTCCAAAATCGGGTCTACTGCCCCCAGCCCCTCACCGTGATACGCACCGTTACCAGTACCGGCTCTCGGATCTCCACCCAGATCAAGGCGGAGGATTCTGAGGATCCCGAAGAAGTGAAACCGAGATCGCTCCCGGGGTCCGACATGGAGAGCAAAGTGCAGGAGCGACCTGGTGACGGGATCTCCAAGGCCTATGAGAAAATGACTTTTGACGAGTTCCTTAAGGCGACGAATACGAAGGTGATGTCCGAGGAGGAGGGTCTGAGATCCCAGATGAAGGAAGAGCAACCTAGAAAGCTAGAAGTAGCAAGAGTCAAGGAAGAACCTGACATGGATTATTTGAGTAAGGATTCTGAAAATAAACCCGAGGTGTCTAATAATACCCTTGCATTGGTTCCGTCTAAAGGGGTCAAAGGCAAGTCCTTCCAAGAGTGGCTTTGGCTTAGGTACAACAGTCGCGTTAATTCTAGTGATGGGTATTCCATTTCCCAAGAGAAAGAAGCGGGTCCTAAAGATCTAGAAAATGATCAATCACTAAATGCGTATAGGCCTAAAGTAGAAGTGAAGGAGGAACCTTATCTGGGTTTTGAGGATAAGGGAGATAAGGTACACGTGAAAGAAGGATCACCAAATGAGTCTAGGCCTGAAGGTGAAGTAAAAGAGGTACCTGATTTGAGGGCTGCGAATGAGGTAAACGTTAAGGAAGGATTAATAAATGAATCCAGGACTAAAGTTGAATTGACAGAAGAACCTGATTTGAGGCCTGATAATAAGGTACACGTAAAAGATGAATTACCTATTGAATCAAGGCCTGAAGTTAAAGTGATAAAGGAACCTGATTTGTGGGCTGAGAACAGGGTATATGTGAAAGGACCGGTTGGGGCTGAGAACAAGGTAGCTTCGAAAGAACCAATTCGTTCTAACTTTTTTTCGAAACCTCAGAAGGTGAAAAAGGAAACAGTTGAGGAAAGGGTCGTTGGCTTGGTGGAGGATGGGGATTTTCCGGAGGATCCAGAATGGTTTCTGGTGGGAAGGACAATAGTCACCGCACTTTCGACCTCAAAAGGAAGGAAATTGGTCGACAATGAAATTGTCCATTTTAATTTTTCCTCCACAATTGGGAGATATAATACACAATGGATTGTTCGTTTCTCAACTAAACGGTCTGGAGAGGTATACTTCATTGACATACATCATATATATAGTTCATAATTTGTAGTTTCCTTATGCTGTACAAGCCATCCATTTTCCTCTCCTTGGAAATATTAGATATGTGATTTTTTTTTTATCTGCTTGGACCTAGATGTTTATATACATTCACGAATCGTTCTTTCTTTTTCCCCCAATTTTTGTTTAGATTGGTCGGCTTCCGATGGAGTGGGGGAAATGTGTTTTTCCGCTTGTAAAGTCCTCTAAGGTTAAAGTTCTTGGACGATGCGTAGCTGCGCCATCAAACCTTTCAATTATGCAAGAAATCATGCTATGTGTAAGGTAAGACTTTAAAATTTATGCCACACGCTTGTTTTCTCATGTCACAAACTAGAATTGAAAGTTTAATCTTATAGTTCTCCATTTTCTTTGTTATCGTGGTGAAACAAATTGGTATTTTTTAATAGATTGTATTTATGAGTTCAAGTTTGTTTTGTTTGAATTTTTATTTTATTGTACTTTATTATATTACGGTGTATTTCTTAACACAATCACAGTCAATGAATCGGAGTGGTTTTACGTTCTCAAAATCACCTTTCAATTACGGATGATCTAGTCTCAACTAATTTGACCGATTACATCTGTGGCAGCTTTTACATTCACCATTCAATTTTCACGAAGGATGACACGTCTTCATGGAAGCTAGATGCTCCTTATAACATTGACTCTACACTTCATCCACTTCTCAATCTGTTTAAATTGTTGAAAATGAAACCATATCTGAAGGTATGCACTAAATCTTTGCCTTTCCTGTTTATTTTACTATTCTCTATAAGAGAACACATCTTGTGATGACATTGATATTCTCTTGTTACTCAAGTTTCAATCGTGATTTTTTGGTCTGTCATCAGGCTGAATTTACCCCCGAAGAACTTCATTCTCGGAAACGTGTGCTAAATCTAGATGATGTATGATGCCTCTCTCATTTTTTTTTTAATCTCCTATTGATTATCAATATCCCAATTGATTGATTGAATACTAGTCTGGCTTGCTAGTTGCTTTCTCAATGCTGTTTGTTTGGTTATTTGACCCGACAAGCATTAGCATTTAGATTTTTATTAAACTTTTCATGGGTCAGCCACATCATACTATTGGACCCCCCTGGGTGCCAATGAAAATGGCCTTTGGTGATTTGCACCCAGAGGACCAATAGCAAAAGGCAAAATGGCATAGCAAGAACTTCTGGAGTTGATTCCACACCATACGAGTGTAAGGGTGCCATTCTGTTTGCAAAAATTCTTTCTTTAATTATATAAAGACTCAATGCAGCAGTTCAGGTCTGCCCTTATATGTTGCACATTCCTATATGCATTTGTGTTGCTGGCGTCTTAACAATTCCATGCATGCAGATATGAGATATGTACTGATAAATGTACAGTATCAGCTCTCTTCCTAAATAAAAGGAAAGCGAAAGGGATTGATGATGCTAATATGTAGAGTCTAGGAGTGTGGCACAGATCACAAAAAATAATACTTGCTGTTAATCTGATCAGGATGATTCAGAAGAAGCTGCATCAACGTTGCCCATTGTAAAGCGAAGAAATGGTTGTCAGCAGTATCCAGAACAAAGCAAAGATGAACAAGCTATCTCAGAGTCATATCTGAATAAACTTGTGGGGGCAGCAGAAATGTATAACTTGGAGGTAGAACAATTTGACCGGTTATTTGTTACATTCCCTGTTGGTGCAAATTATGATGATATTGAAGTCACCAAGTGGTTTATTTTTTTTCCCTCCTGTAATTCTTTAGGAGATGGAACCCCCATATACACTCTTGTGTGATCTTAGGCCGTACCAGAAACAAGCTCTCTACTGGATGTCAGAATTAGAGAAGGGAATACATGCTGAGAAAGCAGCCAAAACACTTCATCCATGCTGGGCAGCATATCAAATAAGTGATGAGTATGTAGTTTTGTGTCTGTACACATACATTTGTGTGTACACATGCTCATGTGTGGTTAGATCAAATATCTATTAAGTAAATACTTCAGCTAACATGCTATTTTGCAGGCGGGCTACGTCAATATATGTGAACACTTTCTCAGGGGAATCAACTACAAAATTTCCAACCGCAACACAGATGGCAAGAGGAGGAGTGAGTTCTACCCTTAATTTACACTTTCACGTGGATTGCTTTCTTATATTGAATTAACCTACCATTTTTTTTCTTGGAGCGTGTTAGATGTTGTGGGTTGGATCTAAGGTTGTATATCAATGGTCCATGAGATTTATTTCTAACCAACAAAGTATTATCTTCAGATATTGGCAGATGCAATGGGGCTTGGGAAGACTGTGATGACAATCGCTCTAATACTTGCAAGACCAGGTAGAGGATGCCATGTTAACCACGAGTTTAACACTGCAACTGCTGATGGTACTGAAATTACAAAGAGTCGTAAAGATTGCCATATCCAAACCTCTTCTAAAGCAAATGGTGGAACTCTCATTGTTTGTCCCATGGCATTGCTGGGACAATGGAAGGTCAACATCCTTTGTCATATGTTAATAAATAAAAGATAATAAGGTGATGTTATGAAACCCAAGTAATTTTGAAAAAACTTAAAAACCTTTTGAATTATGTTATGGATCGATCAATGATGCCACTAAGCTAAAAAGAATAGAAAATGCTAATAGTTCTTTGTTACTGATTAGTGAGAGAAAGGTAACTGATAAATGTTACCACAATTTTATCTACTCGACTAGAGCGTCTAATTAATTCTGTTAAAAATCCCAGGATGAGCTTGAAACCTATTCAAAGCCTGAAAGTATATCCATTTTCGTTCACTATGGTGGGGGCAGAGCCAGTGATCCAAGGGTGATCGCAGACCACAATGTGGTCTTGACAACATACGGAGTATTAACTGCAGCTTATAAAAATGTAAGAAAATACCATGTCTTCAGATGGACAATTGCTTCATTAAAAATTCATTTATTGGAATTTTTGAAACACTAATAGTCATTGAGCTTTCCGCTTTTAACTATTGTCTTTTAAAGGTAACTTTGTAATCCTGTTACAGGATTCAGAGAATAGCATCTTTCACAGGGTTAGTTGGTATAGGGTGGTTCTAGATGAAGCTCACACCATAAAATCCTGGAAGACTCAAGGTGCTCAGGCTGCCTTTTCATTGTCCTCATACTGCCGCTGGTGTCTAACAGGAACTCCCATTCAGGTTTTCATTGTTTATATATTTATGCACCTTGTTTGCGACATAACATTATAATTGCATGGGCAAATAGAATCCCTAAAATATTTGGTACCGAAGTATATAATAACTTTTTCTCTAGTTCTACTCATTGCATGCCTTTTTAAACCAATACCCTTCATCTAAATGATTGATCTGTTAGCTTTAAATGTCAGGAAAAGGAATACTCTAGCACATCATATTCTAACTATTAAAATCTCCTTTTTATCACTTGCTGCAGAATAACTTGGAAGATCTCTACAGCCTCTTATGCTTCTTACACGTCGAACCATGGTGCAATTGGCCCTGGTAGGATAAATCTTGTTCACTGCTGGCTTTCTAGTCTTCATTCTTCTGTTACTGCCTGGGAATGAAACTTTCAGAATTTAAACTTGTTAGAATGCATAATTATCAGGTCATTAACACTGATCCATAACGTAGGTGGAACAAATTGATTCAAAAGCCTTATGAGAATGGTGATCCAAGAGGGATGAAACTGATCAAAGCTATTTTGAGGCCATTGATGTTGAGAAGAACAAAGGAGTCGAAGGATAAAGAAGGAAGGTGATCACTCTTGTTTTCGTTCTTGACCCTTTTAATAGGCAGCTTGTGCAACTTTCGGCATCTTAACTTTTGGTGCTTTTCTTTTAGGGCCATACTCATTCTCCCTCCAACGGACATTCAGATCATAGAATGTGAACAGTCAGAAGCTGAATATGACTTTTATGATGCACTTTTTAAGAGATCTAAAGTGAGAATTACCTTAGTTACTTATTATTAATAACTTCATTATTTTGCACTCAAGATCTTGGAAATGGTTTGTGGTATTCTTATCCTGTTAAGCAGGCACGTCTTTACCAAATGAAGAAGCTTACATTTATTTATGAAAACAGGTCCAATTTGATCAGTTTGTTGCTCAAGGCAAGGTTCTTCACAACTATGCGAATATCCTTGAGCTACTGCTTCGATTGAGGCAGTGTTGCAACCATCCGTTTCTTGTTATGAGGTATGAAAATGATCGCAAAGGCATCGAGCTAATCTGTTATAATGGATTTCATCTTACCACATTTTTTTTCTCTTAATTCTTGATTTGAACATATGCAGTCGAGCTGATTCACAAAAGTATACAGACCTGAGCAAGCTTGCAAGAAGATTCCTTGAAACTAATTCTAACTCTACCACTACAAATCAGACAGTGCCAACCCATGCATATGTAGAGGAGGTTGTTGAAGGCATTCGGAAGGGTGAAAACACAGAATGCCCCATATGTTTGGAGTATGCAGATGACCCTGTTCTCACTCCATGTGCACATAAAATGTGCAGGGATTGTCTTCTCTCAAGCTGGCGGACACCAACATCTGGGCTATGCCCAATTTGTCGACAATTGCTCAAAAAGACTGATCTCATAGCATGTCCATCAGAAAACCAGTTCTGGGTTGATGTTGAGAAGAACTGGACGGAGTCTTCAAAGGTTTCAAGACTGTTGGAGTGCCTGGAGCATATTCAGCGGACAGGTTCTGGTGAAAAGAGCATTGTTTTTAGCCAATGGACTTCATTTTTTGATTTGCTGGAGATCCCATTAAAGAGGAGGGGAATTGGGTTCTTGAGATTTGATGGAAAGCTGGTTCAGAAGCAGAGGGAGTGGGTGCTGAAGGAGTTTAGTGAGACCAAAGAGAAGATGGTATCCACTTTTTTGTCCACCAGAATTCTTACACTCTGCTACCTCAACGTTTATTTCCATTTGCTTGTTTATTATATGTTTCTTTGACATTTCAGGTATTGCTAATGTCTTTGAAAGCTGGTGGTGTAGGCTTGAATTTAACCGCAGCCTCCAATGTTTTCCTAATGGTACTTGTTCACTCCTGTTCTTCTCCTAGTTACTGTTCTTTTCCCCATGCATGCTTGCTCCCTTCCCCTCTTACACCCATTTAATTTAATTAATATATAGGATCCATGGTGGAATCCTGCTGTTGAAGAGCAAGCAATAATGCGGATTCATCGTATAGGACAAAAGCGAACAGTTCGCGTTAGAAGATTTATTGTGAAGGTAAAAAATCTGTTACTTTTTTACACTTCAAATTAACGAGAATAGAACCAAACATTTCAGTAGTGGATGGTGCCTTGAGGAGATCCAAAGTGCAACAAACTTCATTCTTCTATTGCAGAATAACACACCAAAAATTAAGATGGGTCATAAGTATAGCCTAGGCCCTAAAGCTGTTTAAGCCCTTAAGGATATTGACTGGGCTAGGCCTAGGATGTCAAGGAAGCCCAGCCACTGCCATTGCGAACTAGCACACAGATGTGAAGATTTTCTAGGGTTAATTAATGCACAACCATTGTATAGACCCTTTAAACAACTTATAGACTGCAGTAGTTCACAGACCAAAAATAAAAATATTAAAAAAGAAAGTAGGAAGGTGTGGTTCGATCTTGATAACATAAAATTAGGCCATGCTGACTTGTTTACAACTTAACCTAACCTTAACCTAACCTAACCAAACAAAACTTGTTCGTTAGCTTAATGGAACGGTTGTATATTTTTATGGTAATTATATTAATACATAAATAGAAGAGAATGGGTTTACTTACTTTCGTTACTCTGCTTTTGCATTGGGAAGATTTGTTCGAGTTTCCATGTTTTAATTTTAATAAGGTTCACTTCTGGTGTTGGTTATTTACTCTCTGTCTCCCTCTGTGTGTGTGTGTGTGTTAGGACACGGTGGAGGAACGAATGCAGCAAGTGCAGGCACGCAAGCAGCGTATGATTGCTGGGGCCCTGACCGACCAGGAGGTTCGAACGGCCAGGATTGAAGAGCTCAAAATGCTTTTCCGATGAATAACTTTTGACAATTTTTATTTTGAGGGCCTTACATATTTGTATATATATATATAATAAAATGTATAGTCGAGAAGTGCCCAAATTTTGGAAAGTTAGTTCATTTACCTTTCTATCGCCTATCGCAATGTGATTGACACTTATAGACTATAGTATGATATTTAAATGAAGCTCTTATTATATCCTGGGTCATAGTATAAGCTAGCACGACAATATTCTATGTAGGGATAGCAGACAAAGGTGTCGACAACTATTATATTCGTCATCAAGGTTTGGGATTTGACCACTTTGTTGGATACGAGTGGATCCAGACCGTGTTAACTTCGTAGGTTTGTTCAATAATCAGCAATACAAAAGCTGTTTACTTGCAAACGATCTTACCATCTTTTAGAGAAACAAGAGGCCCAGAGGGTGGGTCAAAGCAACCCGCCAACAAGTTTTGGTGGGGGTCCGTTAAAGGAACCGTCAGAACCGCCCAACTCCTTTGTTGACCTTATTATATTCTGTTTGCTATTCTATTTTATTTATATTTCTATTTCTATTTCTATTGTATAATTTATTAATAAGACTAATAGATTTAAATATTATAATTAATATAAATTATATTAATATAGTTAAGTAGTGTCTAATTTATATAAAACATTACACTAACTTTATGTTATAAAATTAATAGATCTAAGTAATAAGATTTAAATTTTATATTATATTAACAAAAAATGTAGTATATAATATATAATATTATATAAAAAAATTAAAAAATATAATGATCAGTTTGATTCAATTCAAATTGGTTTTTAAAATATGAAAATCAATACCGAATCAGAGGAACTATTTCAATTCTTAAAAATCGATATTAGACTGGATCATTATAAACCGATTTTCTTAATTTTTTTTTTAGTCAAAGGGTGTATTAGAGAGATGTTATCGATGCTCGGTTTGGTACAAGAATGCTTTTAATTTATCTCAATTCATTTTATCTCATTATTAGATATTTCTTAAATTCTTACATAAAATATAATTAATAATTTTCAAATTTCAAAATAATAATTTTAAAAAATAAGATTTTAACAATTTTATTTAACTTTTAATTTTCTCAACTCCCTCATCTCAAATCATTATCCAAATCACTTTTTTTTAATTATTTCTTTAATCAATATTTGCTAAAGCCACAATAAAATGTCTCATATATATATATATATTACTTAGTGTTTAAGAAAATATTTTTTAATACTTTTATGATTTTTTTTCAAAACACCCAGCCGCTTGGGCAGAAATATCGGCTGGAAAGTGGGAAATATCGGCTGGAAAGCGAAGCCCCGAAGCTACCACTCATAAAAATATAAGAATATATTAATCCATTTTGACTCATTGTGGACCCCACAAACGCAACGTGTGTGTAGTGCTTCTCCCCATCCCTGCCTATATAATACATCCCCGTAGACATCCACCTCCCTTCCACAAACCAAATCTGCTTATAAAACCGCATACACAAGAGGAAATTGATTGCTCACCTTCATCATCCATGGCCGACTCACTTAGAAGTAAATCCTGCATCCAGGGCAACCGAAGGCAGACCAGCCGGCTACAACGGCGCGCTCCGGCGTCCTTGCAAATCAGCTCTCCCTCTTCCAATTGGAACGTGGCCATTCCGCTTCTGTCCCCGCTCGACGCTTCGCCCACGTCTTCGAAGTTGGTGACCGATCGGACGGCGGATATGAATTCCAGAGAGGAGCCGATGCAGCAGGGCACGGAGCCGGAGAAGGTGGTGCTTAAGAAGTGGCAGCACGCACCCTTCAGCTATGATCCTGCTTCGAGGGTCCGACCCTTTTTGCCCGTATAGCTGGAATATGGGCCGGACTCTCTTTCGTCCGAAAACGATGCTCAATAGGAAAATTAAGATTGTATGATTGACAAATAGTATTTACAAAGCCTCTCTTTTTTGTTTTTTGTTATTTTTCGGATCAACATGATATGTGGATGTACAAATTCTATACTGAATAGAAATAACGTAATTTAGCTCACCAGGCAAAATTCTCTTTTTTTCGTGCATATGGTTAATTTTGTTTTAAGGGAGATGCTGGGGCCAGTCGGCCCCAGTTAAAAGCAGTCTACACAATAAATACAATAAAAAGATTTTAAAAAATATAATAAAAAAAATAAAATAAAATGAAGAAAATAAAATTAAAAATACAATAAAAATATAATAAAAAATAAAATAAAGATGATTTTAAAGAAGGATTTGACCCTCAGTCGAATGGAGTCGTTGCCGGTGGCGGTGGGCTATTCCTCCCATGCCATCGAGATTGGCTTCCTCCGACGATCTCACTCCTGCGACGACTACTCCAAGCGATCTCTCATTTTCTCCTAACAGTCTTAAACTCGAAATGAGTCCTAGGTGAGATCGTCGGAAGAAACTGGTCCCGATGGCATGGGCGTTGTTGACCACTGCCACTGAAAACGGCGAGCTGCTTTTTATGAGAGGGCCGGCCCGCAAGAAAACTCTTGTTTCAATCCACCTTTATTGATTCTAAATTCTCAATGTTACCTATCATAATTTGATTTAAAAAAAAAATTAAATGGTATAAATTTAAATATTCTCAACATTAATTTTAATTTGATCAACCTACCAGATGGAGACTAGAATAATTTATACCATAAAGATTTACATCGATTGCTCTTTTGGTTTTAAATATAAATTGGTGCGGGTATTCTTAATAATAAGTTGTGCATGAAGCAACTATTACTTCTAAAAAAAAAATCATATAATCTTAGATCAGTATGCAAACCTCCAGATCTAGCACTTACATAAAATCTTATTTTTTTAATGTGTGCCACTTTTTTCAAAAGTAATAGTGGAGTTTTACATTTTAAAACAATAAGTAATATTATATATAATTATGAAGTGTACAAATGTCGAATAATTTTTAAAAAAAAATTGAGATCCGTTATTAAATATTAATTTATTTTTATATATAATTCATATTTATTATTATTTAAAAAAATATATATGATATTTGTACACTCTCTCACAAATATAAATTCTAACCGACCATCCCATGTATCAATGAATGACTGTGGGTCATAAAATCAAATTTGAATGGTCGTACTCAGATCAACTAAAAAGCTAATTGAAAAGGGCAATAATCCATCGTGTTATGCTAAAATACTAGTTCTATCTTATGGATGGATACTTTCTAATCAACCAATCTATTGGTAACAAGTTAAAAAGAGCCCAAGTTTTTTTATTTATCTCCATCTTATCTTGAAAAGTAGAAGAAAGTAATAATAATAATAATAATAAAAGTGTTAGGAGTTGGGAGAATCTCGATGCTCTGTTTTTCTTGCTCCAAGTTTACACAACCCATTAAAAACGAATAACAAAAGTTTCGAGTTCTCTACCAAGAAATACACGTACTTCAATTAAAGAGGTGGCAATTAATGGAACACCCATTTGGGAAGTAGTTCAGAATCTTAAAAGAAAGTTGGTGAACCAATCAATCTTCTAGATGTGTAGACCCTATTGCAATTTACACCGTTGGTGTGACAAAATGACGTAAGTTAATGTTCGGTGGTTCATGTTGACAAAATAACACAAGTCCATAAAATTAAATAAAAAATAATAGGGAGGCAATCAAAATAATGATATGATTCTGAAGAATATTGAATCAATAGTGAACAAATTCTGTCTCACCATTCATTCATGTTCTATAGAATGGTATTAAAGTCTTTTTAACATAATATTCCTGAAACCCGACAATATGGTCAAATGTTCTTCATGGAGAGTGTTTCTTCGTTAAGTCGGAGAGGCCAAAATTGGGTGAACAAAAGGTACATAGAATATGCATACCTAGTGTGCATATAATCGCTGTCACGTTGTTATTTCTTTTGACCAACTTTTGTACGTGTGATTGAGATCAAGAATATTAGGCTATCAATCTTTATCATCTCCACCCAATGACGTCACTCGTGAGTGAGTAGACCATCGCTAGGTCTACCAGCTCAGATGGATATGGACAGTGCTATTGGAATCAGATAATTTATGTACCTTTAAAGTGAGCCGATAAAGTGTAAATACTATAAACGGTGGCTTAGTTGTTATAAGTTGATATTTCATATATAATTTTGAAGTCAGTTGGTACACATCGATATTTCATATATAGTCTTAACATCAGAAGTTTGAATTGGTATTAGTTGAAATTGTTTGGAAAGTAGTGCCAAACTAAAACGTTATGAGATAGATTTTGAATTGGCAGACAGTTAGTGGTACTGTGGTGACGAATTCGCTCAATTGGACAATAGTGGAGCTCTTATAATCATTTTAGAGAAGATAGTTAGGCTAGTCACTCCCACTTTTTCTTTTATTGAGATAATAAAATGAATTAATATATGTAAATATATATATTTTTATTTTAATTATTTTTTATACGGTCTTACATATTTAAAAAGAAAATTGAATTTACTAATATTTATTTTCTTAACTATTAAATAAAAAAAAATTCAATCGATTTTTTTATCAATTCAAATATTATTTTTCCAGTATTTTTGCCTGACAAGATGGTATGGACGTTATCTATGGAAGGGAATTTCTCTTTCAAATCAGCTTGGCAATTGGTCAAGAAAAAATATTCCAAAAAACTAAAAATCGATTCTCCATTCACTCTCTATAAAATTATTCATAAAAATGATGGCAATGAAAAACAATGAAAAGCACATCCTTAGATCAAACAATCATTTGGTCCATTCTTAGTTTGTTTTAATTTAATATATTGTTAGTTGGCATCGTATTTACAGCTGGGGATATTTTAATGTTATTGTCCGTAGCATTATTCTTACCAGGGTGATTGTAATTCATCAATACTATTTATTTATTTATTTTGTTTAAATGCAATCTTATATTTTAAAAGATGGAAAATGATAAAAAAAATAAATAATCCATAAAAAATAAAAAATAAATGATTTTTTTTTTTTTGGAAATTAGAGCCTAACTCTACATGGCAAATGGCAATAGTATTATAGCATCCTTTGAGTCGAGGGAGATCCTACGAAATTACTTTTTTTTTTTTTCTTTTTTTAGGGGGTCAAATAATAAAGTTGCGAGAACTACCAACACATTTAGCTTAGTTTGGGAAGTGGAATATTTATTATAATTATAATTATTATTTACTTTTACTTAATATTTTATTATTATTATTTTTTTACTGTTTATACATTCTCTAAGATCATCTCACTAGTCAAATAGATAAGTTCCATGTAAGTTCTTGTAAAAAAAATAGACTCAATCTTAAAAAAATAAAAACTACTCTTTATCAATATGACTCAATTTTTTTTAAAATTTTTTTTATTATAAAATTTTTTTATCTAAAATTATCTATTTAAGGTCTTATTTACTTTGAGAGATAAAATCAAAAATTTCAAAGTTTTTTTAAATTTATCTTTGTACTTTTTTTTAAATTTTCATATAAAATCTAATAAAAAATTTAATTTTTTTAAAATTTTAAATTACCTTTTCAAATCTCAAAATAAAATTAATATTAAAAAATATATTAAAATAATATATATTTTTAATTTTTATCCCATCTTATTTTTCAAAATAAATTAGACGCAATCCTTCTATCAAATATTTTAGAGACGAGTGTGGGTTTCATCGCCCGTATTTAAAAATGTGGGCCTTAGGAAAGCATGTCTCTCGTGGGCCCACAAAGCCCTTTAAAATTTATGGGGAGCTTTATTCCAAATTTAATTTTAATCAAGATATTGGTTACGGCAATATATGTTGATATTTTTCTTTTTCTTTTTAAGAAAAGAAATTTTTATTAATCATCAAGAATCATTACAAACTTTGTACATAAACATAACAGAAGTAATTTCCTGGGACATTCTTCAATCGAAACTATTTCAGAATCAAGTTATGTGCATATTGAGCAATTGCATGTACTGCTTTGTTGCCATCCTTCGTTTTTAAGACAAGCTTCCAATTAAGCTATCGTATAATTTTTATATGATTTTTATTTATTAAAAATATTAATTTTCTTTTCTTTTTTCAGTTTTAGTTTATTTTCATTTATTTATTTTGTTTTCTTTGTTTTTGAATGAATGAGAAGGTTTAAATGCAAATGAAGAGGTGCATTTTATCTGAAAATGTTTTCAACTTCAAAAATCTCAAGAGAAATCTAAATTTATCAAGAAGTTTATTGTAGCTCAGATCCTATTTTGATTTTCAGCCTATATCTAAAGTTCTAGAAGTCGGATCAAAGCAAGCCCAAGTGTGTTGGAAAGATGAGAAAGAAATCTAAAACTCTTATGAAGAGACTAATGTTAAAATACATTTTTTGGATGCTCTAAATTCAAATAGAAGTGGGATCTAAATTTTTAGCACTAGATAAAGATAGCCTGAACATACTTTAGTATTTTGTCCGTAACTTCTTACTCACACATCGGATGGATTCACTTCTTCATGGATTAGAAAGCTATCACAAAGGGATATAACTTTTCCAATAATAATTTGAAACCCTGAAGCATGTACACAGCTGCCAAATTAAAACTTAAAAGTTCGGTGAAGATCAGAAAAACTTTAATGTTTTTGAGTCTAGAGTTGGAAGTCCAGTTCTTAGTTGAGTTTTCTTCTTTATTTTCTAAGAAGGAGGCATATATGGAGAACAAAAGCGAGAGCCGTATGCTTTATCAATTAACTCTAATAAAAAACCCTAGTTTTATTTATTCATTTTTCAGTTTTATTATAAACTAATTTTATTAAGTATTCTAGCATTGAATACATAATTTATATTCAAAGTTATTTTATTTTTAATATTTTCATAATTAAGTGTTTATTTTTTATTCTTAATGCTTACAGTTTTCTGACCAATTATTATTTGATCTATTGAATTACAATGAAATCGAGATGTGATTTGTAATTTTAGTTATAGGATTAAACACCATTAGTTGAGTAAAAGTAGAAATATTTTATCGCGATTAATGTGATTTTTTAAGAAAATTTCAGAAAACTTAATAAATCTCCAATTAATTAAATTTACATAGAGATAAAAGTTATTAGTTAGATATATTTTTAATATTATTTGAGAGAAAATATCGAATATTTAAAGGATTTTTATCATCAATATGAGTATTGAAAACATTTTACTACTTCTTATGATTAATTTCTATGAGTTTGACATCCCTTTTACTACTCAATAGCATAATTAATTTATGTGGGTTTGACATCCGTTTTCTTTAAAAATATTTTATTACTTCTAATGATTATGTGCACTTATAAATAATTTTACATGAACAATAAGTATTGAATGTATTTTATCAACTGTCCATGCCAAGAACAATCCAAATTGATGCCATAAATACTATCAATTACTTGCTTAACATCACCCTCAAAGATAGCATGAGAGATCCTTAATTCTTGACACAATTGCCTGTATCTCAATAAAGTATAACACTCAGTCATAACAGCAAAAGAAACATGTACTCTGGGAGCAGATAAGACTACCTCTACATCCCCTCTATTGTCCCTCAACACAACAACAATACCCAAAAGTCTTGTTTCGCCAACAAATGATGCATCAAAATTCTCCATAGTAAAGGGCTCCTCAGGTGGCCTCCATAACAATCGATCCACAGCAATTTGCCCCTGAGCTTTTGAAGACTGATAATTTTGCACTTGATGAACCTCCTTAAACACCTCGAGATCATTCACAACACATGTATATAGTACAGATGGACTTTGGAATTGCTGGTAAAAAAATCACCTATTTCTTTTTGCCCATTGGTTATAGAAAACAACATACACTTGTCTAGTTGATTTGCTTCTAGTCTCGAGACCAAATCTGTCCATAAAGTTGTAAAATCTGCATAGTCTACATGCCACTTTTTAATAGGACTGACTTATTGTCCCCACACATCTACTGCAGTAGGACACAACCAAAGGTTATGCAAAACAGATTCTACTTCTTAATGAGAAACTTAACATATTCCATCTTCTGTTATCTGTCTTCTTGCCAACACCTCCTTAGTTGGTAATATAGTAGAGAGAGCCTTCCATAAAAAGTGTTTAATCTTTCCTGAAACCTATAGCTTCCACACTTTCTTCCGTTGGATCTCCTAGAGTAAGTTACTTGAAGATTGACCTTGATTCCGTCTTTTGAGCTCAATATTAACAAAGTATGCAGACTTTGCTGTAAATACTGCTTTGAAATATGGTACTCATATGAGCTTGTTTGCTGCCCCTCTTTGATTGGTTGGAAGACTATAGATTAAGTGAGCATTTTCAGCATCAAAACAACTAAGCTATTAGATTTGTATTCCACTCATGTTTTTCAATATTTATTAATTTAGCTACTTTAGCATTAGCATCTGAATCATGCATAGGAGTTAATAGTTTATAAGTAGTTGGCTTGGGAATCCACTTATCATACCACACTTTAAATGCCCTCCCCATTACCAACCCTCCATACAAAGCCAACTTTTACAAAGTCAATAGATGACCAGATACTCCTCCATAGATGAGAAAGCAAAGATCCAATTTTTGACTCAAGTAAACCACAACGATTAAAGTACTTGTGCTTAAAAGCTTGTGAAACTAGTGAGGATGGTTCTTGCAAAAGGCTCCACACTTGTTTTGCTAGCAATGCTCTATTACAACTAGTCAAATTTTTGAACTTGAGACCACCATTGTAAAATTTGTTTGTTCTACCAAAACTATGACAACATTGCCTCAATTTCCTTTAGCAAACCATTAGGCAAATTGAACACACTCATTGTATAAGTTGGGATATCTTGTAAAATACTTTTTACCATGATATTTTTCCTAGCAGAAGATAGAAAAAAAGATTTCCAACTCTCTATTTGTCTCCAAATATTTTCTTTCAAACTTCTAAAAGTATTGTATTCGGACCTTCCTATTAGAGTTGGAAGTCCCAAATATTTATTATAATTCCCACAAACCACATTATTAGAGGATTGAATGATTAATTCCTTTGCATGTGGATTTGTATTGCTGTTGAATAAAATGGATGTTTTCTATTTGTTAATGGATTGATTAGAAACACCCTCATACCTCCATAAAATATGTTCCACATAAGCCATTTTTTCTTGTTTTTCATTGTAAAAAATGACCCAGTCATCAGCAAAGCAAAGATGATTTATTCTCAACCCTCATCTTGAGGCTGCTATGCCTTTTATAAGTCCACTTCTTTTTGTATGCTGAAACAAGGAGTTCAACTCCTCAGCTCTAATTAGAAACAAATATGGAGATAATGAATCACCTTGATGTAATTCTCTCATGGGTAAAATTGACTCTCCTAGAACCCCATTAGCCTTCATTAAGTAGCTAACAGTTTTGACACATGCCATAAGTAAACCTGTCCACTTTTCACCAAAGCCTAGTTTGCATAATATAACATTTAAATAATCACATTCCACCCTGTCATAGGCTTTAGACATGTCTAGTTTTATGATCATGCTTCCCACTTTGCTTTTTTGTCTCAACTGTATAGTATGTAAGATGTCACATACAACAATAATGTTATCGGTTATAAATCTACTAGAAATAAAGACATTTTGGTTTTAAGAGATGATCTTAGCTAGTACTCCTTTCAATCTATTAGATGAAACTTTAGAAATCAACTTGTACAGTACATTACATAAGCTAATAAGTCTGAACTCATTTATAGAAGTAGGAGATTTACCTTGGGAACCAATGCAATATGAGTGTAGTTAAGACTTTCTACCATGTTTCCATTTCTAAGAAATTCCAGCACTGGTTTGGAGACATCATCACCTACAACCTCTTAATTATGTTGATAAAACCTCGCACTAAAACCATCAGGTCCAAGATTTTTAAAAGGGGACATTTGTTTCAATGTAAGCTTTACTTCTTCCATTTGAAAATCTCTGTCCAAGCCTAATTTCATCTCGGTAGTAATTCTTGGTTCTATTTCCCTCAAACAATAATCAATGTAATCTCTTGTTAGTGAAGTAGAACTGAAAATCAATGAAAATTCTTGCTGTAACTATGTGCATCGTTGGGTTTGTTTAGTCAATAGTAGGTCATTTCTATCTCGAATCTGCTTGGTGGTATTCTTCTTCCTTTCTTGAGCAATACATGCATGAATTTTTTTTTGTATTTTTGTCCATTTTTTCCAACTAGTGTCTCTTTGTCCATTGCTTCCATTTAATATCTTCTTGTTCCATAAAAAAAATTCTAACTGCTTCTGCAATGCTTTGACAACTTGAATATTGCTTGGACCTTCATTCTTTTGCAAAAGATTTAAAGCTACTTTTTTTTTTCTTTTATAGCCTTTAATCTATTCCGGTCAATATTCCTACTCCACCTCTTAAGACCCTTGCCACATGTCTCTAACTTAGCTTGCATAGAATGTAACTGATTTTGATCTCCCATATTTATCTGCCACTCAGACTCTATGTTGTCTCTGCAACCTGAGTATCACATCTAGGAAACTTCATACTTGAAGTTGCATGGCATAAAATTATGAAAGTCTCGAGAAGAACCACATGACAACAGGACAGACCTATGATCTGAACAAGTTATAGCAAGAATATTCACTTGGTAGCTAGCATAACCATCCGTTTCTAATTAACCAATATCTAGTTTAACATCTCTTTAATAAAGGTGGCATCCTCATGTCTGTTGGATCAGGTAAACTTCTCTTATTTCCAACCCAAATCAAACAAGAACCTTCATCAAGCACTTGTTTGAACTACTGCATATGTCCCTCACTTATTGAACTCCCATACCTTTTCATCATTTGTTAATATTTTATTATAGTCCCAAATAACACACTAGACTAAATCAGTAGGTTTGAAAGAAGTTAACAATTCAAACCCAATCTTCCTTTTAGAGACCCCAAGATATCCTTAAAAATAAGTCAGTAGCCATCGAGTACCAGTTGATACATCAGCAATAAAAGCATTAATATGATTTTAAGAATAGTTCCATAAATCAAGCGCAATTTCCTGCTTCCATAATAACATTAAACCACCATTCCTACCAATAGTCTCAACCACCATACACTTTAGTTTCCTAGCCACAACTTGAGTCATTTTTTAGTACAATTTGGTTTCCATCAAGAAAACCACCTCAAGAGCTTTTGCCTTAACTTGGAAGTTAAGACTTTTAATTGTTCGGGGGTTTCGAAGCCCTTGACAGTTCCAACTTAATATTTTCATGATGATTGGCAAGGTTAGGATCCATCCTTCGCCAATAACTCATAATGCAAATCAACACATTTCTGTTTCTTTGATGCTGCAAACTTGGATAAATTGCCATCCTCCTCATCCAATAACCTCTTCTGACCAGTTAAACTATTAGAATGGGAAGTATCGTTACCTTGAGATCAAGCCCTCCTCTTCCACCTTTGAGTCTCCTTTGTAATAGCTACTGCTTTTGCCTTTGCTTTTTCTCTTTTCTGAGACTGAATTGTAATTACATTAGGCAAAGTAGCCGTTAAGGAGTTTTGTTGAAAAATAAGCTACTTCTTAGGCCCTACTACCATTTCAAGCCTATCTTTAGAGTTAAGAATCAAATGAGGACCATCTAGAGAATTAAGGCCCAATTATCCCTCATGCTATCCACATCTTGTGCCCTTAAATTAAACTCTCTAGATACATAAGTACAGTTAGGTATCGAGAAAGTCTCCCCCTGCTCCCCTTATGATGCACATCTCCTTATCTAGTAGCCCACATTCAAATTCAAAAGTAGTTTGGTTTGCAAAATTAGCACCAGGTTCCAACCTTATCTCCTACTTTTGAAAACCTCTCGCTTATCTCATTAGTATCATAACTACCACAACCCGCCATCACATGAAGTAGTTCGTTACTCGAAGCCAAATCCTTGCCATTGTGATCGGTACTGCCCGCTGAACCTTCTTCACGATGATGAGACTGGAGATGATTCTCTTTGCCATCTTCACTGTTCACAGGGTGTAATAGGTGGCTTCCTGTGAAACCCTATCCCAGCTCAGAGTCATGCACCAAACTGCATTAGTGTCTCTCCCTCCTTTCCCATCTTTGATTCTTCTTTTTGACGGCTATCATCGTCATGGATCAACCAGCCACACTTATCTCCGCAACTTCTCTTACTGGAATTGTACCCATAATTTCTGCCCAAATAAATTAATAAATCGACTGCAAGCAAGCAATTTGTATAAGGGTAATTCAACTTTAACCTGTAAAAAATGACCCCACGCTACACCATCTTCCTCTATGTCATGTCGAGAACCCTCCCCATAGACTCCCCAATAACTTGACCATAATCCCTCGTCATTTATCCTTTGAATTTGTATCCAGAACACCTCAGTCTTAAACCTTATCTGTGATGGATGAAGAATGCCATTGTACTCCTTAATATCAAATAAGGCATTATCAAAAGCTAATGTTTCTCGTCGAGAATTCAATCTTTATCAGTATGAGTTGCGAAAGTTATCACAAATGTATTCTTTGCAACCTCTTTAAACTCAGTCTGCTTACTAATTCGCCATATATTTCTCATAAGATCCGCCACAATCTCTTTCCCTACTATACGATCCGTACAACTTTTCCACTTTGCTGCCCCTTACTCTTAAGATCAGCACTCTCCCTTAAAGGGAAGTCCAGAATCATCTCCTCTTCGTTGATAAACATAAGTGTTTTCATCGCTCTTTAATCTCTTCCATAATGCTCAATCCTTAGAAAGCCAACACTCACGAAGACTCAAAAAACTTCTCTAAAATCACCTAGAAGACTAGAGAACCAGAGATAAGACTGTCCACTCTGTTGAAATCTTATGATGTAGAGAAAACATCAAATAAACAATATTTAATAGAGGAAATATGCAATTGCCCAAACGAATAAGCATCATCTCCATTCAAGTCAAATGGATGGTATCTATTTAAAATACAATATGAGATATTTTAATCTTTCACTTACCAAACACGATATGATCGAAACATTCATCATTTTACACTAAATACCCATCATTTATCAATCTTGAGTAAAATAAGATAATTTTATTCCATAATAGACTACTACAAAGAGTTTCGTGTGTGTATTAGAAAAGATCAACAAAAAGATTTTATTATAGAAAAATTATATTTACAAATCAGGTGCGAGAATACATCCTCCTCACTATTGACATAATATAATTTGACTGAAAATAAAATTTATAATTAAATTCTCTTCACAATATATCATTAGAATATATCAATTTTTAAATAGTATTGCCTTTCATTATATGAACAAAAAAGGGTGGTCAAATGACCGTAAAAAAAGTTAAAGGCCTTGAAACTAAAGATTGTAGACCCACCGGCATCGGCACTGGCACCGGCACCACCTCCACGAGAGTGACATCCCATTCGGGAGTTAGTAAATAGAATGTGCAACAAAATAGTGATTTCTGGGGGCAAAAGTGCAAACTTCAATAGCTCAATTCCCATATTCTTATCAACCATTTTAAGCCACTCCAAACACTAACTAACATGCCATCGCCAACACGTGTTTGGAGTCGTAACCACTCATTCCTCCTATTTCTTCTTTTTTAACCAATAGATTATATATTCATATTCATTTAAATTCTGAATTTAGAAATTCAAATTTAAAAAATGAATAATTTTTTAAAATCTCTTATATGTGGAAGTATTAAATTTATTAAAAAATAAATAAAATTTCAGAAAATTTGATCCCCGTGAATAGACCTAAATTTACATCATCATCCATCCACACCGTTCTATCATTTTCCTTTAGAATGAGTTTAGGTCCCCCATGACTTGTCACATCTTCAAGATGCCTAGTGTCGATTACCATACCAATTGCTAAAAAGATACCACTCTTACATAAGGGAGATTTGACAGATCCGTCAGTTATTCTTTTACTTAATAATTAAATAAATATTTTTAATGATATGAATTAAAAAAATATTTAAAAATATCAAAAAATACATTAAAAAAAAATAGTAGAATACATTGTGCCGAATCCCTATAGAGATTCTTCATGTGTGATGTAGAACTACTCATTGCTAACTCCATTGTCCCTTTACTTGAGTTCCAATTACGCAAATCAAATGCAATCTTATCTTTTCTTTGTTTAAGATAATATCTTGGAATAGGATGATTACATTTTTACCTTCCAAGTTACTCAAAACCAACTTCCTAATTATTTTTTGTTGGGTTAAATTACATCACAAAGTTATGAGTATACTTTATCCCCAATATTTTTACCATTTTTTTTAGTATGTAACCACCGAATCATCAAAGTTGTCCCCCGATAGTCTCATTAAACTAAAAAAAAAAAAAAAATTACAATATGTATAATGTTGAGATTTAACTACTAAGATTATATCGTAATCTAATTTAAATAGAAAAATTATAGTTACAAGTTAGTGCAAAAGACACACCATCCACATTGCTGACATGGAAAAGGATTGTAATCTTCCTGAATATTGTGAGAACAGAAAAATTGGACTCTTTACGCAGACAAACCCGACTGGAAAATCGTATCGACGAGCTGTCCTTAAAAGACAGCTTGCATATGGTGGATTGGATATTCTCTATTAAGCCACATGCTAAGATCCGACTGGTTTTAGCAGTTGTTAATTGGTCACCCTATACACGTTACCCTGTCTTCTTGCAATTGGGATGGAGGTGCCCTCCCATATTATTTTATGGGTTTAGAGGACTTAAAAACAATTTGGAAGCAAGCATTCAAGGACTTCTTCTGCCCACTTCATGCGACAACGTTTCATCAAAGTTTCTAATTATCTTTCAAGTTTGACAATTGATCATATGCTATCAGTAATACAAAAAATACTGTTTTTCACCCAAAATTTAAATACTGTTTTTCACCCAAAATTTGGTTAACTTTTTCATTTAAATAGATTCTGTACAAAGCTATTAGCTCCTGTTTGGAATCAAATCAATTTAATTTTAAACTAATTATAACATTTAAATACTAATTTTTAAATCACTAAATTCATTTCAACTCAAAATTTCTTTATACATGAATATACAATTTTTTTTAACTCAATACACATCTTTACATGTATGATCTACAAATTTTTTCAATTTTTTATAAATATATTTAAACTCATCTTAATATTTAAATACATTTAAATTTGTCTTAAATGAGTTTCACATAACTCACTCCATCATTTTAACATACTATTAATCATAAATAATTCAATTCAACTTAACATGTAAAAGAGGTAAAATGTTAAATAGTCTTTATTTCTTATATATATATATTTGATTTTGGCTCCAAACTACAAATGGCACTCAACACAGTGACTTACCTCACAGTCAAATCCCAGAAACTCGAGCAAAATTGGGAGAAATAATTGATTCATAAGTCTTTCTTTTTGTCATCATTTGCTTGCTCTTTTGTAAGTCGAATCCCCATGTGGGTGGTCTTTGCCCTCAAGGAAGCTCTGTCTCAATAAAAAACAAGCTACCAACTCCCACTCAGTTAACTTTTGACAATTTTCCCTTCCTTGTCTGATCTCATCCATAAACATCCTTTTCTGGACATCATAAATTCACAACACTAATCCAAATTAAGTCTTATATGGGAAGCACGAGATTTAAAAGGGACTTTAGATATGGGCATTTTATATTCACATCACCATAATTGGTTCTTTTCTTACCCTTTTTCTTTACTTGTGGGGAAAAGTAAAAGAAAAAAAAAAGAAAAAAATAGAAGAAGAAGAAAAAGGGAAGAAAAAGAAAAAACAAAAGAAAAAAGGAAAAGGAACCATCATGAATTGGTAGTAGTAGAAGTTCAGCTTCCAATAAAAGCATGACTATTGCATCATAAGCCAAAAAGCATTATCAAACTGGAAGAGGAGCAGGTAACACCCAAAACAAATTTACTGGAGACTATTATTGCAAAATTGTATGTGAATTATTACAAATAATGTTCTAAACCACTTGCAAGAAAGACCCACAACAACTTTCCTTTCCTGTTGTATCTCATAGGATCATTTGGATTGAACTGAATCACAGATCTTATAATATATATATATATATATATATTTTACGAAGGGTTAAGATCACATATGTTTAAGAGTGATTATTCCCTAAATTTATTAAAGAGCCATCACTTTTGATAGAGAAATGCCGTAATAACATCTAAAAACACTAAGCATTAAAATCATTCATTCATTGTGAAGGGAATAGCGAAGCCACTCCAATCCACTAGCAAAAATCGCATCTTTAGACTCAACTAAAATGTTGGAAAGAATCCTATCTCATCCAGGGAACGGAAACACAAATACAATAACGGGTCTCTCTCTCAAATTTGTCCCATCCAATATGAAAACCCAGAAAATTATATCCAACAGAATCATTTATGTTTGAATTCAGTCACAATTTAATTCATTTTTAAACAAATCAATTGACTCTCCCTCCCACATTTTCTTATAACTGGACAAAGAAAGGATAAAAAGTTGATGGAACCGTTCCATTGTTTTTTAAAAAAAAATAAAAAATAAAAATAAAATCTGTCAAACATATTAATTTATTTTATTTATTTGGTGCGAAGTGAGCATCTCCATTCCTTCCTAAATATGTATATAAATTGGAGAGAGTTTATAGGTAAATTCTTCTTTTGAAAAATATGTAAACATGTTATTACAAATTAGAATACTAATTAAATAACAAAATTCATCTATTCCCACTAAATAAGTTCAACTTAATAATTTATCAAAAATATTAAGGGAAACAATAGGTTCGCATATACATTTATTTATACACAGAAAAACAAACGATATATGTTTAAAAATCGAAAATTATATTTTTTGTTTTTCTTATTTAGAATACTTTAAATAAGAACAATATATGTTTTTCTTATTGGGCTAGCCATTAATAAAATATTTCATAAAAAAAAAAAAATGCTCAACTTCAGGCTAGTTAATATATAAAAGCCAAAAATGGCGTTGTTAATTTGTTAGAGCGTCCTCATTCGGATCTCCAAATTTTTTCTCAAATTTTAATTAAAAATCTCGCTTTTTATAATTTTTTTTCATTTTTGAAAAAATCTCCTACATCTTATTTTTTATATTTTTTTCTCATATATTAATATAATATTATCTTATTATTTTTTTATTACGTTATTTCACATCATAATACTATTTCTAATAAAATACAATAAATAAATAGATAAATAGTATTATAGAGATGAATAGTATTATATGAAGAACTTTAGGAGCATTAATATTGAATTGACTTAATTTTTTTTATAAAAAATATAAATTTAGACATATATTATAAATTTTTTGTCATATTTAATCAAAAATAGAAAAAAAATAAATAAAAATACTTCGCCGCGCGAGGGGGGGGCTCTGTCTCCATCTCCTCTCTCCGGCTCTCTCTTCTACTTTCCTTTTCCTCCTTACCTCTTTCCATTTCTCTTCTCCTCCCTCTGTTCCCCCTTTCCCCATGTCTCCTTTCTTCTCCGCTCCCTTTCTCTTCTTACCTCATTGTCTTCTCGCATCCCCTGCTCCCTCGTTCTTTTTATTTCTTCTCCCCTCTGTGTTGGTTTTTTTCTCTGTTTTTGCAGGTTATCGTAGCGATTGTTAAAGGCTTCTGAGGCGTCTTTGGACGTACGCGCCGCACAAGGAAGTTCCATCGCCGTCGATCTACCGGTATGCCGAAGTTCCCACCCGGAAGAAATGGTGGTTCACCGCACATGCAAACAGCCATTCTCGCGTGGCTCAATAAAACGTTGCACATGGAGAGGTCTACGTCGGCCACACATGATGGCACTAGACTCAGGGACCTCAGTAAAACTCGGATCGGCTAGCAAAACTACCTTAGGTGGAGCGTGTCCGTCATGCACCTCCTGCCATTGTTGCGATGTCTGGTTTTTGCCGAGCCCTTCTCTGCATCTGGGCTTCAGTGTTGTTTTTATTTAGTTGTTTAATTTCTTAGCTTGGTTATGTTGCTTGTAAAATAAATAGGGTTTATTCCTTTTTAGGTCTTGGCTCCTCCTTTGGAAGGAGCGGATTGAATTTTCTCCTTCTCTTTTGGAGTATGGAGGTGGTAATCTCTTGCCTTCCTCGAAGGGTGGAGGTTTGGTTATCTTTGCGCTTTCTTAGACATACCATACTCAATATTGGTTGGTTGAGAAACTAGAAATTAAGACAAAGCCTACCACGGTGTGTGTAGGGATACTATAGATTAGTGTTTAGTTAAACTTATAATACGGATTTATTCCATTTATTAGTCTCAGATGTAAAACTTAGCTTAATGAAATGAAACGTACTCTCACTTTTCAAAAAAAAAAAAAGATGATCATTCATAAAATAAATGATAAATAAAACGTAATATATAAATAAAAGAGATACAAAAATAATTTTGAAAAATTTATATAGTTTTTGACATAAAAATCTATGTTTATGGATCATTCAGGATGTGATCCATCAATTTTAATAATTTTAGAATTTCTCGTGACCTTCTATTATTCTCAATACCGAGAAGGAAATATGATTTCAAAGAGATTGGAAAAGACGCCCCTTGCGTAGAGTAGTATTTCCACGGAGGAAGATCTAATCGCATTTTTATAGTGATCTTTCTTCTTTAGAATAATCGAGTCTATTTGATTATGTTATTTTTGCCAGTCTAAGTTTTCTTTTATTTCTGAGAATGAATTCTTTTGTTTATTTTTTAATTCTTAATATATTTGTAAGAGGATTTTTCCTCCTATAAGCTTGTATAGCAAGCCCATGAGAGACTACTGAAAAACAAAGTCAGAGAGTTTGATCAAGTCCAACCAAGCCCAACAATCATTTACTAAAAAGAGTTAGTTGACCTCTGCAAAGTACTCGACTCATTAGCAAAATCCATCCATAAAACAATCCATGTGTAGGGAAAGAGAACGATGATAGGGGCAGAAGGGACTCGCTGCCTTGACACCTCCTTAATGACACCATACTCTTAGGAACATATGCAGACAAGTAAGCGGGAAATAGAGGGAATCATTGATCTCCTTACAATAGACATAAAATGGGGTTAATGAGGAATGTCTACAAAGTAAAGTGAATTAGAAAGCCATGCTGCATTAATGACACCACTCCCTGGAATCTATGCCATATTAATAGCATCGTCCTAGAAGGATGTCGTATTAAAAGATTCTGATTAAGTAAACAATTGGACAATATGGGCTTCTTGAAGTCAAGTACAAGCCGTTCCCATCCAAGAATCTAATATAAAAATCGACTTCCAAGTAAGAAGAACTCTATTTGATTCTTATAAGCTCACGCACAAATTATTAAGAAGATTAGGGGTGGGCAGTGGGTACCCACACCTGCTATCCCATCTGCATTCTACTGCGCATCGCCGTGTGGGGATGAAATCAACCATTCGGCCTGCTGGAGGTGAGGTCCCTCCGCCCGTTTTTTACACATAAGGCGGGAACAGTGATGGTATGGGGTTTCCTCCTCCCCGCTTTTACTCTGCTCTCGCCCTTGCCCCCGTCTTTCCTTATTATATATAAATATATATATATATATATATATATTAATAAATCACCAATATTATGTAAAATGATTTTATTAGTTTAGAATTTAGATTCTTAGAAAGTTAGAAGTTAGAAGTAGTATTTTAAATTGTAATATTAATATTTAACAACACAATATATAATTTTGTAAGATTAATTTATATTATTGTAAATTTATAATAACTTAGTCTTTATTTTAAATTTTACCGTTTTAATAATTTTTTTAAGTAACTTTAGACTTTAGTAATGATATATCGAATATTTTTTTAATATATAATTGTGTGTTTAAATCAGGTTTGGTAATATTTTGGACAAAAAATGATTCAAAAACTTGATATGGGTAAAAGATGACCCAAAATTGCGAAATAGGCTAAGGTCCTATAGGGGCCGGCGGGGGCAGGGGCTGGGGCGGGCAAATGGAACCCTACTCTCACTACCTCGTTGTGGAATGGGGTACCCCGCCCCCTGTAGGCAGGAGCGGAGGGCAGAAGTAGGGGTACCTCACCTTCGCTTGGGTGTGGATCACCCCTAAAGAAGATATACTAACTTTAGCATCAAATATTTTTTGGCCTCCACCAAAACCCCCTACTCTTTGTATTTTCTTAAGTTTGCATGTAAAAGACTCAAGATCAAAGTTATTGAAACTCGAATCAAAGACATACAAAACACGACGTTGGCAATATTGTAATTTAAAGAGAAATGATAGATGCAGTCATGGAGTTACAAGTAGTGTACAGTTGTTTTGAAAAAAAGTGAATATATATGGAATTCAAGTGAAAAAAGTTAACTTTTTTCTAGAGCGACTATATGCTGTTTGTAACTTCACCACTATATGTAACATTATTCTAATTTAAAATAGTGGTATTGTTAACTCATCTTGTTTCAATATATCGTCTAAACCTTTCCCTACTTTAAGAGCATGAATAATAATTTAGCTAAAGTTTGGCCAGAATTTGATTAAAGAGTTCAGTTTTATAAATTTACCTGACTACTTTTCAACAATATCAAATAATAGACTTTCTAAATCTATCTCTATTCATTTAAATATTTATTTCCAATCTTTCTTTAATTTTTTTTTATGATAGTTGGAAGTTTATTTAAATTAGTCCGTTAAAACTGATGCTCATAAAAAAAAATGATAACTTTTAATAAATATATTTTAAATTCAGCATAACTACTTATAAACATAAATATAATCGGATAAGTCAACATAGTACTTTTTGCAAACATATACAAACTAAATATAACATGATAGTTTTTCTATTAATTTGTTTTTCTCTCCAGAGAATATATAATAAGCTCCAGTTCCACTAAAGAAAATTAAAAAAAACACAAAATAAATAAAATAAGCAAAAATAATTAAATAGCTAATGATATTTGATTCAACGAATTTGATCTTTGAAAATTGTTCTAATTATTTTTACTGTTAATTTAATTAATCTGCTATAAACTATTTTTTAAAGTAATTAATTAAAATATAGCCAAATAATGAATTTGTCGTGTCTAATGTGAATACTCGCATTAAAATCTAGACACTTCATGCTTTATAAAATCTGGCAGAATTTTTGGTAAATGAATTTATTACAACAAATTGAGAGAGAAAAAGTAAAAGGCGCAGTGTGCAACGTAATATCATTCGTACTTTCAAAAGGGAAAACCCGCACCACTTTCAAGTCAAATACCATCCCCCGTCTCTCTCTCGCTCGCTTGCGCTCTCTCTCTCTCTCTCTCTCTCTCTCTCTCTCTTCACTACCTCTCTTTTTTTGAAAATCATTTCATTCACTGCTTCTCAGTCCTCCCAAGTCTGCGCGGCTGTCTCAACCACCTCACTTCCTGCGCCTGCGCCATCGACATCGCCATTGATTTCAACCCCAATCCATCTTTCTTTCCATCAGCTCCCACTTCTCTCTCTCTCTCTCCTCCTTTTTCCTTGTCTCCAATTCGTACTCCTGTTGTCTCCTCCACGCCTACTCAAATGAACAGCCACGCCAATCCTCTTCCTCTTCAGAGTCCTCAGCACGCGGATTGTGGTGTATCAAAGGTGAATGTAACAGATCGGGATTTTCTGGGTTTGAATTCTGCTGCTTAGAAGATTTCTTTTTTTGTTTTCCCGGTAGTGGGGAGTTTCTGGGTTTGGAGACGGCAATGGTTGCGGAGCCCTGGATTGTGAAGATGGGCAGCCAGGTGAGCTCGAATCTCAAGCATGCGCTCCTCCTCGAACCATCCAAGAAGAAGAGTTCAAAAAACAACCAAGTTCCAAATCAAACAATTGGCATCCTTTCCTTCGAAGTTGCCACCGTGATGTCAAAGACCGTTCACCTCCACAAATCCCTTACAGATTCCGAGATCTCCAAGCTCATGACCGAGATATTGAAATCGGAGGGAGTGTTGAACCTGGTGTCCTCCGACGAGTCCTATCTTCTGGAACTCGCTCTGGGGGAGAAGCTCGACGACTTGAACAGCGTCGCCGGCGTGGTGTCTAGGCTGGGCAAGAAATGCTCCGAGCCGGCCTTGCAAGGTTTCGAGCATGTGTACGGGGACGTTGTGAGTGGGGTTATTGAGGTGAGGGAATTGGGTTTCTTGGTGAGGGATATGGAAGGAATGGTGAGGAAGATGGAGAGGCTCGTGAATGCGACTGCGAACCTGTACAGCGAAATGGAGGTGTTGAATGAGCTGGAGCAGGCGACAAAGAAGTTCCAGCACAATCAGCACGAGGAGAGTAAGCGGACGTTCGAGCAGAAACTCATGTGGCAGAGGCAGGACGTGAGGCATCTCCAGGAGATTTCGCTTTGGAACCTTACGTACGATAAGGTTGTGGAGCTCTTGGCCAGAACAGCTTGCACAATATACTCTAGGATTTGTACAGTGTTTGGGTACCCTGCAATGAAAAAGAAGAACAATCAATGCGGGCCATTCTCGGGACAGATTGATTTGCATACGGGTCCGGAGCCGTTGAAACGGGTTCTTAGCAGGAGTAATGGGTGTCATTCGGGCAAGAAAAGGGTGACGAACTTTAATCCTCAAATTGATTCGCGGAGGGGAGAGATATCGGTGTTCCGACCTGAAGATCTTAGTTTCCCGTGTGGAACGAGCCCGGGGAGGCTTTTCATGGATTGCCTTAGCTTAAGCAGCTCGGTTTCCAAGTTTGATGATGATGAAGATGATCCTGCTTTGAAAAGATCCGAGCATACGAATCACTCTATTCTTCTCAATCGATCCCGAAGTCGGGTTTCATACAAATCCGGTGAGATGCAAAGTGCTCGCCTCGGCCCCAAGAGCCGGTTGACGGTCTATGCTCCTCCCAACACGGTGGGAGGCTCTGCTTTAGCCTTACATTATGCAAATATTATAATTGTCATAGAAAAGTTACTTCGCTATCCCCATCTCGTGGGTGAAGAAGCCAGGGACGATTTGTATCAGATGTTGCCGACGAGCTTAAGAATGTCTCTGAGGACTAATCTCAAGTCATACGAGAATCTTGCAATATATGATGCTCCCCTTGCACATGATTGGAAGGACAACCTTGATGGGATTTTGAAGTGGCTTGCGCCACTTGCTCATAACATGATCAGGTGGCAAAGCGAGCGTAATTTCGAGCAACATCAGATCGTTACGAGGTCAAATGTTCTGCTACTTCAGACACTCTATTTCGCCGACAGAAAGGGCACGGAGGCAGCAATATGCAAGCTTCTAGTGGGGTTAAATTACATATGTCGGTACGAGCATCAGCAAAATGCCTTATTGGACTGTGCCGGCAGTTTTGATTTTGAGGACTGCATGCAATGGCAATTGCAATGTGGAGCTGCTTATCTTGATTGACCACATAATTGGATTTTGAATACACGAAGTGGGTGGTAAAGCGATTTGTCTTTGGTTCCTGATACTTTATGAACACACAGATGATAGTTCAAGTTTCAACACGATGTGAATATCTGAGCTTCGCACATTTGAAGACAGTATCATGTTGCAAGGTAAGTGAATATGAATTCCAAAATACATACTTCCAATTATTTATGTAACAAAAAAATGTATCATTTTCTTTCTATGTCGAAGTTGTATATATATGTTCGTAAACATTAAGGCCCGTTTGGATGGTGGGATGAGATGAATTTACATGATTTGTGAATAGTAGTAAGATTGTTAGTTGAAATGAGATGAGATCGTTTCATCTCACCTGTCTCGAATCGGGCCCTAAGTTGTTTTTTTCCATCTCAAAATCCCTATGCGTTGCTTGCAATTTGTTACTTTCTGCATTGAGTCAGTAAATTATAATGGCAGAGTAAACGACTTGCACCAAGTCTCAATGGTGCTTCTATTAAGAACCATGTTAATGTAATCTTGGGGCCCTGGCATCCTTACTTGTGTTAAAATTGGTAGATAAAATTTTCACTTAGCAAGCATAAAGATTGGTTTAGGAACACTAGGCTGGAAACCTGTAACATTTTTTACCCGGGGCTGACTTGCATACATTGGTATAATCTCTAGCCTCTGTATGTTCTGTTGTAGCATTTCTAGTGTAAAATGCCTTTTGAGAATGATCAGAGAAAACCAACATTTCTGGTGCGGGTATTTGCCATCTGATCTGCTTAGAATTCCCTCCCTTCTCTACCACCCGCTAAGAATGATCTACTTGGTAACATTTTACATAATGTTAATTAGGCTGATCTCATATCCTTCATGTATTAATTTTAAGAGTCTCATCTCGAAGGAATGAATCTCTACTTAATACTCATGCATAGCAAACTCTCCATCAATTTTGGTGTTTAATCCCCCCCCCCCCCCCAAAAAAAAAAAAAATTCTGTGTACGGTTGAAAATATTGCCTCAATGCCTGCAAAATGGGCTATTTTCTTTCTGAGAAATAGTTTAGCAAGAAAGAGATTACCTAAAAATAAATCCACAAATTGGTGTGGCTTGATCCAGTGCATCAGGTTATAAAGTTACTTTAACGTAAAGTGTAAAGTTGATTTACCGTATCACATGAAGTCACGTTAAGTTGTGAAGTGTATTTATATCAGTTTTTAATTATTATTATTATTATTATTTTGAGCTTATACAATGACAAATTGACAGTGACTCCTCTATTTATTTTATGAAGGTTAGAAATGATTTGATTCCTAGTAATATTATTTTAGGAACTGCTATCTAAAATGCTCGACAGCAAAACTGATACTGGTAATGCAACAAACTTGCAAAATTCAAAAAAAAAAAAAAAGAAACCCAAAAAAGACCGTCCATGAAGTATGGTTGAACCTGTGCTCTAAACAATGCAATTGAGAAATTTAAAGCTTCATCCAACAAAGGGAAGCAGTTGAGGGCATTGACTATGATAATAAAAGAGGCTTCAGAGGTGTTGTTGGAAATCAATTAATTTTGAATGTGAAGTCTGCCACAAAGAGAGTGAGAGTCCAGCCTGTTCGCCTCTCATCTGTTTTTTATAGCCGCAATTTAGTGGGGGCACTACATGGGAGTACGTCAATTCATACTTAAAGATCATGTTCGGTTCAAGGGAAACGACCAACGTAGTCGATGGACAAAACCTCGTAATTGGATTGCATCTTTTAAAAGAATCGCGAAAATTTCAAATACCATTCTCATTTATGACCATAAACTTTGAATTATCACACTAATTAATCAGGACACGATCGATGATGGTTGGTTTTTATTTTTTCAATTTTTTTTTTTAATTTCCAGTCGTAGGTTGACTCACAAAGTCACTCAAAATGTGCTCTATAAACATTTATGTTAGTTTATTAAAAAAGGATTAGTAGATTGACTCAATTTTTATGATTGTAAGAGCATTTACAATAGTCTCAAACTTCGGAAAAAAAATACTTAGGAAGGATAAAAATAGAGTTAGTTTTCATTAACTCTATTGGCTAAATATCATATTGGCATAAAAAACTCCATCTCTCTCTTGCTTTTCGATTCTTACCTGCTGTGTTTCTTAATTTTTGTTTCTTAAACATATTTCATTATTTGCGTAGCTTTTTACTTTGATTTGCATCTATACTGTATTTGAAAATTTTGACCGTTGAAAAATGATGATCATTATATATAAAAAAAAACTTATTAGAAAATTTTATCCGATGGATTAATATGAATATTAAAGAAATAGTGTAATTTTTTAATAACGAATAAATATTCAAATTATAATTAGAATTAAAATAAATAAAAATGTCAAAATCAACATTTTAATAGAATAGTGATAGATTTATTGAGTTTGTTATTTGTTGAAAAGTGACTAGTTAAATTTGTAAAAGTGAATTTTCTAATCAAATTTTGATCAAACTTTATTAAGCATACTAGATTTATAAATTGTGAAACTACAAATTAACGTCTCCTTAAGTCGTGTGAAATTGAATTTGAAGATCTGAAGCGAAGAATATCTAAACTTATTAATTGGGCCTTACAACATTTATGATTGCTCAAATAAATATTTGGGCAGTGATATAGGGCTCCGACGTTGGTGTCCCTTTGCGCCTCCTAAGTAAAATTTTTTTTTTATATTTTTTTAATTCAATTTTTTGCTTTAAAATAATAAAAGGCGTGAAGATGAAATATATTTGTTTTTCTAATTATTTATTTATTTATTTTTAGAAGTCCCGGGGAGGTGCAAAGGGGCCCAATGCCGGGGCCCAAAACATTTCTATATGAGTAGCAAACGTTTACGCCCAGCAATTTACAAATTACCATTTAATAAAACTGAGGCCAATATCATCATTATTGAACAATATCATCCACTAAACGAGCATGCCTCGTAAGTGAGCTATTTCATTTACTTCTCTACCCAAATGAAGAACATTATGCTCCGGAAAATAAGAAAGTAGCCTTTGTATTTTGAAAAATGCTATTTTGACACCTTATGTATTTTATTTTATATATTTTAAAAAAAATATATATTTAAGATGATAAAAATAAAAAATGAAAAAAGAAAAAATTGAAAAGAAGAAGAAGAAGAATTTGTGCTAGGCAATATGTCCACATCGTTCAATGCTGGACGGCAGCCTAGCACTACTCTTATATTTTAGAGATCACTTTCACTTGCTTTGAGTAATTCGGTTCTTTAGAACCAATAGCTTCGTGAGAGTCTCCTCCCAAAGCAAATTACTAGAGAATTCTAAACACAAGATCATCTGAAGTCCCCTCAAAGCAGTTAAAAGTCTCAAATATCATCAACTTCATACTGCATTCTCACTTCTTTCTGACTTATGGCAAATAAAACATCACCCGCAAAGGCATAAGAACGAAATAATGCACCACCAAAATTAAACTTTAATGTAACCTGGTGAGGAGGTTTCCAAGGGAGAACACTTTCTCTACGTACAATCAGCTGCTGTAACTTAAAACGGGCCTTGAAACAAAAAACCAATTAGCCTGCGGATCATTTACTGGGCCACTTTCAACCTTCTTTTTTTCACTCCCAATATCTAACTCAGTTTCATGCAAATTAGCCTCGCAATCAACCATTTGACTTGAATTTTCTAAATTTCTTAACTCCTTGATCATAACGAAGATCCGGAATTGAATTCTCTGTGAAGTATATTCAGAAAAGTAATTTTCATGATTTCCGATATAATTTTTTTCAGAGAACTATTACAATTTACAAATATAAAGAGATTATATAAAGAAAAACTCACAAATTGATGTGATTTCATAATATTTATTGGATCTTTTTTATAATATAAGTTACTTTATAATTTGACGTATCACATTTAATTATATCAGTTTATCAATTTACTTTTGTGTAATCTCTTTGTAGTTATAGCATTTTCCTTTGTTTTATATTTATAATTATGATCTCTTTTTTTACAGGGAGCTTTACCGAGCCTCCAGAGCGTATCTCTTGGATGGTTTTGATGGGCTTGAGGGATCATGTGATCTTAGGTTATCCTCCTCATGCTCCCATGAAACTACCGCTTTAACTACGACAGTAAGTAGTTTTACAAGAGTTCTTTTCTTTAATCAGTACTACTAGCTGTTGGAGATTCTCAATTTATTTCTTTTGGGAATGAATTTCGTCTGATGAACATGGTTACCGAAACCGCCCTTGCATGTTCCATGTGTGCGTGAGAGAAAAAGAGAGAGTACTATTGTACTGTATGAGTTCTTTTAATTTGCAGTCTTGTAACCTTCATAAAGAAAAAAGAAATTGATATCATCTTAATTTGATGCAATGAACGATAGAATTGCTTGCTAATTCATGCATTATCTTCCTTAATATAGTTATTTTCTAATTAAGATGAATTAATGGTTGCCTATCTTAATTGGTACGTACGTAAAGCACTAGTAATTAAGTATTTATATGGTTTAATTTGATTTAAAATTTAAATCTTACGAGTGAAATTTTAATATTTAAGTGAGGTTGATGGTGCCTATATTCTACACAATAATTTGAGAATAGGAATAACTATTTCTATATATATATATATATATATATATATATATATCTTAAAGGTAGAGTAACGTGCAAGGCACACGCTCCTAGCTGAGAAAAAATATTGTGAAAATAATTATTTGTTACAAATATGCAAATTGTGATTGGAAATTCATAATAAATATTACAATATCCTATTTGTGTACTAAGTAAAAGAGAAATATATCAAGACATATTATAGCTTAATATGAGTCTGGTAAAAAAAGCAACACAGGAATATAAATTCTACTTTTAATCTTAAGAGCAACATATACTATACATGCAAATGTTTTGTAGGATATTCCTGAAAGTAGCTGTCACACTAGTGTTGAGTTATAAATGCATTCAAGAATCATGTTGATTTTTTTTTTTTTTTGTGGCATTGTTGCTTTCACTGGTTTAGTCCGCAGTAAGTTGAATATAATCTATTATTTTTTGGAAGTCTAAGCTACCATGTCATGCAAATAGGTCAAATGCTGCTGCATTGAATGAATCTGAAGTTTTTGCATTATTAACATAGAAATAAAACAAGATATATGGAAAAATAGGAAGTATGCTAAATAAATAAAAAAGGTGCAATTTGGTTTGTATTCTTTGTTTCATTTAGATGTCAGAGATATGGGGCATATGTCACCTCAAAATTAACACCATCGCCAGCACCACCACTACAAGCAGAGATATGGCGCATAGATTGTTTTTATGTACTTATAGAAATATTTTAAACTTAGCTCCTATTTCAGTACGTATAAAAAAAGCAAAACATCGGGTAAACTTTTGATGATTCTTAGAAAGAGCATTCAAGATTTGCTTGTTTTGGAAGGCTGGAAATTAAGAACATTTAAGATTTCAAATTTATATGTATTTCAAATTGATATCTCGCACACATAACTGCTTCATAGAATTCCAAATCATACAAACCATCCATTTCTAGCGCTTCTAATTACAGACAATAACACCATTTTTATCAAGCCAAACAAGCCAACTTGGGCCGAAGATCATTGCATGAGCACGCACAAGGAAATTGAAAAGCTAGCTATAGAATGATATCAAGTTTATAAAACAACGGCATTCGTAATGACCAATATAATTTTATTTGCTTTATGAATGCCAAGGCACATGATAACATGTCAATTGGTTTGGTATGGTGACACTGCAAACCAACCCTTCAACCTTTTTAAAGTGAGTATGAAATAGATAAAAGGTCCCAAACTAAAACAAATTGAAATCAAGAACACAACTTTCTCTCTATCTAAAATCCAATTCTGTTAAAAATATTTGAAAGAGAATTTATTAAAATGTCTAAAACTCAAAACCAACCTTCATAGTCTGGGTGTTGGTGACCAGAAAAATGAAATCGATAACCCTACCTTATTAACCTAGGTCACACAAGTGCACTACAGAGGGAAACGAGCTGAAAAATTCCACATCATCTGCAGTACTAGAAGCTTTGGGAATATCCTCCCAACCCTACAAAATCTATTATTTTTATAGCTGTTGTAACTGTTTTTTATTCCCTTTTTGTTATTCTCTTATTACTCATGCATGTGTACTAAAGCCTATGTAAGGTGTTAAAGATAATATAAAAATTGGTGGTGGTGAAAATGCAGCAAACTTTTTTATTTTCTTATTTTGTTCTGATATGGTATCAGAGCTACTGACTAACAGTCTCTTTGATCCCTCTTTTACAACCTCACCATGGCCACAAAACTAGCAAACCCTACCACACCTCCCACCTCTATTCTCTTCTCCTTTCTACATATAGTGACCATTAAACTCAACCTTGATAACTATTTGCTTTGGCGTGTTCAAATCTTAGCTTGTCTAAGAGGGGAGTACCTTTTCTCTTATATTGATGGAATGCAAGCAATCCTTCCTCAAACTGTTCCTACTGATTCTGACTCTATCACTAAACCTAACCCAACATATCTTTTTTGGTGAAGAATAGACCAATTAATTCTTAGCATTCTTTTTTCCTCATTGAATTTGTTATTGGTCATGTTGTTTCAACAGGAACCTCATGGGAATTATGGCTTGCTCTTGAGTCAATATGAAGCCCATACTCTCAATTCAAAGAGTTTTAAATCCGTTTTCAACTCACCAATTTATGTCATGGAGAGCAAACTATATTAGATTTTTTCAACAAAGTAAGAATGCTAGCCGATACCCTTGTAGCCACTGGCAACCCTTTTTCTGATAAAGAGTTTGTGACATATATCCTCAATGGTCTTGGCCCTTCCTATGAATCCTTTGTTACATCCATAACCACTGGAGTTGAGCTTATGACATCTCATTAATTCTACCATTTGTTGCTCATCCAAGAAAGTCGCATGTCCTATATATCATGCAGCAATAGCTCTCCCAACCCTTTTGAGCCCTATGCAAATCTGAGTACTGGAAGCTCATGTGACCAATGAGGCAGAGGCCCTTATTGTGGTGGTAGACATGCCTGTGGTAGGAGCAGATTCTTTTATAACAGAGATCGTTCTTCACCTCCGTTACACTTCAATACCAACCCACAACATTACAACCTAGACAAACCTACTTACCAAGTTTGTAATAAGCTTGACTACACTGCACTCCAATGTCATTTCTACTTTGACCATGCATACCAATGTGAACCATTTTGTTCCTTTGTGCCAACTGCTCCTCCCTCTAAGCCATACTTGATCAAACATGGTACTCGAACTCTACTGCCACTCACCATATAGTTCATGACCTCTCCCAACTCAACCTCTTGTCTAAATTGTATGCTAGAAATGATAAGATTCTCGTTGGTAACGGGACTAGACTACCTATTAATAATATTGGTGATTCCTCCTTCATTTCTCATGCCTCTTCATTTCATCTTTAGAATCTACTTCGTGTCCCTTCTATTACAAAAAATCTTGTCTCAGTTTTATAGTTTTGTACTGTCAATTCAAATTTCTTTGAATTTCATTCCATCCATTTTTTGGTTAAGAACAAGTTGACAAGGAAGCTCCTTATTAGCGGCCCAACTCATGATGACCTTTATCAATTTCATCCTCTCCTATCCTCATCCTTTCTGTCAACTCATCTTGGTGAAAAAGCCTCACTCAGTCAATGGCATAGAACATTGGGTCATCCCCTCCTTGATCTGGTTTCACGAATTGTGCCCACCAACTGCTTGCCTTATTTTTGGAATGAATCTACCTTTACTTGTCCGGAATGTCATCTTGCTAAAGCACATCGACTCCCTTTCTCTTCTAGTTTAGTATGTACTGTAAAGCCTTTAGACTTAATTTGGGCTAATGTACGGGGCTCGAAGCCTCCTATTTCAAGAAATAGCTTTAGGTATTACGTATCGATTCTTAATCAATTTACAAGATTCACTTGGATTTTCCCTATTAAATACAAGTATGATGTTATACAAGATCTTACTTCATTCATTAATTTTACCAAAAGATTTTCTAATGCTAAAATCATCTCCTTACAAACTGATGCCTGATGTGAAATTTTTTCCCTCACATCACTTTGTAACTCCTGGCATTTCTTATAGATTTTTATGTCCTCACACTAATTAACAAAATGGGCTTATTAACCTGTCCAAAATTATCCTCCCCTCCTCCATCTTCTTAACCTGTCCAAAATTATCCTCCCTTCATTCCTCATTCCTCCATCATCTCAACCTATCCAAGCAGACTTTTCTTGACCTAGTATCCTCACCGATGTCCTAGTCTTGTACCCTTCTCGACACTATCTTCTTTCCACTGCAATAGTACCGAACGAGTCATCCTAATTTACCTTAGCCTCGAAATACCTTGAATGACGCACTACCATGACCTGAAAGTTTGAAGCTCTCGCTCAAACAAAAACCTGGACTCTAGTTCCACCTTTGTTTGCTCCTAATCTCGTTGATTGCAGGTGGGTCTTTCAGACTAAGCTACGCTCCAATGGCTTAATTGAAAGGAGGAAAGCAAGGTTTTTGCCAAGGCCTTCCATCAATAGCCCAGAATCGATTATATTGAGATGTTTACTCTCGTTGTCAAGCCTTCCACAATATGATTAGTTCTCTCCCTCGTTGCTCGATGCTGGTCCCTTCGGCAGATTGATATCCAAAATGCATTCCTCTAGGGAACTCTCATCGAGACTGTCTTTATGGCATAACAACCATAAGGCTTTGTTGATCCCCATAAATTCAATTTTGTGTGTAAGCTCAACAAAGCTAATTATGGCCTTAAACAGGCCTTCTGTGTGTGGTTTGCACAATTGACTTCTTGATTCTTTAGCTTTAGAGGGTGATACATCTTTACTCATTATTTACAAAGGTGATATCTGCATTTTCATTCTAGTCTACGTTGACGATTTGGTAATCACTTCCTTTTCACCAGCTGCTATTGATAGTCTTCTTATTGTTCTTATCGGGTTGGAACTTGATTACTTGTCTGATGGTATACTTATTTCACAAAGAAAATACATTTTTGACATCCTAAGAAAATCAAACATGCTTGTAGCGAATCCGATTTCATCACCTATGCCCACCTCCACTAAACTCTCCAAATTTAATTCCCAATCTTTTAAAAATGTTACATTATTCAGAAGTGTTGTAGGAAACTTACAATGGATCTCCTTAACTAGGTTAGGCATTTTCTTTACTGTCAATAAGACTTGTCAGTTTATGCATGAAATTAAACTTAGTCACTGGACAAAAGTTAAATGAATTCTTTGCCATATTAAACTATCAATTAATCATGATCTTTTCTTCACAAATAATTTTGGATTAACCCTTCATGCTTACTTAGATGTACCTAGGCTAGTTGCCCAGATGATAGACGATCCACATGAAGATTTTGTATTTTTCTGGGCCATCATAGTATTTCATGGAGCTCTTGTAAACAACACAGTATAGCTCAATCCAATGCTGAGGCTAAATATAAGGCCTTAGCCAATACTACTACTGAACTTATATTGCTGCAAACTCTATTTAGAGATTTCAGTTTCTTCTTTTCACAACCACCTGTTTTGTGGTGTGATAACTTGGGTGCAATATACTTAACTTCTAACCCTGTTTATCACTCAGGTACTAAATGTAGGGATGTAGGGACGTTGATTTTCACTTTGTAAGGGACATGGTAGCTACCAAGACTCTTAAGGTCTCCTTTTGCAGCACTAAAGATCAATTGGTTGATGTCTTTACTAAGCCCTTAGTTGTAGACAAATTCTCTACTCTTAGATTGTGTCTCATTGTGCTTGACACCTTATTGGACTCGAGAGGCCGTATTAACCTAAGTCACACAAGTGCACAACAGAGGAAAAATGAGCTGGAGAATTACACATCAGCAACAGTATTAGAAGCTTTGGAAATATCCTTTTGACCTTGCAAAATTTGTTATTTTCACAACTATTGTAAATATTTTTTTATTCACTTATTGTCATTCTTTTATTACTCATGCATGTGTACTAAAGCCTATATAAGGTGTTAAAGATATTGTAAAAATTGTTGGTGGTGAAATACAGCAAGCTTTTTTTCTTTTTTTATTCTATTCTGATGTACCCCCAGTGTTTGTATTAAAAGAAAAATTCTTTCAAGCTACCGATTGAGATAAAATGAAGATCCATAGGAATTAAATCATAATTTGTTCCACACTTAAATTTATAATACATTATCATTGTATTTTTCTTTATAATATAAAATAATAACAAACACCCTACAGTAAAAGGCCTTAAAAAAGAGGCTAACTCGAACAAGTTTAGACAATATAAAATCTAAGCTCGTTGAGGGTAAGAAGGTTTGAAACTTTGTGATGGTACTATAATCCATCAAAAGTCTTTGGTGGCAAGGAAATATGTTTGCTTTTCTAAGCTTCCACAACCACTTTGATCAATCTATACCCCATGACCCAACTTGATGCTTGCTGAATATAAATTATAACTCTCATTGAAAGTGCTATTGAGACTCCAATGGAAACATAGTACCAATTGAAGAAGCTTCACAAATTTTTTTCTTTTATGAAATTAATTACCCCTTTCTTTGAGTACCTTTCCAAATGTACTATGTTGGCCTAACTACTCCAAAGGCTCAGGAATATGTTCTAATGCCAAATAATGAAGACTTTTTTGTCCATATTTAAAATATGGCATGATTATCATATTTAGTTCAAAAGACTTTCTTGTCCATTGGCTTCATCCACAATCTCTAAAGTAAACATGGTGGACTCTTCATATTTTTGAATTAAACATGGTAGATAAAACCAATCATACGAACATTTGTTTTTCTCTATATTTCGTCCATACTTCACAATTCCAAAGTGGGCTCTCCAAAAATTGTTTACTCTAGAAATATGGATGAAACCAAATACTGAAAACTTAACGCATTGCTCGACCTACAGACTCAAACAAAATGGCTATGTTCTAGTTCATGCCAAATAATAGAAATATTTATAAGAAATAACAAGATGCATAAATATTTATCACAAGAAAAATTAAAATTCAGAAATATTTATCACAAAAAAGGATGCAAAAACAAAACCCTAAATAAATCTAGAAAAAATTGAAATGCATACTAGAGGTGAAAATAAGGAAGAATCACCCACAAAAACCATGCACAACATGACTTTTTTCTTCTTTCTCAACACCCCAATCTCAAATCTCATAAATCGAAAATAAAAAGCCTCAACATGTGACTTTGCCCTTCACCCCTCCTATTAACTAGCCAATACATTCTCTTGACTGACAACGCCACACCACACCACAAAACAGTTAGACAAACCAGATGTGTGAGACCCAACTAAGAAGAACCCAAATTGTGACTGAACCCAAATCATGGCTTGTTTTCCATCGGTATGCCATAATATTGTGTGAACCAAAAGAATGAAATTATATGATAAAAGTAGGGACAAAATAGAAAAAAAAAGGACAAAACCATTGTTTATCTGCGATTCACAATTATTTAATAGAGTTAGATATATTTATTTTTTAGGGATGCTACTCATTATCCCATACCATGTATACACTTTACATATTCTAATATTTATTATTATTATTATTATTATTATTATTATTATTATTTTTAAAACTAATTAAGTTATTCTACTTATCATCCATATCTTACATGATATTATAATAATAAAAAAAATAATATAAAATAAGTATAATGTGTGGTGTGTGAAGATGATAATTGAAATTATTCTCTCTCTATTGCTTTTTTTTAGTCTAATGGATTTTTTGAAAATGGCCAAGCATAACTAACAAAATCAGCAAACTATGGTCAATAATACTCTACGTTTAGAATAACAACGTACTGTTCCAACTACTTGCTTGCATGCCCTAACCTGTGAAATGCATCCTGACAAGTGACTGGATGAGATCCATGCATCTCGATCGGTAGACCGTGCTTGCACAGGAGCTTTTATTTTATTTTTTTGCAAGAGAGTACTTGACAGTACTATTTTCAACATATACTATAGATCAGAGAGTTTCAATCAACACGGTAACATTTTTGGAGTCCTAATATTTGGCCTTCAAAAAAACTATTAAAAATGACTATAACTACTATGCGCTTCATAGGATAGCTAAAATTTGCTTTTCTTAGGTCAAAGAATGAAGAGTAGAGTAGATGATCATTTGGGATTCGATCGATATATGAAATCAAAATCATTTTTTAAGTTCAATTGAAGTATTTAGCTAATGATAAAGAAAGATGATAAATGTTTTCCCACCCACATGTACCATTCCACTAGTATTGATGTCTTTTACATACTGACCATAGATACAAACCTACACAAAATAATTTTATGATATAATATGTTTATACAGTAATTTAGTTGCACTTCGTCTTCTCTTCACGGTCATGGATACGCGAATTTTGATCAAAAATAGGTATAGTGCTTTAAACTCATGTAAGAGAAAAAAAAATGAGCACATATTGTAAGAAGGCATAAAGAAGACGAAGAAGAATCTGAATAGCAGAAAGCGATGCACGATGGATCTAGAAAAAGTTTGTATTGTATATTGAACAATGATGCATGATACAAATGAATTCCTAATATAGGCACTCAGCCCTAACAAACTAACATAATCATGTGCTAAAAATAGACAGTTAGTCAATTATAATAATATATACCAAAAGAGAAGAATAATCTAATAATACAAATAAATAGAGGAATAAAAAACAAGCCCAAACAACTTGTAGCCTGCTCAATGTGTAATAGCCTCCCGCAAGATGGAGAATAGAGATTCACTATTCTCCTTTTGGATAAAGTGGCTGAAGGATGGAAGAAGATAGTGCTTTGGTAAAAATACCCGTCACTTGACTGTGAAAAGCAACATGAGACGTGGTAATACTTCCCTCTTGAATCTTGTCTCTAATTAGGTAACAATTCAACTCGATGTGTTTCATTTTTTTTTGTGAAAAAAAGGATTTATAGCTATGTGTAAGGCTGCTTGGTTGTCAAAATAAAGTAAACCAGTTTGATGGTGGGAAGTCTTGAGATTAGTGAGTATACACCTCAACTAAATAAGCTCATAACAAGTAGAAGTCATGAAATAATATTCGGCTTCTATTGAAGATCAAGAAACTATAAATTGTTTCTTTGTTTTCCAAAAAACAAGTGAGTTACTAAGGAAGATAAAATACCCAATGACTAAGTATTGAGTATCAAGGCATGAAGCCCAAATAGAATCACAAAATGCCTTCAGTTGTAACAGAAAAGTGGAGGACATCAAAATGCCTTGTCCCGGGGCAACTCTAACAAATAAGCATCTTGCATACAGTGGCGAGATGTGTAGATGTGGAGTGATCCATAAATTGACTCAAAATCTGGACAACATAGCATATGTCAGGTCTAGTAATTGTTAAGTACAATAAAAGTTCAATGAGCAACAATAAGAGCTTGGATCAAGAAGATGATCACTAGAGATTTTGCAGATTTTCAAATTTTGATCAAGAGGTAACTTGAGAGGCTTGCTTCCAAGCGTGCCAGAGTCGGCTAGAATGTCTAAAACATACCTTCTTTGTAGCTTTTGGTTTTCAACAATCTAAAGCTAACTATGTTCTTTTCACTAATTGGATAGAACTTCATTTATAAGAGAGTAAGAGAACTTGAAGTACCATTGTATTGAGGCTTGCTTAAGGTTATAAAGACTCTTAAGCAACTTCCACACTTGGTGAGGTCCTCTTCTATTATATCTAGGTGGTTTATGCATATAAATTTTATCTTCCAAATCACCGTGGAGAAATGTGTTATTGAAATCAAATTGGTAGAGAAACCACCCTTGGACAGCTACCACCAAAAGTAATACTCTAATTGTAACCAATTTAGCAAAGGAGGAAAAGGTTTTCTTGTTTTTTCGTGTTAGTCGATACCTTTTTACTATGTAAATCCCTTGAAAACAAGCCTAGTTTTCAATTTCTCAATAGTTCCATCAGAATTGAATTTTGTTTTGTACACATATTTGCAGTCAATTGCTTCTTTTCCAGGGCTAAGTCAGTGATGAGCCAAGTGTGATTTTGTTTCAAGGCTTGAAGCGCATAATTTATAGGTTGATACAAGATAGGATGTTTCACTACTTGCTTATATGTTTGTGGCTAAAAAATAGTGGAAATGGAAGTGGAGAAGATAGCAAAAGAGAGTGAAAATTTTTGGTATGTGAGAAAATCGTCTAAAGAGTGACTGTTATCAGTGACAACACCTTCAATAATGGTGGGGAAGCAAGAAGGGATGCCTGTTGATAGTGAGATTTTTTGAGGTATTGAATTGATCTCCTTAGTCTTGTTGATCTGCGAAGAGGTGGGTTAGGAAGTGAACTGGGAGAGGTATTTATGGAGACAAGAGGTGTGGAGGAATGTGGATAATGTGTGTATGTAGGTTCTGGACAGAAATTGGTTGGGGAAGGTTGGTCAGAGTTAAGGTTTGATGGAATGAGATTAGAGTTGAAGATGGAAGCAGGAAAGTCAAGAGAATTTGGCAAAAGTTTAGTAAACACAAAATTAGTGTGGGATGTAGTGGATGTGTTTGGAGACATGGAACGAAAATAGAATATTAACTTATGAAAGACCACAACCCTAGGGATGAATGTTGTTTTTGTGTTTAGATCAAGAATTTTATATCCCTTGATACCAAATGGATAGCTAAAAAAAATACACATACGATCTCGGGGATCAAACTTTTTTCTATCATTAAAAAGTGTAGTTGCAAAACAAAGTGATCCAAAAACTCTCATGTGAGCATAACGGGTTTTAAGTTAAATAAAAGTTCATATGGAGATTTGTTTTGAAGAAGAGGGCTAGGAGTCCTATTTATTAAGTATGTGGTTGTTAAGATACAATCATTCCAGTATCAAGGGGAAGACTAGCTTGAATTTTAAGTACTCGAGCCACATTGAGTAGGTGTTGGTATTTTCTCTCTACGAAGTCATTTTATTGGGGGTGGCAACACAACTTTTTTGATGTATAATGCCTTTAGTGTTAAAAAAATCCGTCATCTAAAATTCACCCCCATTATCACTTCTTAGAATTTTAATTTTGAGGTCAAATTGATTTTTAACTAGATTAGAGAAAGAGGTAATGTTTTTTTTTGGTTTCTATTTTATTTTGAAAAAGTATAACCAAGTGCTTCTAGTGAAATCATCAACTATTGTTAGAAAATATTTTGAACCATCATAGGTATCAATTGGGCATGGTCCCTATAAGTCATAATGTATAATTTCAAAAGGTCTATTAGTCTTATGTTGATTGTGAGAGAAAGGTAAACGATAGAGCTTGACCAATGGTCAAATGCAACAAAGTCTTGTATTAATAGATGAAACATATTTCTTGACAATAAGATTTGTAATTAAACTCATATATGGAAATGGAAGGTGACCTAGGCCACAATGTCATAGTTCAGTACATCACTATTGTGTAAATAGAAACTGAACTAGTAAACTTATTAGTGGAAAAGTGTGAGATTGTGGTGTCTAGAATAGAAAGAGAGACTGCATTTCTCAAGAAATGATATAGGCATTCTTGATTGTACCCTTCCCAATCGTTGTCCAAGATAAAAGGTCCTGAATAAGACAACGGTTAGACAAAAAAAAGCTAGACAACATGTGAGAGAGGTAATGAGTTTCTTTGCTAAAATTAAATTAAAATAAAGGGATAGTATGCATAAAACCTCATGTAGGCAAATGGATGGTGTGAGCTGGACAATGTCAATGTGAGTGATAGGGGCTTCAGTACCATTGGACATTTTAACAAAGTAAGCAACATGAACAGTGACAGTGATGAGTAGTGAGTGCAGCATGTCTCAAATGAGTGACCATAAATCTTACGATAGGTGCAATAGGTACGTTCTTTCTTAGATAAGGGTCTGGACTGATGTGGTTATTTGGTAGGGGGATAAGATATGGGAAATGATTTAGTGTTGGCGTTTTTGCTGCTGGATAAGAAAAAAAACATTGGTCATTGATGGTAAGGGGTCTAAGAGCATGATTTAGTCATAGACATTGGAATGGGTATTGATTACGCCCAAAGAATAACACTGTCGTTTGCAGTATAACTTTGGGGTGTCGATTCCACAGGGAGATGGATTGAGAAATTGAAGAACAGTAACGAAATTAACAAAAAGATTTAGATGAGTGCGAAAAGTAAATTTTAGAGTGTGACGTAAATTAAAACTAAATGAGTAATTTGAACAGTATAAAAATGAGACGAAAAGTAGAGCATCGGGAATCCTTGATATATAATTGGTATTTTAATTATTTTCGATTCATTAATAACTCAATTGAAAATTCTATGTCCAAATTTTCAATTGAAAAATAAAACATTAATAACCAGATTTAAATCAAATGTAATCTTTCGAAAAATCATTCGTCACAATATAAGAACATGAATTGTTATCGATATTAAGGAAATTCAACGTTGACAATATACTCGTAGAGCAATATTGCAGCAGAGAATTAAATTAAAATAGATAACCAATTGAACCAAACATAATTAAAGGATTATTGCATTCAATAGAAAAAGCATGACTGAATCTATAAATGAAATAAATTCTAAAATTATTTGGTGATGAAAATATTTATAATAAATTTCGAATGACTAAACAAAAGAGTTTAATATTTGAAGAACACATATATGAATAAAAAACAATTACAAATACCATTATATATACAAATTCATCCCTAACTCTACTAGAAAATTAATTACACATATTGAAAATATGCAACAAAAATTTTTCAAGGGATAATATGGAAGAGCCAACCATTATTTTCTTCTCTCTTCTTTGGTTTTTCTTTTCTTTTCTCAAGCTCTCAAAAACAATGTCTCTTCCAAGGCATCCAAGCACACTAAGCATGATCTTAGAACACACACCCCTCCCTTCTATTTATAAGCATCCTTCATGCAAGTTGTCATGACAAAATCATCACAATTTCAACTTGTTTTGCCATGTACCATTCTTGAATCCAAGTGATTTGTGAGTTGTCATTTTGATCATTTGTTTTCCCACTATGCATGAGTTGGATTTTGCTTGTAGGTTGAGTGTTTCAATTTTGCTTCTCTATTCATTAGTTGTCTTGTATGACTTAATATCTTGTGGTCAAATAATTTGTTTTGAAAAAACTTGAGTGCACTTCATCTTGCATATGAATTGATCATTGAATTTCCAAGTTGGTGTAGGAATGCTTGCTGGAAAATATTATGATGACATTTGGATTTGATGCAAGTGGCTGAAAAATATCCAGGAACGTCAAGTGCAGGTGTGTCCACTTGATGGTCAATTTTGTCTTAGATTGAGTGGATATCTCTTCAAACATAAAACTAAACGTTATAGATATTTCTCTTGCGGTTCTATAGATATTTCACAATTATCTTCATTTGCTCCTAATGCCTCTATTTGTGTCCTAAATCAAAATATAAGAATAATGAGTATATTTAGGCATCAAATAAGAATAAAGTATTAAACCTTAAGAGAGTAAAATATGACATTTTATATTCTCATCAATATATTAAATCATGCTTATATCTATCTCAAGATAAATGACCATTAATTTTAATAACATGAGTTATATTCATTATTTTCTCATTTTTTTTAGTATTTAAATAGAGTATTTAGAGTACATTTTTGTGCACTCATCACATCCCCCAACTTACTCATTGCTAGTCCCTAGCAATTTTCATGCAAAATGACGAGAAAGACCAAAGAAAATCACACATAGGGGCCATCAAGACACATTTTTCAAATTTACATATCAAAACAATCTTAGAAATTCAATAACCCTTTCACAAGTAATTCAAATATAGCATTCCACAGAGTGTGTATGTGTTCCAAACTATTTTTATCAAATCAGAGGTTTCGACACATACAACATTAGAATATCTTAAGTAAAAAGGTTCAACTTCATAACTCACGGGTATAGAAGTGTTTCATGTAAGGGTTCTCTCTATGGAGTTGACAAAGGTGTACATTTACTGTCATGGAAATTTAGCCAATTATATATAAGTAACAAGTAAACATTGATCTTATGATAGGAATACTAACAAATGAGATTTTCACCATTCTTTCCACAAGCATACTTAGGATCGGAAAAATCAACACAAAGGGTTGTAATGTGGCTTAGGATTGGGGTTCATAAGAAGAAAAGGTTAAGAGGTTTCAAAAACTTCCAAGTATACACAAAAGGGAATCTGTTAAATTTTTCAGTAGACTATACTTTCCTTTTGATGTACTTTTCAATTTTTTAGATTTTTGACTAAGTACACTTTTCCATCTTCTTTTGCCACTGGTGTCTTCGCAATTTGATGAACTCTTTCATGAATAATTTGATAGACACATCTAGCACCATGCCATTTTTGTCATGGTTTTCTTTTTTCTTTTTTCTTTTTTTTTAAAATGATAATTTCACACTTAGTACATACTTGGAAGTAAAATGGTAGGAAAATATAGTGTATAAGCTATACTCCAATGTGGAGAGGTATGTATGATGTAGATATGAAAAGAAAAGGCCATATGTGTATATTGGCTCAAAATTGACTGCTAGGGATCTATGATGAAAAGGCTCAGCTTGAAAGGCTCAAACGTTAATCTTAAGTTAACTTTCGTCATATCTCAAGTATATCCACCATCTTACCACAAACCATGTAATGATATTCTCAAAAGAAGTGTCAAATTCAACAGATCAATGGATACTTATCACAATTTCTGTATTTGTAAGCTCTCAATTCTCATAAAATTCACATGAATACTTGAGCAAAATAATTCTTTAGTTACATGTGTCAAATCACCATATTACCACAAAATTTGGAGAAGTGCATAAATGGTTATGTGGATAGTTTAGCAAAATGATTTAAGATGGGTTTGCTGAATTCACCAAGATGGTTATGAATGAGCATGAGTATCATGTGTGAAAAGATGCCTGTGTGAAAAAATTTGGCAATTTTTTATATATTGATTGAAATATGCCACAGAGTTTAAATAACAGATTTGTATTCTCACCCCCCAACTTAAATGAAACATTGTCCTCAATGTTTAAGAATCAGAATTGAATAACTAAACAAGGTAGAATACACCTGATGTGGGATGTGGGTGGCTTGCTTGGTATCAAAGATGGTATTTGTCAAAATAAAATTAACTTATAACAAAATAAAGTAAACAATAAACAAAAATAAAATGAACGAAAATAAAATAAAAGAAAAACATACTTGGAGATGGTCAAGATTGATATACTGGGTCCATAAGTGGAATGTCTTCTACTTCTGGAATTTGTCTATCAATTAAGATTTTGAGGCGTTGACCATTTATTTTGAAGATACATCCATCTTTTGGATTTTCTATTTTTACCGCCCCATTTGTGAAAACGGTTTTTACTATAAAAGGGCCGGTCCACCTAGATCGAAGTTTTCCTGGATGCTTATGGAGTCTTGAATCATATAAAAATACTCGATCATTAGGCTTAAATGTTCTTCTCAAAATATTTTTATCATGAAATACTTTCATTTTACCCTTATAGATCTTGGAGTTTTCATAAGCATCATTTCTCAATTCTTCTAATTTCGTCAATTGAAATTTTCTAAGTTTTCCTGCTTTTTCCAAGTCAAAATTGAAATGTTTAATGGCCCAATATGCTCGATGCTCGAGCTCCACGGGCAAGTGACAAGGTTTTCCAAAAACAAGTCTATAATGTGACATGCCTAAGGGAGTTTTGAAAGCTGTACGATAAGCCCAAAGCGCATCGATTAGTCTCAAAGACCAATCTTTCCGATCCAGGTTGACCGTTTTTTCTAAAATTTGTTTAATTTTCCTATTCGCAAGTTCAACTTGTCCACTTGTCTGAGGGTGATATGCAGTAGAAAACTTATGAATCACCCCATATCTTTTCATTAAAGTTTCAAAAGAACGGTTGCAAAAATGCGTACCTCGGTCACTAATGATAGCACGTGGGGTACCAAATCGAGATAATACATTTTCTTTGAGAAACTTAATTACCGTCCTGTTATCATTGGTCCTGCAAGGTGCTGCCTCTACCCATTTTGACACATAATCTACTGCCACAATAATATATAAATATTCAAAAGAAGAAGGAAATGGTCCCATAAAATCAATGCCCCAACAGTCAAAAATTTCAATTACCAAAATTGGGTTTAAGGGTATCATATTACGACGGGTCATAACTCCTAACTTTTGACATCTTTCGCATGAGCGACAATAGATATTTGTATCTTTAAACAAGGTGGGCCAATAAAATCCACACTGCAGGATTTTTGCAGCGGTTTTCTTCATTGAAAAGTGGCCACCACAAGCTTGGGAATGACAAAATTCTAAAACGCTTGCAATCTCTTCATCAGGGATGCAACGCCTTAAAATTTGATCAGGACAATATTTGAAAAGGTAAGGGTCATCCCAGTAGAATTTTCGTACCTCAATCATGAATTTCCTTTTGTCTTGGGTGCTAAAATCCTTTGGTATTTCACCTGCAGCTAAATAGTTTACAATATGAGCAAACCAAGGTAGAGAAGTAATAGAAAGCAAATGCTCATCGGGAAAATCATTTTTGATTGTTATGTGGTCAGAAATGTCCTCAAATGTGAGTCTAGAGAGATGGTCTGCCACTACGTTCTCCACTCCTTTCTTTTCTTTGATGGTGATGTCAAATTCCTACAAAAGCAAAATCTATTGTATTAATCATGCCTTAGCATCCTTTTTTGTAAAAAGGTACTTAAGGGCTGCATGATCTGTAAAAATAATGATAGGAGAACTAATCAAATAAGCGCGAAATTTATCCAAAGCAAATACTACAGCTAACAACTCTTTTTCAGTGGTGGAGTAATTCATTTGTGCACTATTTAGAGTTCGACTAGCATAGTAAATGACAAAAGGTTTCCCTTCTCTTCGTTGTCCAAGAACAGCACCTACAGAAAAATCACTAGCATCACACATAATTTCAAAAGGTAAATTCCATTCAGGTGGTTGCATTATGGGTGCTGAAGTAAGCTTGCCAATTAATATTTTGAAAGCCTCTTGACAAGCTTGTGTCCATTCAAATGGGGCATCCTTACCTAGGAGGTTACATAGTGGTCTAGATATGGCAGAAAAATTCTGTATGAATCTCCTATAAAAACCTGCATGACCAAGAAATGATCTTATATCCTTGACTATTTTAGGTGTAGGCAATTTAGAGATTAATTCAACTTTTGATTCATCAACCTCCATTCCTTTGGAAGAAATAATATGCCCTAAAATAATACCTGAAGGTACCATAAAGTGACATTTTTTCCAATTTAAAACCAATTCTTTTTCTTCACAACGAGTCAGTACTCTTTCTAAACTCATTAAACATGCATCAAAAGAAAATCCAAAAACAGTCAAGTCATTCATAAAAACTTCCATGCACTTTTCAACCATATCACTAAAAATACTCATCATGCAACGTTGAAAAGTAGCTAGAGCATTACACAGTCCAAATGGTATTCTGCGGAAAGCATAAGTACCGAAAGGAAAAGTAAAATTGGTTTTATCCTGATCTTCTAATGCAATTTCAATTTGATAATAATTAGAATAACCATCCAGAAAGAAATAAAAAGGATGACCAGCCACCCGCTCGAGAATTTGATCAATAAAAGGAAGCAGAAAATGGTCTTTTCGTGTGGCGGCATTTAATTTTATGTAATCAATGCATATCCGCCAACCAGTCACCAGTTTTGTAGGGACTAACTCTCCGAGGTCATTTTTTATCACAGTTACCCCTGACTTTTTAGGAACAACCTGCGTAGTACTTACCCATTTACTATTAGCAATATGATATATCATTCCTGCATCTAATATGTTGAACTCAAGATTTCAAGGTTCATGTAAATCTACACATGGATTTTGATGATAACAAATAAATTCAAAGAATAAAGGAGTCTCAAGCTCAAGTTGTCTACACAATACAATCAAGCACATCAAGGAACCAAGCATGATCAAGAAGGGAACAAGTTCACATTAAAATCATAGAGTAATTTTGTAAATCTCTTAAAAATTCGAAATTAGGATTAAGGCTCAAAATAAATATTTTATCATAAAGCATTAAAATACATTTTCCACATGTGCATGAATATTTTGAAAACTAAATTTGAAAATTTTGAAAGATGATTGATTGTCATCTTTCACATGTGCATGACATGATTAAAGGTTTGAATTTTGAAAATATTAAGATGATTGATTGTCATCTTTCACATGTGCATGATATGATTAAATGTTTGAATTTTGAAAATATTAAGATGATTGATTGTCATCTTTCACATGTGCATGTTTTATTTGAATATTTTCAAAAGTGGTGGATGATTTTCTTGACTTATGCAAAAGGTAGATGTCTTTGTTTGAAAATTTTGAAAAGTAAAGTGTACTCCTTTTGTCATATGCAAAAAGTAAAAAATTAGGTTTGAAATTTTTGAAAAATAAAGTGTGCTCCTTTTGTCACATGCAAAAAGTAAAAAGATTTGATTTGAAATTTTTGAAAAGTGAATGATGATGTCTTTGACATGTGAATCTTTTTAAATTTGAATATGAAGTCTCATATGCCTATAAATAGATCATTTGAGAGCTTCACATTCACAACACTAAGAGCATACAACATTCATTCAAAGTTTTCATTATCTCTTGTTTAAGCATTGAGCCTTAACCCTTGTTCATTTTGAGAGATATAGTTTGCGCTGTATTGTTTTTATTTCACTCATTGAGGAGTGTTTTCTGATAGCCTACCCACTATCAATTCTTGTATCAGTAAAATGGTGTGTATAACCCTTGTGTGTGTAGAAGGTATTCTACACGGGGAATAGTTAAATTACCAAGTGTAAGGTGATTGGAAGTGTAGAAGGTGTTCTACATGAAAAATAGTTAAATCACCAAGTGTGAGGTGATTGGAAGTGTAGAGGATGTTCTACACGGATTCTTTGGAGCGGTGCTGCTCAAAGGTGTAATAGGTTTTTATCTCCACCTAAAGGAGATTGAATAGTGGATTTGGGGATTCTCAAGGGGTAGCTTGAGGCGAGGACGTAGGCAGTGGGGCCGAACCTCGTTAACATACTGAGTTTACTTCTCTCTTACCCTTACTCTTTATATTTATTGTTGTTTTATATTTTGTTTATATTTTATATTATATATTTGATTTATAATTTTTATTTTTTTAAATACAACTCAATTCACCCCCCCTCTTGTGTTAGTCATCTGGGCAACATAATAGTTTCAATACTTCATTTTTCACAACTTCTTTCATTGTGGGATTAAGTCTACGCTGGGGGTCTCTTCGAGGATTAGTTCCTTCCTCTAAATTTATTTTATGAGTACAAATCAGGGTACTAATGCCTTTTATATCAGCAATACTCCATCCTTGGGCTGATTTATACTTGCATAAAATCCGAATTAATTTCTCACCTTGAGACTCAAATAATTCAGATGAAATAATAACAGGAAAAGTATCACATGGACCAAGGAAAACATGCTTTAAACCCTTAGGTAGGGATTTTAATTCAACTTTAGGGGCTTCCCTACTTGAAGGAATCTGTCTTTCTCTTTTTTCAGGCAACTTCTCAAACTTTGGTTGCCATGCCTGTGTGCTATAATCATGAGTTCTGTCAAAAATAGCACAAATGTCAACTACATCAGATGAATCACTTATAAGATTAAATTCGAATTAACAATAAAGTATTTAAGGGGATCTGAGTCATGAGTTGTAAGAACATCCCTTTTTATAAGTGAGTCAATCATGTATGTTTGATGACACTCGACATCCTCTTCTAGCTGTTTTGCAATATGAAAAATATTTACCTCAAGAGTCATATTGCCAAAAGAGAGTTTCATCAATCCATTTCTGCAATTGATAAGAGCATTAGAAGTAGCAAGAAAAGGTCTACCTAAAATTAATAGAATTTTAGAGGTGGTTTCTATAGCAGAACTAGTATCTAGAATTAAGAAATCAAGAGGATAGTAAAATTTGTCAACTTAAATTAAAACATCCTCTACCACACCCCGTGGTGCTCTGACTAAACGATCAGCTAATTGCAATACCACAGAAGTTGGTTTGATTTCTCCCAATCCTAATTGCAAATAAATAGAAAATGACATTAAATTTACACTAGCCCCTAAATCTAGCAAGGCCTATCCAAGCTCATGATTGCCAATGTTGCATGTGATGGTTGGACATCCAAGATCCTTGTACTTAGGGGGAATCCACTGTTCAATTAGAGCACTAACTTGCTCTGTCAAGAATGCAGTCTTCTTCACATAATGCTTCCTCTTAACTGTACACAAATCTTTGAGAATTTTTGCGTAAGTAGGAACTTGTTTAATTATATGCAAAAGAGGAAGATTAATTTTTATCTGTCTAAGATTTTCCAAAATATCATTGTTATGATCTAGAGTTTGTTTACTTGACTTTAATGCTTGAGGAAAAGGTACCTTACCAGGATTTGTTGTTACCGTAGGTTCCTCGGGTTTTGTTACCTCAAGTTCTTTGGGAAGCTCAGGACTGCTGCTATCTTGATCTTTCTCTACATCTTTTTTTTTTGTCTATTATTGGATCACGTAGAGACTTAACACTTCGTGTCATAATGGCATTTACGTCCTTCAGGTCTCCTTGTGCCATATGTTGACCATGAGGTACAAATTGAGTTTGGGAAGGAAACTTACCTTTCTCATTCATAGTCAATGAACTCATTAGTTTAAACACCTGGCTCTTGATTTCCTTATTTTCTTCGACAACCTGCATAATCAAAGATTCAAATTTCTGATTAGTCTTACCCTGTATTTCAATAAAAGTATGCAAAGTATCTTCTAAAGAATTTCTAGAAGATTGAGGTTCACGGTATGGTGCAGGATATGATCTAGAGGGTTGTGCAGGCTGCTGGTTTTCAGACTTCCAGCTGAAGTTGGGATGATTACGCCATCCTGGGTTGTAGGTTTCAGAATAAGGTGTGAAGGACTTTTTGTACATACCCAGAGAATTACTTTGTTCCTCATACATACCATTCATGTTAGTATGTGTATGACACTCTTGGGAATGATAATCTATCCCACCACAAACAACACATGGCCCAAAAGATTCTGCTTGATTAGCTATGTATGTTGGTTTTGAGTTTTTGGTTTTCAATAACTCTAATTCTCTGGTGAGGATTTCAACCTTAGCCTTAAGGTTATCCTTCTCCCTTAGATGGTAAATACCACCACTCAAGTTTCCTGTAGGTCGTGACCTGTTTGTGCTATCAGTAGCACTAGGTCCAGTCCAAGTATGAGCTTTTTCAGCAAGCTCATTGAGGTACTCTATGGCCACATCGGGATTTTTCTGTAAAAATTCTCCATTGCACATCATTTCCACGAATTGACGTTCCCTGGGCGTAAACCCTTCATAGAAATAACTCACTCAGCGCCAATTCTCATATCCATGGTGGGGGCACATACTCAGTAATTCTTTAAGTCTTTCTCAAGATTGGTACAAAGTCTCACTATCTTTTTGTGCAAAGGTAGAGATTTGTCTTTTTAAAGCATTGGTCTTATGTTGGGGAAAGTATTTATTGAAAAATACTTGAGTCATTTCACTCCATGTTCCAATAGACCGTGGTCTTAGTGAGTACAACCAACTCTTAGCTTTATTGTTTTTTAAAAAAGGAAAGAACTTTAGCCTTAATGTTTCGTCAATGGTATTTTGACTGTGAAATGTTGCAACTACTTCCTCAAATTCCCTAATATGAACATAGGAGTTTTCATTTTCTAGACCATGGAAAGTCGAAAATAATTGTATCATTCTTGTTTTAAAATCTACATGACGAACATTAGGTGAGAACATAATACAGGATGGTGTGGCTGTCCGTGCGGGATGAAGATAATCTTGGAGGGTTCTAACAGGTTGGTCCACGTGTTCACTCATCGCGTCAGAATTGGAAGAATTATCAAACAAGCGATTAGAAAAATTAGATTCTGAATCTGATTCTAGCACGGGTCTACTAGCAAACCGTCCAAAAGGTCTCTGTACCTGCGCATGCAAAGTAAAGAAAAACGTAATACTGAAAAAAAAAATTACGAAAAGAAAAGTAAAATAAAATAAAGATGCAGAAAGCTAAAAAGAAAATGAATGAAGCTAACGCTTTTTTTTTTTTTACAAACTACTAAAAAAAACTACAAATTCTTTAACCGTCTAACCGACAACGGCGCCAAAATTTGATTACGCCCAAAGAATAACGCGATCGTTTGCAGTATAGCTTTGGGGTGTCGATTCCACAGGGAGATGGATTGAGAAATTGAAGAACAGTAACGAAATTAACAAAAAGATTTAGATGAGTGCGAAAAGTAAATTTTAAAGTGTGACGTAAATTAAAACTAAATGAGTAATTTGAACAGTATAAAAATGAGACGAAAAGTAGAGTATCGGGAATCCTTTGTATATAATTGGTATTTTAATTATTTTCGATTCATTAATAACTCAATTGAAAATTCTATGTCCAAATTTTCAATTGGAAAATAAAACATTAATAACCAGATTTAAATCAAATGTAATCTTTCGAAAAATCATTCGTCACAATATAAGAACAGGAATTGTTATCGATATTAAGGAAATTCAACGTCGACAATATACTCGTAGAGCAATATTGCAGCAGAGAATTAAATTAAAATAGATAACCAATTGAACCAAATATAATCAAAGGATTATTGCATTCATTAGAAAAAGTATGACTGAATCTATAAATGAAATAAATTCTAAGATTATTTGGTGATGAAAACATTTATAATAAATTTCGAATGACTAAACAAAAGAGTTTAATATTTAAAGAACACATATATGAACAAAAAACAATTACAAATACCATTATATATACAAATTTATCCCTAACTCTACTAGAAAATTAGTTACACATATTGAAAATATGCAACAAAAATTCTTCAAGGGATAATATGGAAGAGCCAACCATTATTTTCTTCTCTCTTCTTTAGTTTTTCTTTTATTTTCTCAAACTCTAAAAAACAATGTCTCTTCCAAGGCATCCAAATACACTAAGCATGGTCTTAGAACACACACCCCTCCCTTCTATTTACAAGCATCCTTCATGCAAGTTGTCATGACAAAATCATCACAATTTCAACTTGTTTTGCCATGTGCCATTCTTGAATTCAAGTGATTTGTGAGTTGTCATTTTGATCATTTGTTTTCCCACTATGCATGAGCTGGATTTTGCTTGTAGGTTGAGTGTTTCAATTTTGCTTCTTTATCCATTAGTTGTCTTGTATGACTTAATATCTTGTGATCAAATAATTTGTTTTGAAAAAACTTGAGTGCACTTCATCTTGCATATGAATTGATCATTGAATTTCCAAGTTGGTGTAAGAGTGCTTGCTGGAAAATGTTATGATGACATTTGGATTTGATGCAAGTGGCTGAAAAATATCCAGGAACGTCAAGTGTAGGTGCGTCCACTTGATGATCGATTTTGTCTTAGATTGAGTGGATATCTCTTCAAACATAAAACATAAAAGTTATAGATATTTCTCTTGTGGTTCTATATCATCTTGAATCAGATCAATCGAAGATTAGATGAGAGAGTTATGCCTATATTACGAAAAGATGTCAAAACTATCTAAAATTCCACAATTATCTTCATTTGCTCCTAATGCCTCTATTTGTGCCCTAAATCAAAATATAAGAATAATGAGTATATTTAAGCATCAAATAAGAATAAAGTATTAAATATTAAGAGAGTAAAATATGGCATTTTATATTCTCATCAATATATTAAATCATGCTTATATCTATCTCAAGATAAATTACCATTAATTTTAATAACATGAGTTATATCTATTATTTTCTCATTTATTTTAGTATTTAAATAGAGTATTTAGAGTGCATTTTTGTGCACTCATCAGGTATCATAGAGGCCCACAAGAAATTGGAAAAAAATAGTCATGTTGGTATCTGTCTAAAAGGGTTTTCATGCTTCCATAGTTTCAGAAGCTCGAGACTCAAATTGAGGAATTAGAAGCTAGTCTTTAGCTTCAATTCTCGGAAGAGATGGAGTTAAACCTCTTGGTTTCTAGAGTGGAACTGACACTTTGGAATCAGAGGGAACAATATTGCATATCTCAATGGGTGAAATTGAATTGGCTAGAACAAGGGGAGGTCTCTTTCCAATTTTTAGATCTTTCTCTTTTATGTCTAAGAAGAGGGTGTATTCCATGCACTTGCAGGATAGCTCAATATTGCATAAAATTGAGGAGATACATGTTGTAGCAATGGAGTACTTTTGGGATTTTCTGAAAGCTAGGTCGAGATAGGTGGTACCTGATTTATCATCCCTGATTGGTCTAGAGGTTTTGGAGTAGGAAAATTAGGTGATTATGCAGTTCCCTTCAATCCAAGAGGTGAAAGAGTTAATGTTTTCTATCTCGATAGATATTAGTCTAGGTCTTGATGGGTTTGGTTTGGGATTTTATAGAGCATGTTGGAATATTATTGAAGCTGATGTGGTAGAGGCAGTTTGTGATTTTTTTTTTTTTTGGGTTGTTCTTTGCCAATGTTTTATTCAACTTCGGTTATTGTCTTGATCCCAAAAGTATCTAATCCTTTACGATTTGATAAGTTTCGACCTATAAGTTTATGTTCTGTAATTTATAAAGTCTGCTATAAGTTGTTGGTTAAAAGGTTGTCGCTTGTGTTGAGTCAGTTGGTGTCGCCTGAACAAGGAGAAATTCTGCCAGGCTGGAGCATATTTGAGAACATCTCTTTAGTCCAAGAGATGGTTCATCAGACTAATGAAAAAAGTCCATGGGGGTAATGTTTTGATAAAAATGGATATGACAAAAGCCTATGACAGTATTGACTAGGAATTTTTATTGAATGTGATGAGGTCTTTTGGGTTTTCTAATGGGGTATGCGGACTCATTACTCAATATATTAAAAGTTCTTGGTTTTATGTTGTGATGAATGGCACGACAAAATGATGTTTTCCTAGTGGCCAGGGTTTGTATCAAGGGGACCCAGTTTCGCCATACTTATTTATTTTAGTTAAAGAAGTGCTTTTGAGATTAATGAAAATGAATTTTGACATGAAATTTGTCAAGGCATTTAATCATCCCAGTGGGGCTCTGCTAGTAGTGTCTCAATAGTAGCTCAATTGAGAAAAAGAATTGAATTTAGGCGTTAAATCTACTTTAGAAGGCTAGATAAGTATGAATGGTATTGTACTCATATTATGGACTTGGATAGCAAAGGAAATCTTATTTTTTTTTTCAATGAGTTATATCACAAAAAGACAGGCAACTGCACTTTGAATAACTAAAGACAAAACAAAAGTGTTTACGTAGAGTGGATCAAGAAGAAGGAGGACAAGCGATAATGGAAGTTATTTGCTGAATGACAAAGGTTATAAGGAATCAGATAGAGCAAAGTCAAGGTCATAGTATTGAAGAAATTAGAGTTGAAATTCACGGTTGTCTTTTTGAAAGATTTTTTTAAGTTATAGTTATCTACACTTCATAGGAACGAAAGGAGTTTTGAAAGTCGAAGTTGAAGGTAGATCCATAATGCATTTCTTTTTAGATTTGAAACTGTATGAAGATGCAAAAGGTTTAGTACGCAAAACTTTTGCTTTTTAAGGAAGTTCAATTACAATGAGTTAAAGGTAAAATTATGATAGGAAGATATTACGATAAAAAATGACATTATCAGGTATAACTGTTTAGTGTGATAAGCTTGAATTTTTATTGACTAGAAACAAGATTTGAAGGGAACATCATGGTTTAGGTGATCACTTTGGGAAGAAGGATAACTGAAGTTCTAGGTTCCATGGAATTTACGTAATAGTCTATGGAGTAAGAGGTTGTAAGTTTAACAAACTTCAAGAATAGATTTGTGAGGATTTGACTAAAGGTTTAAGGTTTTGCCAACTTTAGGAAATGATTTGTTATCATCTAATGTTTTAGACTTTAAAAGTTTCGGGAGTCAATTATTTTGGTATTGGACATAACTTCATCGATCTTACAGATTTCAGAAAAATGATTCTTATTAAGATTTTAGAATTGTAGATTTGAAGACCTGATATATAATAAAATCTGAACTTTAGCGCTGCAAATTTGGTGTGTTAACTTGATTTATTCTAGAGATTGATTAGTCTATAATCATTACAAATAGGATTGAGCAGAGTTAATTGATCGACATAGGAATTTTCAAGGAAAATAATTTTTGGAAATTGAAGGGATTAATTTAGTTCATGTATTTCTCTAAGGATTAAAGATTTGGATTGAATTTGGAAAAATAATTGGTATTAGTTCGAGATTATAGTGGCTGGTCCTCTGATTGGTTCATATTAAGTTTAAGGGTAATAGATGGTGTGTATTTAATTAATGATTCTTATTGATTTTGAGGGTATAGGTCGGATAAAGAAATTGGTATTAATGGAACACTTGTACGTTGAAAAGTATGGGTTTTGACTGAGGATGTGTAATAGTTGTGAGCATATGGACTTTAAGAGTAGAGGTATTTGTTCCATTATGGTTTGAAAAAAGTGCCTTTGGTATGTGTTAATTTTAATTTTATGCATGAGGCAAATTATAAGAGTGCGTAGCGTAGGCGTGATATTTGTAATAGATAGAGATTCAACTTTGTGCTGATTTTGAGAAATTACTGGTGACTTGGAGTATTAGTGGAAGATTAATCATCTGGTTGTGCTAATTTTGTTTATTGATGGTTAACTTGAGAAGTAGCTTTTAAGTTACCAAAGTAGAATATGATGATTATTTGGACGATAAAGTATAGGAGTCGATTGAGGTTAATACAACTTATTATAGGAAGATAATAAATATTAGAATTTATTGGGTGTTGTATTAAGGTTCTTGGGGAAGTGGAGATTTTGAATTATATGATTGTCCTAAGAGTTCTAAATGTGATGTGCTACTGGGAGACTAATACGAGCATGATAGAACTACCTATTGGAGTAGACTTGAGAGAGAACAGTACCTGTATCCATTTGGGTATTGACGGTTGCATGATTTTCTTAAACATATTCTGGGTTGTATCTTATATCCTGTTTGGCACTGATGTTTGACCTCCTAAATTTCAAGAACGAAATTTATTTGAAGGGGGGGGGGGAGGGGGGAGGAGAATGTGATAACCCGATATTTTTCCTATTGGACTTCTCATGCTAGTAATGATTATAATTTCTTTAGAATTATTTTAGTCAATCTTTGGAACTTTTTGAAATATATTGCTATATATTTTGTTAGGTCTTTTCTTGTTTTGGATAGTGATAATTGAGGCCTAAATAAGGTAAGGATTCAAATGAGATCTATAAGGAATTTTTGGAGGCCACGATTTGGATTCATTTAGAAGAAAATCTAATTTAATCTAGATTTGATTTTGCTTGGGAGACAAGAATTAACAAGTGACATGTGGCAAAATGATTTGAGTTATACATTTGTTTTCTTTCTAAATGAGAGCAATGAAATTAGACAGAAATTTGAGGATTTTGGGACACTTGGCAAACTAAAGATATGTCACTTTTTGAAATTTCAAAGGATCAAATGCTTAAAAAATTGAGTTAGGAAAATCTTAACAAATGAATTCAAGAAAATCAAGTAAAGAATATTTTCTTGAGAAATGTTGGCTATTGGATGAATTATAGTAGGAAGAAAAAACTTATGACTATTATTTTAGGTTGTCAATACAAAGATTACTTTTCTTAAGATATAAGAAACAAGTGACAAGTGGTGATAGGGTGCACATAAAGGTGTTTAGTGCAAACCAAGATAATTGGGTAATTCTCGACAATTTTGACGTCTTTTTATAATTTGAGCACAACTCTTTCATCTGATCTCCGAATGAGATAATTCAAGATATTATGGAACACCAGGATAAATATTTACAACTTTAATATTTTGAGTTTTAAAATATACTAGCCTAATCAAGGAAGAAATTGGGCTTGAAACTGACGTATCTAGGATTGATTCAAATGGTATTCGGAATGCATGCTTCACATAGCATCGCTGAATTCTTTCTTATCCACTTGTGCTAAATCACTCCAAACCTTTCACTCAATGTAGATTACACATAAAAAAGGAAGTTACAAGTTTGAAAAGGAGGAGGCAAAGTTAAACAATGCACCTAAAGGTGGATTACTTGTTGAAATGAAACTCCACTAGTATGTTTGTATATTTAGGCTAGGATGATTTAAGTAGGAACAAGACTTATTTTTGAATATAACACTTAAGCCACTTTATTTGACTCAAGATCACATGTCATCATGTTGAAAGAAGCCAATAACAAAAAATTTTAGTCAAACAAGTAAAGAATTTTGAAAAAATATTCTAACTTAAATAAGGCAATTGGATTGGGCAATTTTAGGTACATAAACCAAATTTTTTTGTTATCTTTTGCTACCATATTTTAGTTTACTTCTTGAGCAAGAATTTAGACAAGTGGAAAGTGTTGATTGGAAGACAAGAATCCATAGATGACAAGTGGTAATTGGATGAAAGGAGTAAGGAAAGTCATTGGATTTCGTTTTGGTAAATTCGGCTACGGTGGGATCCAAGAAACAATATAGTTGGTTCTAAACCAAAATAGGACACTTGTTATAGGATGAACTAAGTTTAGAACTAATAGGTAAGTGAAATAAAGAAGTTTAGACATCAAAACACAAGATAGCCAAAAATTGGATTGAAGGATCAAGGAGCACCGAATTGGAGCATGTCATACCGACTTAGCATAGACTATTTTTTAAAAATATCTTCTCAGTCATCTTCCTATCTTGACATGTGTAAGGATATGTGGCAAGTGAGGAACTTTCATTTAGAAAGTTTCGGATGACACAAGAGAATCAAATGGTAGTTGAAACACATGTGTAGATTCATCTTAGATTTTGCTACTCAAGTGGGAAAGGATTTACACATCTAATGATTTAGTTTTTCTCGTAGGTGTTACTAGATGAACCATTGGATGGTTTTCTTGCTAACCAAGCCTAAACTAAGATGGAATGATTAACCTAAACTTAAAGGAGACAGTTGGCCACGGCAAGAGCTATACATGTGTATGTTTCTAGAAATTTTCTCCCTCCTTTGGTATATAGGGTTGGCACTCATGTAGGAAAGTTTTCCCACTCTTTTCTCACTTAAGTTTTTGGCAACACTAGTTTAGAAAGCCCTTAATCCTTTCCTAAATTCACCTATCTTCTTAAAATCCTCAACAAGGCATTTTGGATACATTCTTAAGGGATTTTCAAAGATAAAACTCTTTCACAAGTAGAATTTCTTGGAGAAAGTAGTAAGTGCACATCTAACCTAATGTTAGCATTTATTTATATACATAGATGTAACATGTTACTAGTTGTTCTCTTTGAGTGAATATCTTGTCTATTAAGTGATTAATTTCACCTATGATTGTGATACATCATCTATGGATAAATATGAGAATATATGTGAAAGAAGTCTTTTGTAAAGCAATGGTTTATTTTAGAACTATGGATGGAAGTTTAAAAAAATGATAGGTGAAATTTGATTTATATAAGAAGTTGAGTTTTGAGACTTGCAAGGGTTCAGCCCTAGTAGGATATCTAGAGGTGTTTTGAATTTTAAGATTTATAAGTAATGCATATGGAGATTTAGTTGAATTCTTGAGTAATTGAGGAGAATTATTAAATTTATTGAAAAATGGTATAAGGTATATTGGTAGTGGAATGATTATTTGATGAGAGAATAGTTGAAGAGAAAATGTTACTAAGTGTATGAGAATTTTCGGCTATGGGCAATATTGGCTTAGTTATAGAGTTTTCTAGATGCCTTAAGTGGAGAATAAGTTGATTTCAAGGAAAGGCGAAGAAATTCTTATAGTTAAACTTACCTTAGGGTTTGACCCTATACCTTTAGAATTAAGATGAAGTTATTTTATTCTCAAGTGAAATTATCTATATTTTAAGTGAAAAAGAAATTTTGATGTAAGAATTATATGTGATTTGCAAGTGCATAACTTACATGTTATGTGGCTCATGAAAGCATGTAACATGCATGAAAAAGTTTAAGAGTACATGTATGTCCAAATACGTCACAAGACTTTTACGTTATGGGTCACAATGTTTTAAAGAAATACGAACATGAAATTTTACAAGAACAAGAAAAATAAAATAAAAGAATAAGATTATGAAAAGTCGCGTCATGATGGTGAAGGCGACTCGATCTGTCGGATGACTGACGTGATGACGGTAAAGATGATTCGATCTATCGTCGTAATATAAAAGTCATGCTATGAAGGTGAAGACGATTTGATCTATCGTATGACTGACATGACTTGGCGGTGAAAGTGATTCGATTTACCGTCATGATAAGAAAAATCACGTCGTGACGGTAAATACGATTCGATTTGCCGGATGACTGACGTGAATATGAAAGCTAACGGTGAAAGTGATTCGACCTGTCGTCATGTTTAGAAACCCAACAATGAGGGCGATTTGATCTACTGTCGTGGTTAAAACTAAGACTTATATGAAAAAGAATGAAAATATGAAACTGAAACTAGGCCCTGTTTGTTTTCAAAATTGAAATGAGATGAGATGAGATAACAGTGAAAAAAAAAATATTATTATAAGATATTTTTTTAATATTAATTGTATGGAAATTTGAAAAAATAGTATGAGAATTTGAAAAAATTGAATTTTTTATTATATTTTGTATGATGATTTGAAAAGCGCAATGATAAGTTTGAGATGTGTTTTGAATTTTTGGTTTCATCCATCAAAACAAATAAGGCTCTTATTTTCACAAAAAGATACGTCACATCATGAAAGGTTGTGCACTTGTGTCAATTAAGTCATTTTTTCTGAAAAAAACATAAGTTTTTGTAAAGAGGTGCACAAGTCATGTATAAATCATGCATAAGTCATGATTAATAAATTCCATGATCATATCATGTGCATTTACATGTTATCTATATGTACTGTTAATGCTTTTGTTATGTTATTTGTGCAATTATTGAAATTTTTGAAATCTCACTTTTTTATTTTTTATTATGGAATGATAGGAGTTATTGTAGGAATAGGTGGACCATCATGAGATTTAGACGTCCCAGAAGATTTTAAGGTGCCTTGAAGGTCCTACAGAATACTCATCTTCTGATGGGATAATCCCTTCCGTATGTAATCTATTACTAAACTAGGAAATAACCTCTATACATGAAAAAGAATAGTTATATATTTGTTCCTGAAAACATCGAACGTTGATATGTACTAATGAAGAACTGGTACAATATGCTTTAGGTTTTATCAGATTATGAGTTTTAACTATAAGTCATGTGATAAATGTAAAGAATTAGATTGTTTTTTTTTTTTTGATAAATTTTAGAATTGACCTTATACCTCTGCGATCTGCATACTGCTAGTAAGTTAGACGCATGCACATATTTTTTGACATAAACAAAAAAGAATGTAGCTTAACGTTTTAAGTTATGACGTATCAGTTTACGTTAAATCTCATACGTAAATTAGAGACGTCACATGTAGTAGTGCTACTACTGTTGACTCTGATGATCTCTACAATATTATTAAATTGTTCATCCATTTTTGCCACCGTTCATCCACTTTTGCCACCAAACCAACACTTAATTTGTATGAATAGAGTAATGACATCTTTTTTATATATTTATTTATAATGATGTCATTTCATTCATAATCCACATGGAGAAATGATAAATTTACAATATCTTTTATAATATTTTACACAATATATGTTATAAAATATGAGTATTTTTATAAAGTGATCTTAATTTTATAAGTCAATTTATAAAAATGCCCATATTTTATAACATATATAGAATAAGTATTGTAAAATGTGTTGTGTGTATCACTTCTCATTCGAACATGCATGGGATAATACTACTTCTATTTATTACAGGGGTTTTCCCATCCAGTATGTTTCGAACTATCAATATTTAACTATTATTCTATACCATTATTTTTAGTTGATCACTATTGTTATCTTCCAAGCAATATTCACATGTTTTAAATGAGAAATGAAATTATCATCTGAATGTTGCCCGTATAAATAGCAGCTTTTACATATTATCTTGAGCAATGGCAAAATACGTTTTAAGACGAAAAAAGAACTGTTCTAGAACCGACTGTACTGTTCATAATAAACATTTGTAACTAGTTGTACGGCAGAAATCATAATTTCACAATTATCGCATTATTCTTAAATGAATTCTCTATTTGATATATATTTGAGCAATATGTTGAATAGGTGTGGAGCAAACTCTCTAAGTTCCGCTCAAGTGGCAATTATCTAGGGAATTTTCTATCTGACATTTCTTGAGTCACAAATTGGGTCTAAAATGCTTCCTAAAAGCTTTGCCCTCAAAATCCCGTGAGGCTTGGCCAAGTTTGCTTCAGCTACAGAAGATAGGCCCAAGCTTGTGGTCCATGGCCTAAGCCTCATTAATACTCCACAAAAAATTTTTTGACAAGTTTATGTCGAGTCAGATCATTACATCAGACTCAGATAAGAATAAACTTGAGTTCACATACCCAACAATTTATGACTATAAATTAGTTCTTACAGCGTAGTTACCTTAACTTTTGTATGAGACAAAAATACAAACCACATGATCCAGTACTTAAGAGGCTCGTGGATGTCCACATTAATTTCCTTCCAATAATTTCTGTGATAGTTTTATCTTAAGAGTTGTGCTACACACAAAATATAGCACGATTTTGTCTCGAGAAGTACAAAAAAGTTTGTCATTTTTTCTTATTTTTCTCAATTATTTTTTATATTCTTAAAATTTTTTTAAAAAATAAAAAAATTCATAATATTATAAATATTTTTTTTTTTTTTTCTGATGGGGAGGAATTTAAAGAGAAGTCTTAAAAGAGATTTAGCATTTGTCTTTGCTCTATGGTATATATATATATATATATATATATAAAGGAAGTAAAAAATAATAGTGCGTGTGGCTACCATCCTGAAAGCTGATCATGAAACACTTGTCCGTTACCCTTGTCTCTGGTGGTTGGTGGAAACAAATTAAAAATAACATGAAAAAGTCACGATTATTTGATCTCAGCCGCTAACAGTGATCTTGGACAAAATTAACGGACCCGCGCGATTCTGTAAGACGTGTCTTACCAGTTGGGGGATTTTATATGATTTTCACCACCGACAACGTGGTACCCCCCGCATGCTGCGAATCTGGACACAACCAATCTCATTTTAGTTAATTATTATATTTTTAAATATTTTTATATAAAATATAATTAATATTTTAATATTTTTAGATATTAAAATAATAATATTAAAAATTATATTTTAATAATTTATTATTCAACTTTTAATTTTAATTTAATTTTATCTTATCTTATTTATTCTGTAAAAGACTTTAACTAGGGGTGGGCAGCGGGTATCCGCACCCGCTGCCCCGCCCATCTTTTACCTCGCCCTGCATAGCGGGGGTGGATTACTCCACCCGGTGACCAAGAACGGGGTGAAATTCATCCGGTATTTAGGTAGATGGCGGTGGCGGGGGCGGAAGCGGTATACAAATGACCCCGTCCCCGTAATACCCCCACCCCGCCCCCGCCCTCGCCCTCGCCCTCGCCCTCGCCCCCGCCCCCGCATATATTAAATATTTAATATTATATATATAATATATTATATATATAAAAAAAAACCCATATGACTTAAAACGGCATCGTTTTGTCATATGTTTTTTTTTTTAATTTCCTTAAATAAAACGGCGTCGTTTTATATAAACGGCTTCGTTACTACCCCCAGCCCCCGACCTCATCGACATCTCTGATTCTCTCTCTCACTCTCTCTCTCGTCTCCCTCTCACTCTCTCTCTAAAATCACCGAACCCTAGCCTAAAATCGCACCGCAGCCCTACGCCATTGCAGCCCCACTCCGCCATCGCATCCCCACGCCACCCTCGGCAAGAATCCCTCTCATTCGTCCCCGAATTTCTTCAGTTTCTCCCTCTCTGATATTCCTCCAATCTCCACCAAGGTAAATGATTTCGTTTCACCTAAACCCTAATTTGAAGATTTTTTTCGTTTTGATTCTTGAAAATATATGGAAATGGAGAAGTTGATGGAGGATGGGTTTGGTGTTTGTGAACCGTGTGTTGTGGAGGCTGATTGTGCATATGTTTGAACTGTGAAGTGTGATTGTATTGGATTATGTGATTGTGTTTAATCTATTAAAATTTAAATTGTTGATTTGAGTTTTTTTTTATTATAATTACAATTATTTGATTGTGTGATTACATCATTACAATTATTTTCATGAGACACCCGATTCCATTTCGGTTTGAAGATTGGATTGAAGCTTTAAAGAATGGAGTGATCAGTGAAGCTTTGCTACTTTTATTTCATAATATTTCATAGTTTTTTAGATTGGATGTAATTGAGAGTGGATGGTTGGATGCCTTGGTTTTGTTATATAAATCTGAATGTACTCAAAGTCTCAAACGATCAACCTATGAATGTATTTCATAGTTTTTTGTTGAGTATTTTATAGTTTTTTGTTGAGTATTTCATAATTTTTTGTTGAGTGGATGGCTGGATGCCTTGGTTTTGTTAGATTGGATGGCTCAATGTATTTCATAGTTTTTTAGATTGGATGTAATTTCGAATGTGTTGAAGCTATCTTTTGTTGAGATAATGAAAAATTTGGTATTTTTTAAGGTTTGAAGCTTTGCTGTCCATATTGTGCAAACATCTATAGCTAACATTTTTATAACATGAAAAAAAAAAGTGCAAAACATAGGTCCAATAAAATGTAAAACAAGCCAAACTAGTCCAAAATTATTCAGAAAGAAAAGCAACAAAAAACTGTTATTTTTTTATTGTTGTCCAATGGTGTCGTTTTATAAAAAATAATTTATACACAATATTTTTTATTACATTTTCACAATAATATTTGAAATAAAATATTTTTTGTAAAACACTTTATAAAAGGAACATGATTTTATAAAAGCATCCTCATCTTATAATATTATTATGAAATATCTTATATATTTTTTTGATAAGTGTATATATTATAAAAATATATGATGAGTATCAATATATTTAATACTCATCAGACTATATGATAGATTAATTAATAATAAAAACAAAAACAAAAACCTATACATTCATAATAGATATTATGTAAATTATAGTGCAACTTAATAATAAGATAACTTTTATTTATAGCCTCATATAGAAGATTGTGTGTATAGACTTACTGATATATGAAGATAAAAATAAATAAAATATTATTATAACTTAAAAAATATTGAAAATAATTATCTAGACTTGAGATTTGAGTCTATTATATTTTGTATGACTATTTGTGTTGCATTTATTATAATTTCAGATTTGTTGTAAATAGAAAGTTCAAAAGACTCTAGTGCGAGCTTCCCGGAGGGAGCCTTGGGTACCTCCGGCCCTAATTTTAACCCTATCCCGACCATTACCACTACTACTACCACTACTACTACCCTTAACCCTACTAGTACTCCCCTTCCGGTTGAGACCCCTAACCCTACTCCTACTACTACCACTTGCCCCGCCTCCAAGCATTCTAGCAAGAAGGTGGTGACTCCAATGATCCAAAAACCAAATGCAACTATTGTGGCAAAATTTATGGGTGCCACTACAAGAGACATGGTACTTCCCAAATAAAATTGCACTTGGAGGAACAGTGCAAGAAATCTCCAATTTTAAAATCTTTGGTAGAGAAGACCCAATCCAGACTTGAAGTTGGATTTAAAAAAATGGGTGAGGGGAGTAGTGGGGAGTTGGCATTAAAGGGGTACACAAAATACGATCCTAACGAGGCTAGGACACACCTAGCTCGCATGATTATTATAGATGAGATGCCTTTCCAAGTGGTTGATGGGAAATGGTTCCAAGCTTATTTTAGGTACTTGGAACCAAGATTTAATATTCCTTCTCGCCACATGGTGGCAAGAGATGTTAAAAAACTTTATCGGTCAGAAAAAGAGAAGTTGAGGGGTTTATTAGTGGGGGAGAATGTTTGCCTCACCACTGATTGTTGGACTTCTTGTAATAATCTTAATTTTCTGTGCATGACTGTGCATTGGGTTGATGGGGGTTGGACATTGCATAAGAAGATCCTTGAATTTTGTCAAACCACTAATCACAAAGGTGAGACGATAGGGAAGGCCTTAGAGACCGTTATAAGAGAATGGGGGTTGACTCGGGTTTGTACTTGCACGGTTTATAATGCTGGGGCTAACGATGTTGCAATGAGACATATTAAAACTTTCATGAATAATGCAAGTAGAACAATTTTGGATGGAGATTATTTGCATGTGCGATGTGCAGCACATATTCTTAATTTGATTGTGGGGTGATGGCTTGGATAAGTTTGGTGACTCGGTTGCTCGGGTCACTGTGAGATGGGTCAGATCTTCTCCTGCTAGATTGATTAGGTTCAAAGTTGTTGCAACTACTATGGGTATAACATGTAAAAAAAAGTCTTTGCACTGATTTGTCTACGAGGTGGAACTCAACCTTTTTGATGTTAGAGGCGGCCCAGGAGTATAAATTGACATTTGATATATTGGGTAATGAAAACATACAATATGTCAAGTATTTTGATGAAAAGTTGGGGCACCCTTTGTCTAATGATTGGGAGGTTGTATCTATTTTTGTAAAGTTTCTGAGGGTTTTTTACGATGTTACTAAGGTTTTATTTGGTTTTTTGTATCCCACGGCACATCAATTTTGTCAACAAATAGCCAAGGTGAAAGAAGAATTAGATGATATTGCAGCAGGTAGTAACACCACATTGCGAGAGATGTCTAGGACCATGATGGAGAAATTTGACAAGTATTGGGGGAAAGAGTTTGATAAAGCCAATATCTTATTATATGTTGCATGTGTCCTTGACCCATGGTTTAAGGTGAAAGGCATCGTATTTGGGTTGACTGATGCAATTGGCAAGAATTGTGCGTCAGTTGTTGCATCTCGGGCTCAGGAAACGCTTGTTAGATTATTTGATAAGTTCACTATCGTGAGAGGTGATAGTATTGCAACACCTACAGCCACAAGTATCCCCCCATCAGGTGCAAATGCTAGATATGGAAAAAAACGTAAAATAGACTGGGGTGACAAGATGGAGTCGACCCCCTTGGATTTTATGGGTTCTACCACAGATGCCCAGTCAGAGGTAGACAGATATTTGACATTGGATCTCCATCCATTTGTACGAGATTTTGATATATTAGCTTGGTGGAAGATGAATGTCCCCAAATACCCCGTACTTTCAAAGGTTGCTCGCATTATCTTGGCCATCCCGATCAGTACAGTAGCCTCAGAGTCAGCCTTTAGCACTGGAGGGCGCGTATTAAATCCTTTCCGGAGCTCATTAGATCCTATCACTGTTGAGTCTCTGATTTGTACACAGAATTGGATCACGGGTGCTGAAATTCATATTCCAGAGGTTCTTGATTATGATCCGGTTGAGACCGAGGACGAGGCTGCTGATCAGTCTGGATCTGGTAAATTGTCACTTGAATAAATATTTAAATTATTTTATATTTATTTAATTAAATTTATTGTTACACAGATTTTACATTTAATTGTTGTAACTTGTAGCG